>JAYXIM010049739.1:0-120983 GCA_037575425.1 Anastrepha fraterculus
CACCTTCTTCGCTGGAGCAGTTTATTTCACACGGACGACATGACTCAGTCGCTTTAGTCGCTGCAGGGTGACTGGTTGTGCTATGTCAATACCTCCGTAAAGCTTCTACAGCTGATTCTTTGGAATGCGTTAATCGTCATCTATGCGAGCAGGGCCAAAGATCTCCCGAAGTACTTTCCACTCCAAAGCTCCAAGAGCGGCTGATGATGAGCGTCTTATAGAGTGTTGTTTTCGTTCGTCGAGAGAGGGCAGTACTACACAATTGCGCACTAAGCCCAAAGTAGCACCAGTTTGCAAGAGTTATCCTTCGCTTGATTTCAAGGCTGGCTTCGCTGTTGCTAGTAATAGCGGAACCAAGATATATAAAGCCCTTTACCACATCCAATTTATAGCTCTTCACTTCGATATGTGGTCCCAGACGCCGTGACTCCCTGCAGGACGCCAGCATATACTTGGTTTTGACTTCGTTTACCGCCAGACCCAATCGTGCGGACGTTTTTTCAGTAGCCGTAAAAGCTTCAGCGTCATCTGCTAGGTATGACCGATGATGTCGTTGTCATCAGCAAATGGAAGGAGCTGGACATTTTTATAGAAAAAAGTTCCATTTCTTTCCACCCCGCACTGCAAACTCTCAAAGTTGAAGAGATTGCATGACAATGGGTCACCTTGTCTGAAACCTCGAACGGTATCCAAACGTGCGGAGAGGTTCTTTCCTATCTTGACGGAGCTTTGTGCAATTGCAATTATTAAATATTTTATAAGTGGCAGCTCTTTAAGGCAAACTGGCAATAAGATTAAATACCAAAGTATGTTTTAATTAAGTTAATGCATTAGGTACTAATATAAATCACCTTCTTTTTCCTACCAAGCTTTTATTTAAATTTTTCTAAGCAATTTTTTTTTTTACTTTTCATACTGCTTTCGCACTCTCTATAAAAATTAAAAAAATCACAAAATTTAATTATAATAGTCTATTTCTTTTCTATTTGGCGCACTTCTTGTGTATTCTTTGTTACCTTCCAAACTTCTTAACGCTAAATTAAATGGCGCAAAGCCCCCACCACTGACAGCTGCTTCTTATCTGCTATAAAAAAAGTTAAAAACATTGCCATACGCCGTGTAACTTATCAAATTGTGTAACAACAAAAACAAAAGCCGCAACAATACAACAACAGCAACAATACCAACGTCATCTTAAAACAATGCTGATTCACACGCTCAATTTTGTTCATCAATGGCACAAAACACGCTCGCAAATGCCAGCAGTTAAAGTACGCGCACACAAACACGCACAGACACAGCCATAGACTAATCGCGATTCGCTTTTTTGATTAAATTTTCGAATCAAAAGTACAAAGTTTAACTTGAACTTAAAATTGAAAAAAATTACCCCACACAAACTGTGTATAAAAAAATAAGTCAAAAGCCAGAGCAAACAACTATTTGTACACAAACATACAAGTACATGCACACACACATACATACACATATTTATCATTGAAGTTGAGTGAAAAAACACTGAGAAATGTGACGAAAAAATGCAGCAGAAATTTAACGCTTTTTTTATCGTCTACCTAAGCAACGACATTAGATCCCCCAAAGCTACGGCGCCGCTCCTTTACCTACCGCGCACTTGTTGCCTCTCTGTAGTGCTTTGCGCTATGCAAATGCCTACCAGCCAATGCTACGTTTATGCAGAGGTTGGGGAATAATGGAAATTAATTGAGGGAACGGCGGCTCATGGTGGCGCTACCTAAAATACAATAGATTTATGCGCTACACGAGAAGCTGCTTACGAGTTTCAAGTTACGTTACGACGCTCGGCAGCGCTGCATAGCAAATTAACTACGCGCAGGCGCAACGCAGACACGGGTGGTGGAGCTCGTTGGCTGGGTACTTGCTAAATTGCAGATATTAGATTAATTACCACAGCTACATACTCGAACAACAACAATAACCAATAGGATTGCGACTGCATGGGAGGAGTAGTGGTGTGGTGAGTTGGAAATGCAAAAACAACATTGTTGAAAGAAAAAGTAGCTGGGGCGGCGACAGCGCACCGTGTAAGGTATCCATAGAAATTCTGTTCAAAATACTTTCCTTTTTTTTTGGAACTATTTTTTTAAATGCCACAAAACGCTAGTATATTTCACTTTATTTCCATCGTAAAACTGTATTTGTCTGTTCCTTATATTAAATGTAATTAGAAAGTGCGCAACTAAGTACCCGCTGTTTGTCAATAGATGTCGCCAGCAGTATGTGCTAGTCGATTCTAACATAACCTGAATGCCATAAACCAAGCTTAGACATATGGTAAACAAACTGCTTTGACTCATTAGTGATTTTGTTTTGATATCATATGCCTTTGGTTTTGTGAAAATGTCTCATTTTGTGCCGAAAAATTGTCATTTGCGGGAAATGTTGATTTTCCTCTTTCATTCGAAAAAACGGCGGCTGAAGCGCATCGAGAGCTACAAAAAGTTTATGGAGATGCTGCTTTAAGTGAAACAACGTGCCGAGATTGGTTCCGCCGCTTCAAAGATGGTAATTTCAATGTTGACGACCGTCCGCGTGAAGGAAGGCCAAAAACCTTCGAAGACGCTGAATTGGAGGCATTGCTCAATGAGGATCCATGTCAAACTCAAGAAGAGCTTGCTTCAGTATTAGGAGTTACCCGCCAATCCATTTCCAAGCGATTGCATGACTTGGGAATAATTCAGAAACAGGGGACTTGGGTTCCCTATGAGTTAAAACCAAGGGATGTTGAACGTATTTTTTTGTCTGTGAACAACTGCTCCAGCGGCAAAAAAGGATGGGTTTTCTTCATCGCATCGTTACTGGTGTTGGAAAATGGATTCATTACAGCAATCCAAAAAAGGATGTCAAGGGGACTGCCCGGTCATGCTTCTACGTCATCGTCTTGGCCGAATATTCACGCTGGGAAGGTTATGCTATGTATTTGGTGGGACCAAGTTGGTCTTATTTATTACTTGTAACCATTTTTTCAGAAGAAAGTTGTATTTTCATAAAAAAATACCAGAAAGCTTAGTTATCTAATAAATGTGTTTTTTTTTTAATATTCATTGACGTCTCAGCATGGAAAGACTTAAGCCTCAATAACGTTTACAACTGGAATCAGTGAAATCTGAAATCCTACCGTCCAATTATCACCTGTTCCGATCGATGGCACATAGTCTAGCTGACCAGCAGTTCCATTCATATGAAGACATCAAAAAATGGCTTGATCCGTGGATAGCCTCAAAAGATGAACAGTTTTATCGCGACGGTATACGAGATCTACCAGAAAGATGGGAAAAAGTAGTAGCCAGCAATGGGCAATACTTTCAATGATTCACTTGTAACCATTTTTTCAGAATAAAGTTGAATTTTCATCAAAAAAGAGAACTTAGTTGCGCACCTAATATAATTTTGCATTAAATTAGATAAATAAAGTGGGCATTAATAATATAAATTTCGTACTGCACCACAAGCTCGAGTTTAAGGTTTTGTGTTCATGAACAACTGTCGAGCGCTCACATTAGAGATTTCAAGAAGCTCAGAGTTTATTATGCCATTTATTTTCGGTTCTTCTCATTCTGCTTATGCTACAGGGTCCGGTACTCAAAGTGTAACCAATTAAAAAGGTTAGAAAATTAGTTTGGAAAATTACTTTTATTTAATTCAAAGTAAAAAATGTGTAAAAATAATACAAAATTAAGAATCAATTTACTTTTGCTCGATATGATCAATTTTTGCTTTGACTATGGCCTTACGACGGTCCAGAAACGAATCGCAAGCTGCCCGAAGGTGATTTGCGGTTGTTTTGGCCACTCGCGGACAATGGGTTTTTTCAGCGCCTCGAGACTGGTGAATCTTTTAGTTCGGACCTTGCTCTCCAAAATGGTCATCGGAATCGCGTCTGGTAAATTTGAGAGCCATTGTGTGGACGGTATGAAGTTCGGAACATTGTTTTGTAGCCATTCTTGGTTCACTCGAGCTTTATGAGACGGTGTAGAGTCCTGTTGACCTGCTACCGAAGTGTTTGTCTGCCCACGGCTTCAAAGCAACCTCCAAAATACTTTTCCGATAATATTTCGCAATTACCTTGACGCCAGGCTCGATGAAAACAATTGGAGAGCGCCTACCTGCGGTTACAGCGGCCCAAATCATTACTTGTGGCGGATGGCGGATGCTGCCTCCTGGTAGCCAATCGATGACTCAAATTCTCGTATGAACGGTCGGTCAAATAAACCCTATCGTTTTGGGAGTTTACGAATTGCTCAATTTGAAAAACTTTCTCGTCAGAAAACTCAATGTTCGGAAATTGACCGCTTTCGGCCAAGCAAAGCAACTCCATAGCTCTCTCAAATCTGACTTGTTGCTGCTTTGGTGTGAGAAAATGCGCCTTTTGGCTCTTGTAAGGCTTGACTTTGAGGCCATTTTTCAGTATGCGGTGGATGATACGGTCAGATATTTACTTATACCACTGCCTTCTCGTTACAACTGCCTGGGATCAGCATAGTTTTCATCTCTGAAGGATATTGCTGAGAAAAGTTTAAACTGTTTATTAAAACTCGCCAAGACATGTTTTATGAATTGTGTTTACAACGACTCCAACAACACTGGTAACCCTGGTACGGACTCTTCTGGTCTATGGGAGATCTATTCAGATCAGCCAGATGTACCTAATATAACCTTACCTAGGTTTTTTCTGTCATTTGAAATATTCGATAATGTACAGACTGCTCAGAAGAAAAGAACCGGGTTTTTTTCTTGTAATGTATGTATAAATCCACACCATCGTCAAGCGACTCTCATCGGATGTTGTTATTTTTTTTTAATTTGACTAAAAAATTTTTTTAAATACATATATTTGTTTATGCTTTTTTTAAGTTGATTAAAAATTTGTTTTAAATATTTATATATACATATATTTATGTATATTAATAAATAAATAATTTAACTAAAGTTGATTAAAAATTTGTATATACATACACTCATACTATTTTTTTTTTTTTAATGTTAGTTGCTTGCATTGGCTCACTTTGAAACGTTGGCTCTATGAAAACGTTCTTTTAAAATATTTACTTCTAAAATCACAAAGTGTGGCTATGTGGATTAAAATAAATTTTAAATACATCCAATGTTTTTAATATCTTCTTTTTTTTAATTTTTTTTAATTTTTTTATTTTTTATTATTTGTGTACATTTGTTTTTAACCTCCCACGTTACACTGTGCGTCAGTGCGCACATATGAAAGCAAACAGCAAACGAAGAAAGGCCAAAGCGCGATGAAAACGCGTAGATGAATACGAGTTTGAATGAATGAAAGTGAATTTCTTCTCACGAAAATCATAATTACCGACTTAAGTGACGATTACGCCGCTGCTAAATGCTGCTAAATGACTAAACGGGTCGTAATTACCGCCGCCGTTGGAATGGCATGGAATTCGCGTAGAAATGCCAGTGAGTGCAATCACAAATAAAAAATGCCAAAGAAAACAGAAAGAAACAAAAACGAAAAACGAAAAACGCAATAAATGCGGCAAATTGTCGAGCACTTGAACTTTGCGTCTATTACGCGGCCAGTAACGAGGCAAACAATAACAACAACAAACGAAAAAGTAACAGTGAAAACACTGACACTTCGGCCACAGTTTAATATTATTTAAATATTCGTATATATATTTGCACATTTTTGTATGTGGATATTTACACACAAATCGGTAGTAGCACAAAAACATAGGCAACAACTTCCGCCACAGCCACAAACCACCAGCCACCGACCGACCAACCGAACGCTCACCCGCCTTCAGCAAATGCAAAGCGCATCGTCGAGCAGAATGAAATCGAAAGCGTTTATGTGTTGTTGTTTTTTTTTCCTACCGTAAATTTGTGCTATAATTGCAATTTTTTAATGGAAAATGAACACGCATGTAACTTTTCCTTCCCGACCCTCCGCTTTCCCACCCTTCAACTAGCGACTTGCCTCCGCTTTAGCCAAACATGCCTTTAGTAAGTGTTATAGGAGCCGTGCTATAAATCACCTTCGCTGCGACTGCCGCTGGGAGTATTGAACTCAGCAGTGCCCATTGTATTTATGACTCGGTATCCACTTCTTGTGTCGTCTTGAATTAAATATTACAACTGTTAATTTGATCGGTAGGAATTTACATACTTAAAAAGTACAAACAAACAAAAAAAAACACAACAAAAAATTGCAAAGACAAACAGTTAAGGATGGGAATTAGTATTTATTTAGGAGAGCCAATTTTTTAGTTCCATTTCCTTTCTTAAGAAACTTGATTCTCTTTTTTTTATTTATCATTATGCATTTTTTATGTATTAGTGGAGAAGCATTGCATTTCTTACAGACTAAATAAAGAATTATACTATATGTAACTCCAAGCCATCTAACATTCCGTTTACCAATAATTTAGTGTGGGATTTAGTAGGAGAATCAAAAGTGGAAGAGTTTGCGAGGGAATGAAATTCTTGTAAGGAGCATTGAACGAATCATGGACTATGACAACATCCGATGAGGAATCCATTGAAGTATTTGGGAGAAAGATTCTGCCGAAGATTTTTGGACCTTTGCACGTTGGCGACGGCGAATATCGTAGGCGATGGAACGTTGCGCTGTATGAGCCTTACGACGACATAGACATAGCGCAGTGAATAAAGATGCAACGGCTACGCTGGCTGGATCACGTCGTCTGAATGGATACAAAAGCTCCGGCTCTGAAAATATTCGATGCGGTACCAGCTGGTTGTAGCAAGGGAAGAGGAAGGCCACCTCTGCGTTGGAAAGATCAGGTGGATCTTGGTATTTCCAACTGGCGCCGCTTGGAACGAAAAAGAAACCACTGGCGCGCTTTGTTAAACTCGGCCAAAATCGCTTAAGCGATTATCGCACCAATCAAGAAGAAGTGAGCCTCTTTTACTTGAGTGCAATCGTCTAGTCCAACGGGTCATCGCACTGTAGCGGCAAAAAGAATAAGCATATTTGGAATTTTTTCAGCGGAACTATGAAATAAATCAAAAAATTGGAAAAGGTTCTTTATTGTAGAGGTCATAATTTTAAGTACTTTTTTGAGTACATTTTTTGTTTTAAGTAATATAGCAGAAAATGGCGGATGCACAGATTTTCTTCAGCGAGGCCTTTTTCTTCAATGAGTCCTTTTTTAAGAGTGCGCGGCTTATACAAAAAAACACATTTTCTTCAACGAGGTCTTTTTTAAGAGATCTTTTTAAAGCATATATTCGATAGTCTATATGAGATCAACGAGATTTTTGAGCAACTTCAAACTTATACTCATCCGTACTTTAATGCACATTGAGATTGTGAACATTTTTTTTTCCTTGCTCACTCCTTTCGCAAGCATAGGACCTCGACAAGACTCATCCACCGTAAACGGTTCTGTGCTGCTGTTTTTGCATCATCCGATGAGATGTCGGCATCTGCTAGTTCGCCCATCATCGACCCTCTGCTCCCTTGTGGGTTCCAGTCCAGTGCCATTCTCGTGATGCTATCTGGTGGTTTTCTCAATGAGTGGCCTCTTCATCGCCACTTTCCGTGTTCGATTTGCCTAAGGATGGGTTCCTTGTTCCTCCAGATGATGCGGAGGCATTTGTTGATGAAGGATTGTAGCCTCTGTGTGATGGTGTTAGAGACCAGCCATGTTTTACTTCCGTACAACAATACGGACTTCACGCATGAGCCGAATATTCGTAGTTTAGTGCGCCTGAAGATTATGAATGTTAGGTTGTTGGCATTGCTATTAGCCTTAATTTTTTTTGTTTTTGTTATGCTGGCACACTCTTCTTTTGAAAGTATGTGAAGTTTCATTTCAATCCGCCAATTTATTTTTTGTCTACAAGCCATCTATGCTAGTACCGACGTGTGACAGTATTTTCTACAAAGGAAAAAATCAAGTATCGAGCGGTGATTGAATTTTTATTTTTGGAAGGTTTTAAAGCTAAGGAAATTCATGAACGACTGTTGAGAGTATTTAAGGGCTTTTCGGCATCCACGGCAAGGACGTCCAAAAACAGCAACAGCACCAGAAATCGTATAAAAATCACAGGAAATCGTATTGGAAAATCGTCGAGTAACTGAAAGAGATTTAGTAGAAGCCTCAGTCATCTCATTGGGCAGTGTAAGCAATATTTTGACTGAAGTATTGGGTTTCAGAAAGCTGTGTGCACAATGGGTGCCGCATTCCGCATTCGCTAACATTGGTACAACAACACGTAAGAATGCGACTTGCTCAGCAACATTTAGAGCATTTTTAAAAGCATAAAGTGGATTTTGTGCGTCGATTCATCACTATAGATAAGGCTTGGGTCTATCACCGTGATCCTAAATCAAAACAAGAGGCTAACGGTTGGTGTTAACCTAGATCTACGGCTCGGAAACGAGCTCGAGTCCAAGAATCGGCAAGGAAGGTGTTAGCATCAGTTTTTGGGATGCAAAAGGTGGATTCTGTTTGTGGATTACTTGCAAACTGGTAAAACAATAAATTCTGAATATTATTATTCTTATTTATTAGAATAATATAAAATATTACACTAACTTAAAAAAACAGAGCGCACTAGCTGCTTGGGCCTTCGGTGCTATATTATTGTAACTCTTTAGACTGAACTGAAGGAAAAAATTCGTTTGCTAACGAAAAAAAATTATTTTTCATCAGGTCAATGCACCGAAGACAAAAGAATTTTGACAATGGCTAAAATCCATGAATTGCAGTTCAAATTGTTGAAACATCCACTATATTCACCAGATGTGGCCCCCAGCGACTTCCATCTGCTTCCATACCTAAAAAATTCAAGCGTTTTCATCAAATGATGAGAATATAACAGCTGTGGCAGCGTATTTTGGAGCAATTCCAGATTCTCACTTCAGGGATGGAATTCATAAATTGGACTCTCGTTCGAACAAGTGCTTGGATGTTCAGGGAAACTATACTGAATAAAAAAGTGTACTTCAAAACCGTAAAATTGTGATTTTCTTATAGAATCGCAAAACTAGTTCAACCACCTAGTAAACAGTAAAAATTTAAGCGAATCTGGCAAAATGTATACGTCTTGGCCGACTTGAAAAATGAAGGGAGAAGGGCTGCACTAAAACTCAAAACAGAAGTATTTAAATTTTTTTCCAGATTAATCTGCGGAGGTAGCCGAATAGATTGGGAAGTACCCGGATTAAAATCTCCGGGCATGAAACAACAAATAATAGAAAAAGTGTTTTCCAATAGCGGTCGTTTCTCGGCAGGCAATGAAAAACTTCCGAGTGTAATTCTGCCACGAGACAACTCCTCATAGAAAACCATCTGGCGTCCGGAGGCGGCGTAAAACTGTAGGTCCCTCCATTAGTGCAAAAATATCAAGACGAACACAACAAATACGAAGAGGGGCATTTATTATATATATAGAGGTGCCATCTTCGGTCCGGGCCAAGCTTTATATACCCGAACTCATTTTAGTAAAATTTAATTAGGATTGGTGGTCAATTTTTGGAATTAAAGATACTCATAGACAGTGAGAGTTATAGCTTGTAATCTCAGATGAACGGTGCGAAATTTAGTTTTAATATATAAAAAGTAATTTCAGGTGTAAAACAGGAAGATGTGCTTTCATCGCTCGTTCTGATAGATATATATATATAGATATACATAGATCCTGGCGCCTATGCGGATGACATAGTAATTATAGCCAGAAACAAAAGGGATCTGCAAGAAACATTTATGCGTAGGACTGATAATGGGTGGTAGGACTGATAATCAATGAAGAAAAATCCGGATATAAACAGCAAATAAGTCTTACTTCGCGCATGCAAAGTTGATGAAGTCGAAATTACTTTCTAGAAACCAGAAACTATGAATTTACAAAACTGTCATAAAACCTACACTCACATACGGATGGGAACTATGAGTTCTGAAATCCTATGAAACCGATCAGTTAAATTGTTTCGAAAGAATGATTCTAAGACCTGTACGACTACATAGAAGACGGTACTGACCGCTTTCGGTAACTGATTTATCACAGGGGTGCAAATGTAATCAATTACATCAAGGCACAAAGGATTCGATGTTACGGTCACATTTTACAAATGAGCAACAATAGAACTGTATTCTTCGAAACAAATCCATAAGTCGACTGAAGGAGAGACCGGACGAGAAAACGATGGACCGATGACTTCGAAAGCGACTTTGGAGCTATGGTTATATCTGGTATCAATCGAAAAGCTGATGACCGAGTGACGTGAAAGCGAATCGTAACGGAAGCAAAGGTTCGCCCAGAACTCTGATGCTATGATGATGATGATGGTGATATAAAAAGTGGGCTTGATTTTTGTTCGACCTCAATAATATTTATGTCGGATCTAAATGAGGTGGAGAGGAATAAATATACCAAATTTGGGCAAGCTTTATTAAGTCGATATCGAGGTACACGCATGGATTTGGCTCCACCCAATTTCAAAATTTCCCTTTCATCGTTTTTCTCCTTTTGAGGCTAAATTTTTACCAAATTTAAGTAATTTTGCTTAATTTGTAACGTTTTTTCTGTTTTAGATATTTACGTTAGTAGTTGGACGCGATTATTCACCAATTCTGTTATTCTCACTAACAGAGAGTTCATTAGTCATGTGTAGTATGTGTGTATGTGTGTCAAATTTCACTGAAATATATTCACTTCTACTCGAATTATCACGCGCACGGAGAGGAACACGGAGGACAGAAATGGCTAAATCAACTTCAATCATAATTCAGAGATATTGGCACATATCACATACGAGTACATACATATAGTCCTGAATTAGAGTACATTTTAGTTAAGTAACACTGTAAGATATAGTCGACTTTAATTTTAATTTTATCAAATTCAATTTACTGCCTTACTCTACCAAGACCTTTGCGCGAACTTCCATTACACAAACAAAAAGTCTATTGCTCAATACTGTCAAACAGAAACGCATTTTTGCGTTTGTCCCACTCAGTGCTTACTTGAAATTACCTACATGTTTATGTATGTATGTGTGTATGTACCTGTTCCGCTTGGGCTAGCAAATGTGCTACATTTGCTGAAGGTAGAGCAGGTAAGGGCACAAATTGCACGTGAAGTGCGAATGCGAAAGTGTGCTGAAGAGCAACCGCGGTCAGAAATTTCTTGAAGGTTGAACCTCCTTTGTTCCAAATTCAAAAGAAAGAATTACACCAAAATGATATAACTGGATTAGTTTTTAGGCTCAAGATAAGATGATTGTTTTGTTTTTAAGGGGTACAATAGTATTCTTCCTCTAAAACGAATGGATAAAACATTCTTTACATGTATATTTTTGGCATTCTCAATTATAGTGATAATTACAATATCGAAGTATCTTTCTTCTTTTCTTCAAAATATTACACATTCACTCTTTTTCAATCAAAAATTACAACTTCAAGGCTACTTAAACGCATAAAAATTGAAGTTTCCTTTAATTCGCGAGGCTTAGTAGCAGCTTTAGTGACAGCTTTTCGCAAGCCTAGCTTTAGAGCTGGATGTAAGCGAAAAAGCCTTCGACATAGATAAAGTACACTTTAAAATAAAGTATGATCTAACTTATTTAACTTGACCATGATTATGCTGCTTTATTATTTAGCTACGTTTAAACAATAATACGTAGATGCATAATCAAATTCACACCAAGTTCAGAGTTAACACTAAATCATTAAGAGTAACTTCTTATATGCTCTTTTATGTTTCTAATCCAAAGTGTTTGTGAACAAATATACAGAGTAGATAACATTTTTTGTAGTAACGGAAGGCTTGAACGATGAAATTTGCAGCCCCTTCCTTTTTAAACAGCATGCAGCTCAGTGAAAGCATTTTGTCCAACAACTACATATGTAGATACATATATCCTTAGACTTAGATCTCCTAGTTTGAATACTTAATACAATTATGTACATGAGCTACAGGTAGTCGCGATTTATAAGTAGTAGTAGCGCCAACAGCATTAACAGCATCATTCAGAGTGAGAATAGCAGTATACTAAACCAACAATAGAACAAGCTGTTAAACTCATCGGAGGCGTACAATTAACTGAAAATTCAATACGAACAATGTTGTTAGAGCTATTGTTTTTATGAGAGCGCATATTGGTGAGCGCTGCAGATGGACGTGATTTATAGTAGCCAGTAACAGCATCATTCCGAGTAAGAGCAGCAGTAATCTAAGCAGAGCAGAAAAGCCAACAATAAAAGCGCTGTTAAAATCTAAGGAGAGGAAATTCAATAAAAACGTTATTATTTTTATGAAAGTTCAAATTGTATACGAAATTTGAAGATTTTTTATTTAGCAAGCGCTTACTCACTTGAATTAGGACTAATTATGTTAGCAGCATTCAAGGCGAATTTATTCAAGGTTGTGGAACTATTTATTTATTTGTTTAGACTAGACAACTAGAGCCGATGATTTGGCGATTTGGTGTTTTGAATGGCAAAGTGGCCTGCTTCTTTGTTGTTGCCTTATTTCTTTACATTCTCAGGAAAATTTGGGCGCATTCAAAACACCAAATCGCACAAACAAAATACATGTAAATATTGCTGCTCTAGTGCAGTGATACGCAAAGTCGCATATGTACACCGAAAAAAAATGTTTGTATTTCTATGCATATGTATGTGTTTTCATTAACATTTTAGGACTTAGAACTTAAGATATTTCAATAGCCCTTTAAAAAAATTGAGGTTGACCTGCTCGTCCTAAAAAATCTATTTGGTTATCTTGTAACATAAAAATAAAACAATAAGCCTTTTCAACACGTCTGCTGATGTAAAATTACATACACCTTTGTTTCAACGCTTTTTGTGAACACTCCCACATGTCCTTGAGCGCAACTGCGATATACTGGACCATTTCAGCTACTTTTGGCAAAATTGCCTAATGAATATTTTATGCTATTCCAGCAACAACAACCGAACTATCTTTTCCTGTGGCTTTTATAGTAGACCCAGTTTTTATGAATGCCACAAAAGAACAACAAACTCAGGCTGTGTTAAAGAAAAAACTATAGCTTACTGGTCAAGGAGAAATCCTCCGTATCAAATTAATTCTTATGAAATTTTTGAACTCCGTCCCGGCTTCAAGGCAGCATTCGTCGCAGATAGCAGTAGTCTCAAAAGCATAGAAATGAAAACTTTTGCTAAAAAAGTTAGCAGGCAGTGCTGTTGTTGTTTTTTTTTTTTGTTTGTTTTGACCACAAAATGTAAGCAAAAGACGGTACTAAGTTTGGTGATGCCCCAAAAGACAAAATGAAAAGAAAGTATTGGCTTAAATCGTGCGGCACATCATTGAAACCAGGCGAGAAAGTTTACAGTTTCGGTTGACGCTTCTACGCTTAAAAAAAAAATCATTTTTTATTTAAAAAGTGTGATTTAGATCATATGCGTGTGTTTCAACTGGAAAAAGAATTGGCCCATCGTAAAGAAGCAGGCTAAATTCAAATCCCACGTCAGTCAATCACTTTCTGAAGAGCAACCTGTGCTTGCCTTGAAGTTTTGATCGCCAATTCGCTCCCTCCATTGCTTTGTCCTTGAATCCTTGGCAATTGATACCGCCAGAGTGGAGACATTCGCCAGTCGTCGTAAAAGTCGATCCCGCCAGTCTGGCGGCAAGATGTCATTAAGAAGAAAGGAAAGATTTGCGGAATCGGTAGAGTTGAGATCAGTAGAAACACAATAAATCGATTTAGATTCTGTATTCTAATATTCATATGTATATACGAGGTGTGTTCAAAACGTATTGCGAATTTTGTGTTTTTTTTTTCAAAAATTATTTATTTATTCATTAATATCTCTTTTGTCTTTCAAAGTAATCCCCATGAGATAATATGCACTTGTGCCAACGTTTTTTCCAATCTTGGAAGCACTTCAAAAAAATACTTTTGGTTTCCACGTCATAACCATAAAACCACGATTCGTCACCAGTTATGACCCTCTGGAGCAAATTTAGGTCGTCGCGGACAGAGTTCAGATACCAACATCTCATTAGCAATGTTCATGCGATGCGGCTTTTGGTCGAAATTGACCAGTTTTGGTACGAATTTTGCGGCGACCCGCCTCATTTCCCAATAATTGAAAAATTTGGAATGGCGCGAGCCAATCGATATATCTAGGCCATCAGCAACTTCTCTAATGGTGATTCGACGATTGGCCAATGCCATTTTCTTCACTTCATCAATTATCTTCGTCTGTTGTTGAAGTGCTCGGGCGTCCGGCACGCTTTTCGTCGTTCATATCTTCTCGGGCTTCTGACAACATTTTGTACCACCGACAAACGTTGCTTTGGTCCAAAGTAGCTTCTCCGTATGACACAGTCAACATTCGGAATGCATCCGCGTACTTAATTTCGTTTTTCACACAAAATTTTATACAGGTTCTTTGATCCATCTTTTTGAATAGGTAAAAATCGAAGACGAGCCGAAACACGTGCAAGCAAAGCAGCTGTCAACAATTAACTGAACATTAAAAATGGCCGAACTCGTCGGCATGAGTGAGAGACATGAGTACCAACATATCGCCACAAAAAATCGAAATCCGAATATACGTAACCTGCGAAAATTCAAAATTGCCGATACTTTTTGAACACACTTCGTATATATACATATATGTATACTTTCGCGGAAAAAAACATACAATAATTACAAAATTTAGGATTTCCCCCAAATAATTTCGACTTAGAGAGGCATGAGCCAAAACTCTTTTTCGAGTTATGGAGAATTTCGAGTTAGAGAAGTTCGAGTTATGGAACTTAGATTTAGTGAATATTGCATTCGAAATGCTATTTCCACTCGATTTACAATGAGTTTAAGAAGATTCGAGTTATGAAAGTTCGACTATATGTGAAAAATTCACAGGAATGATTAAGTTAAAAATATGAATAATTAAGCACCATAAAAAACATAAAATTATTCTGTGTTTTACAACGACCTATTTTAAATTTTTTACCACCTTTTCAGAAATGAGATAAACTTATGCACCTTTCCCCCTTACTTCCAAGTTGCATCAATGGATTAAGTAGCATCCGAAATCAGTTGTCAAACTGTCCAAAACCTTTTTTTACTGCATCAGGCTACAAAATGAACTTTGTATACAAATTTCTGACTTTTATTTAGCTTCTGTTTATCTTCTAACATTTTGTAACCCGTTTTTTATGTCAATTTAGCTGCTACTTTGATCATCTGGTCACTGGACACTCAACTTCAACCCCTAATTTGTAAGCATTTCTCGTTGACCTTGGCACTTTGATCTGGTTGCGTATAAGTTACGAAAAAAAGTCAAAGTGCACAGCAATGGCGAATAAGTGGTGACTGGAGCGTGCGCTGAAGCGTATTTTCTCTTCGAGGCCTTTAGATTTTTATCATTTCCTTAGTATTTATATGATTTAACGATTCTACGTTAGAAGTGTAGGTACAGAATATATCGAACTGCATTCTATCTCATATCCTATTTGTTTCTGTTTTAAGGTTTTATGACTCATGAAGATAATAAACTCTCTCTAACAGTATTTGATAAGTGAATCTCACTTCTACTTTTTAAACTGAGGATACTAGTTTCCGATAAGCCGTAATTGTTTGGGGATCCGTGTGAAAAAGTAAATTATTACGATGTTATTAAAATCTACAGCTTAAATTAGGCTTGTTTTAATTTCTGCAAGACTTAAAAAGTATTCGGCTCCAAAATTGCTGCTTTTAAAATATGATATCCTAGAATCCAGCCTACTCAGTCTCTTGATCATTGGAAGCGTCAAAACTTCTTCAATTAGGCTCTGCAAAAATTGTTAAATTGCCATGACCCTATTGAACGCCCCTTGCAAGCAAATGTATACCTATAGAGAAATTTGTAAAATGTATAGCAACTGAAAGATTTTTCTAAATTTTAGCTTTAGACGTCATTGCCATGGCCACGAAAAAACTCTGAAAAATCGATAGTTGACTCCACCTAATGCTGGCAATCGATTAACGAAATCATGAGAAACTTCTCGCGATTACCCGCGTTGGAAAGGCATTTCCATCCTCCATTTCCTGCGGTCATGTCAACGTCATTGCTGCTATCTCTCTTCGCCTCATTGAGCAAGAGCAGAGGCACAGCATTCTAGCAGCTATGCCGGTCCTGCACTACATACTACAATACCTATAATCACTGAGCAAATTGAAATTTTCCATCTTGCACCATCTCTTTGCAGTGGCAAATAGCAATAACAAAATGAATAACAAGAATGTAATTGTACATGCATACATACACGTACACGAATTGTACGAATCTTCAAACCAAATGTGTGCGCACACAATAGGCCTGCTCTGCTCGCATCTGGTATTCTGCTCCTCCCAACTACCCAATCCAAGAAGCGCACACTTCACCGAATGACATCGCAAAACTTAATCCTATTTTCTTTTGCGTATTGTGCTCAACGATAACAACGCTCTCTCAACCAAGCACTAGCTCCTATGATGGCTGCTTCTGGTGGCTGGCTTTGGGTCATAGCAGTTTTCAACGCCGTACACATCCGCACGCACACATATATTCTCGCATTTCCCCTTCCGTGCTAAACTCGCATCGTGCCATTGCGCTGCCACGCCAGCTTGCGAGAGCCATGTATCAAGTTCCTCCGGCGGAGAGAACCGCTTATCTACTGTCTTCTCCGTGCAGAGACAACAACCGAACCGACAAACACATACATACAAGATTTATTTCTATGAAGATGTGTATGTGTATGTGCGGGTTTGCTGGCCAACGCAGATAATTCTGTTTTGTTTTGTTTGGTTTTCGTTTTTCGGTTGCGCTCTCTCCGCATTCATATGTTGGTGCTCTCCGGTGCCTGTGTGTGCGATATTCAGTCAGGGTTTAGCCGACTGGTTCGATTGATTGAAAGTGCTGGTGGCGTTGATGTTGGTTTCGTAGCTTTTACTCTCAGTTGGTAATAATTAGATTTGTTCGTGTGCTGCTGCTGGAAGAGCTGAGAAGAGCTGTTTCTTTCGTTTCGTTGTTCTGCAGTTGCTGCAGCTGCTACATTCGTTCAGCAGCAGCATGCTGACGGTTTCGACTCTTTTGAGCATTTTCTTTAAATACTACTCCGCGGATGGGCTCTCGCCACAGTCGTCTTTTATCTGGCTAGTGTTAAAGGATACGTTAGTTATGTGCGCACTGTAATATACCAACGGATGCATATACATACAAACATATATACGACGAATACATCCCCCAAATTAAAGTAGCAACAGTGAAGTGAACCAAAGTGATATACAAATTTAGCCATTTGTAATACCGTTTTACCCTCAAAGCATACAATTAAATTTGAAAAAAAGATAAGAAGACACATTGCTACCTTCAACACCGACCCCGGCTTTCTTCACCGCCGCTCATCTCTTGTGTTCGTGAATAATTGTTGTTGTTTTTTTTGTGTGTAAATTTTTATCGTCTTGCAGACGTCGTCGTATTGCGTACGCGTCGCACTGCGCTGCGCTGCTATACTCTGAACTCAAGTGAACAGAATTGAGCTAAGCTGCGGTACTTCAATCAAACTCATCGTGACGCGAATGTATCATTCCGTGTGCGCCCGTGAACATGTTTACATCCAATGCTGGGACAACGGGTTGCTGAAATTGTGGAAATAAAGTGGAGTTACTAACTTAAGCTAATAAAGTAAAATCGATTAAGTGCTGTGGATGCTCACAACAATAACAAAAAACGACTTGAAAATAAGACTTTTTGGAAAATTTCGAAAGTGAAGTGCTTCAA
This sequence comes from Anastrepha fraterculus, assembly GCA_037575425.1. Taxonomy (NCBI): domain Eukaryota; kingdom Metazoa; phylum Arthropoda; class Insecta; order Diptera; family Tephritidae; genus Anastrepha; species Anastrepha fraterculus. Next base: position 17,778 of record JAYXIM010049739.1, read on the forward strand.
ATTTAATTCAACAACTATATATGCATGTACATATATTACATTCTACCAATTATAGCAGTGCTCTCTACAAAGAAAAATAATTTAACAAACAAAAAAAGTTACAGCCTTCGAAAATTAAAAAAAAAAATTTTAACTAGTGGCGAATATAACAATTAAGTGAATATCTATAAGCTTACCAAAGGATAGCTAAACACCCAAATACGAGCTAATACAATAACTAAAAAATATGCTTTAAATATAGAAGAAGTATTTAAGGTTATAAAATTTATTGAAAAAATTGTTACTGTGATCAAAGTGTTTAAAGCAAAATAAAAACATTTGCTGGCGTGACATTTCTGCTCAAGACCAACCAACAATTCTGGAATAAAATTGGCTAAACAAAAACTTTGCGCATAGCGACTAATAAAAAGGTAAATAGAAAAAAAAATTTAGATTTATAAAAAACAGTTAGCAAATGGATAAATTAAAAAAACGAAAAAAATTGGGGTTGGTGGAACAAATTTCAAAAGAAAATTTTATATATAGGCCTGTTCTGCAATTCTAAATGTAAATCGAATAAAGGGCACCTAGTCAGGATAAAATTTGTTTGGTTTTGCCGTTCGTTGAGGGCACAGATTTGCAAATTTGGGAAATTATTAATTTAATAGGCATTTTGCACATATTTAGGACATAAAAAAAGCTAACTTTGAAAAATGGTGGTTTAGAGAATAATTCGTTTTTTGGAAATTTCTGTTTTTTTTTTTTCTGAAATTTTTGTAATTGCTTTAGGAATTTCAAATATTGTACAAAGTGCAATATTTATTTGAGAAAAGTACCTTAATCACTAAAAATCAAGTTAATTGAAAATGCTGTATGAAGATATTACGTATACATATATAAGAGCTTAAAAAAATGCGAATTGATAAAGCTTAGCTTTGGATTTCGAAAGAAAAAAAATGTGTTTAGGCCATATATATATGTGTGCATGTGTATGTATGTGTGTCCAAAAGTAAATTAAATTCAATATTTTTTAATTAAAACAAGTCTCCAGTGCGTTATATATCTATAAAGGCTGATTAATTTAGAGCTACCGGATTTTAAATTGAATTAAAACAACGAAAATTAAAGTTTATTCGGCAATCTTTTTATTTTTGTGTATACATATATAAAGGGTGATTAATTCAGCGCTACCAGATTTTAAATTGAATTAAAACAACGAAAATTAAAGTTTATTCGGCAATCCAACAAATAAAAGCCCAAAATGTGATATCACACGAGCTTGGTGGCCAATCCACTGCTCTGAGATGAGCGATAAATTGCTCACCGAAACGATGACGCAGTAAGTCCATTGTTTCACAGGCTGTATGGCAAGTGGCACCGTCTTCTTGGAACCAAATGTTGTGAAGATCACCGGCTTCCATTTCCGGTGTCTGGCATTAAAAAGTCGCTTATCATGGCGCGCTAGCGTTCGCTATTCACTGTTACATTGGCGCCAGCCTTGCCTTTGAAGAAATATGAGCCGATGATTCCTCCAGCTCAAAAGTTGTTTTCAATGGATGTAATGACTGTTCTACTCTTCAGCTCATTGCTCTTCAACTTTTTTGCTCTTCAACTCCTTTGCTCTTCTTCAGGAAAAAGTAGCTCCAATCTGGTCGTCCCTTACAATTGTGGTGTGCATCTTGATGTTTTCTCCAGTTTTACGCCGCCTCCGAACGGTAGTTGGTTTTTTAAGCAGATTGTTTTCCAGCGCATTAAGGAAAGAAAGAGTCGCAATTGGTTTTAATTTTTTTTAATTACCTGAACATCTGAAAAATATTTATTTAGTAGCAGATTTAGAATGGGCGTCATTTAAAAAAACGTATATACAAAGTTTGATTGAAAGTGGGCGTGACAGTAAAATTTTAAAAACATTAATTTTAATTTTAAATCTGAAAGTTAATTTAATATACTGAAAATGATTTAAGTATTTTAAATTGAATTTTGAGCAGATTCTCCTTAAGTTTAAATGCCAAGTAGATAAATTAGAAGTTATCGCTTTAGAATAGTGTACCACTAGGCACTAAAACTAGATATGTGTCCCAGCGGTGAGATCAATGTGAACGCATTTCAGTATCTTTTTTTTCAAAGCAGATGCCACGTTTGCCATTTTTTATTAAACAAAAAAAATATCCCAGATTTTTATTCAATAGCTTTCGCTACCGATATTTAACACATAATTATGTATTTATTTAAAATTTGTTAGTATTTCTTAAAGGCTATAAAAAACAGATGAATGCTACATAATTCAATGATTAATCATTCCATAAATTAAACTAATAATTTACTTATTTCATATTAATAAAGATAATTTAACATTTCTTATAGGTTACAGAAAGAAGTATGAAGAAGAAAGAATATTAGAGAATACTTAGATTTAAGATTTAAGAAAGAGTATTAGAAAATAAATACTTACAATCGATTTAAAGAATTCATTTAGTAACATTTGGAGTAGTACTTCGTGGAGAAAAACTCTAGGCCAATATTTATTTGTTATTATTTATGAAAGCAATGAAAATGCATAGCCAGCATAACCAGCGTTTTCATATAATATAATATTTTTAAGAACTTCACATTTAAGTTAAAAAAATCTACTTTCTCTAGGAACTTTTCATAGAAATTCATTTAATGAAATGAAATTTGATTTTTAGTCTAGGTGAAGATTGGTTTGATGCGCATACTTAAATTACATATTAAAAAACATTTATAACAACAACAACATACATGTAATTAAAAATTACGATTGGAAACTATATAAATCGGAAAACTTACTGTACTTACAAACTTTGAAGAAAAACATTTTTTTTATTAAATTTTCAATTTTTTTAAATTCATTTTTTGAATTGAAACTTAAAAAAAGTGAAATTTAAAAATATATTTTTTTTTTAATTTCAATTTAAAAAAATTTATAATTTTTTTTTTATTTATATTAAAAATAATAATTTAATTGAAAATTTTATTAAAAAAAAAACAAACATGTTTTGAAATTAAAAAAAAATAAGAATAAATTTATTTAAATTGAAATTAAAAAAAAATATCTATCATTTTCAATTTTAACAAACATGTTTTTTTAACAATAATTTAACCCTGTTTTTGTAATAAAATTTTTTGAATTGATCCTTAAAAAAATTGAAATTTATAATTTTTTTTTTAAATATCTACATTTGTAACAGCAAAAAAATTTTTTTTTATTTAATTTTGAATTTATTATTTTTTTTTAAACTCAATTTTGAATTTATTTTTTTGTTTTTTAATTAATTTTTTGAAATAAAACTTAAAAAAATTGAAATTTAAAAATATTTTTTTTAGCAAAGCAATTTTGCGCATAAATGCATTCTAACAGCTACTTTTGAATGATTTTTGTTTGAATCATTTGGTTTTTACTTATAATTTATTTATTTATATCTTTTTATTATTATTTTTTATTTCTTTACTATTTTTTTTTTATTATTACAATTTTTTTATTATTTATTTTTTATTATATATTTTTTTTAGGTTATTATTTTTTTGTTTGTTTTTTATTATTATTTTTATTACTATTATTTTTTTTATTATTTTTTTTTTTGTTTTATTATTATTTTTTTAGTTTATGTATATTTTAATTATTATTATAACTTTTTTTTTTTGAAAAACAAATATTTTATATCATTTTAAAAGGTCCTCAATAAAAAAATGGGTAGTTCCTTACATGCAATTTTTGTAGAATCGAATATTCGTTAAATCGGAAAAGAACTGTTTTTGAAATTACTTAAATTATTCGGTAACACTAAACATGGAACATTTTTAGCAGCAATAAAACACACAGCAATTTAGATGCATTTCTTTCAATTCGACAAGACGCATATCTTTGAAGAAATTTCCCAAATAACTACGTGCCACCATCTCGCCACCTCTAAACTACTTCAGCACGGAATTTCCCTTTGATAATTAAACTACTCGTACCAACAATCCACACTTATCAAAATGCATATGTACATACATACATACATATAACAGTATTTATTGTAATCGAATCCATCCGGGCACACGCGCGCTATATCCTATCAAGATAGAATGGCCGTAACGATTGGCGGATTGCATATGGCATGCCAGGCATCACATAGTGCTATAAGATTTCGATTAGAGTTTATGACATGGCCATACAATTGCGGCTGCTCAGCTGTTATTTTGCAAAGAAACCAATGTATAACTACACTAGTACAGGGTCTTTGAAGCTTGGATTTTTTAATATTTTTTTTTTTTTTGTAATAAATTTTTTAATCATTTTTTCAGCAGAACACCATACGATAGATTTTAAGTATTAAAAATACAATTTTGAATTTTGTACAATTGAGAAACGAAGTACACTGAAGAGAAGAAGGAAGAATAATTGCACAAGATTCCGCAGCAATTTCGATCATTAAAATCGCAAAATTTAACATATTAGTTTGGGGCAAAAGAAATCCATTATATTTGTGTAAAATTGTTCGATCTTTAGCTCCTGGGCGATGCTACGACTACTAAGATGCCGGTCAACTTTGATCGTTTCTTTGATTTTATCGGCATTATCGACATTTTCTTTAACATCAAAAATGCCTGAACGGAAACGACGAAGCAAAAATAGTATCCGCACCATAAACACCATTCACAACTTCAGTGGCCTGGCTTGCCTAGCTTTCGTCTTTATCAAAGAAAAACTGTAAAATGAATTTTCGTTTTGCTGACTTCCATTCTTAACACCTTGTAACTTAAAACTGAATGGAAGAAACCAAAAACAGCAAAAGAATTTTTTTAGTGTGAAATGCGACAATGGGAATAAATTTTAAATTGTTTGAGTGATACTTTACGAGCCATCGATCACTTCAACCATTTACCGAGAAAATAATGGATTTCTTCTTCCCAAACTATTATTTGAACGATCTGAAATATTGATTTTATGTGAATAAACCATTTAAAGATTGAAAGTCTGAAAACTAACATTCGGCGCGAAATTGTCGCAAGATGGAGGGAGTCGCAACTGTGCCAACATTTCACAGAAAATTTCACCAAAAGCAGCAACCACATCCTTAAACGTAAAGCCTTTGAGGCATTTATCATTATCAGAGTGAGTTTCCATTAAAAAAAATGTGTTCAATTTGAAAAAAAGAAACTCAAACTTGTCGTCCAAGTTATCCATACTTACTTATATAAACTTGCCAAAAATAAAACAAAAGCGTAGGTACTCGATTCTAATCTAATTTATTTAGCCTTGCCCATGACTCACCATTACGATCGAATTTGAATGAAAGCGCAAAAATTTACGTATGCACATACTTAAGTACATATGTACATATGTACACAGGTAATAACGCAGATAGACCACCACATACATGAAAATCGATAAAATGCTTATCAGAATTGGTGATCGGAGAAGATATAATATACGTGTTGATGTGCTTAAGTGCATACATACGCACATACATACATAATACATGCATACATACATACATACATACATACATACGAACATACATACAGCCAAATACAGATCAACATTTTGGGGAGTAGCCGCAAACCTGCTACATATGTACATGTATGTGTGTATGTATGTGTATGTATCAGTTGCATAACAGTCCTTCCTTAATCATCAGCAGTTCGCTTTAAATGAAATCAGCTCAGATTACTAAGAAATGTAAGAAAATCTTCTAATTTTGTATGCTTTTAGGCCAAAAAATAGATCTCGGACTTCCCGTCGGCAAGTGAGATTTAGCAATTTGAGTTATTTGAATAATTGGGCGCACAAATTGCTTACGATTTTTCAAGTTACCTGCATCTGTAACAGATGCATTCATATTTCAGCAGAATAAAGCTCAGTATAGTTTTTTTTTTTTTTTTTTTTTTTCTTACGCCATATTTCACCGCATTTTAAGTGGCACTTTCAACTTTTTAGGCTACAAATGTATCTTTCAGTAATCGAAAAGCTATTTTCACATACGCTCCAACTCTTAAGGGGGCCGGGTAGTCTAGAACTCGAAAATTTAGAGTACTTTCAGGAATTTTTTTTTACAATAAACTACTAAATAGAAAATGGCACTGAAGTTGTTCCACCCGAAAAAGTGGGCCTAGACGTTGTTGTCCATTTTGGCTCTTCTACATATTTATCTGAAACACAAAAACCAAGAAAAATTATTTATCAGTATAACTGTAATAGAAAGACAAAAAATTGACAAAATTGCGCGGTTTTTAATTTGACACTCTAAAAATCGGGGTTTTCCAGTTTTTTAATCAAAAATATACAAAATAATTGAAATAATAATATGATTCTAGGGCGATAGCCCTTAAAATTTCAGACCATTCAGTTGAATAGTTTTTTTTTTGATGGCACCAGGCCGAAAAATGTAGTTTTGAGATAATTGAGTTTAAAATTTTGAGAGTAGCCGCGTGACGAATCTGACTCTACCTGCTAAAACGGCTGTAGAATGGAAAATACTGGGAATATTCTTCCACAAATGTGTCTGTATATTCTTAAAAGTCTATACTTTCGAAATATTAAAAAAAAAAAATCGATTTCTTGAAAATTCTCAAATTAAATGCTTAAAAGTACTTTAAAAAATAAGCACAAAGTGGTAAAAAAATTAAAGGTCAATTTTGTGCATTCGCATTAATGGCTAAACTCTAACCTTGCACTGAAAAAGGGATAAACAAAATTAATTTTAAGGGCTATGCGCTTAGGGTGAGATTTCGTGCACATACAGAAAGGCATGTGCTGGACAAATCACGTATTATTGTTGCTTTCATTATAAAGGGTTTCCCAATAACATCCAATTCCGGCCATAACAAATCGTTAATCATCTCTCGATAGCGATAGATAACACCTGTTATTGGAAAACCCTATGTGCATGTGTAGTTGGGAAAAATCGAAAATGAAAATAAGAGCTGAAGCGATTGGTCAATCGTTTGGCATAGCATTCGATATTCGATGGCGTTCCACCAAATCAAAACAGAGTTCAGTTCTTGGAGTACGAATCAATGATAATTCACTGGATTTGTTTAACTTAGATAGAGAGAGAGCAGGAGGGAACCGAGGATTGAGTGATTGTTATCTGAGCTTTTGCATGAGCTCGTTTATTTATTTGAGCTTCATAGTTTCATAGGTTTGTTAGCGTACATCAGTCTGATACAGCTAAACACCTTTTGCTAAATCTATTGAGCCTTGTTCGGCTTGCGGAAGCTTGGAAAACGTCGCTATTGTTGATGCTTCAAGTGCCTGCATTGCATGACTCAATTTACGCCCATTTGATAAGCCCTTTGAATGATGCAGCAATCACTTCGGCGAATGAAATGATAAACAAGAGCGCAACTTGCTGCATACTTGCAGGCGGGAAGGAAATTCGTTATTTTATTTAATTATTTTTTTACAACGATTTATATAGGGTTTTCCAAACAGAGGTGTTATTTTGATATTCAAAGAAAAATGTTTTTTTTAATATAAATGATCGGATGTTTATCTATACTAATATTATAAAGAGGAAAACTTTTTTCATTATAAAGAGAAAGGTATGCCGTTAATAGTGGAAAATAACATCAGGCAAATGACCACCACGACCACGCTTACAGGACAATATACTTTTCATGAAATTTTCCATAACCGAATTGCAAAGTGGCTGCCCTATGTCCTCGATAGCCTCACGAATTCCATCTCTAAGGGCTTGAATCGACCCTGGGCTGTTGGCGTAGACCTTCTCTTTCACGTGGCCCCAAAGAAACAGTCTCAAGGTGTTAAATCACAAGATCTCGCTGGCCTCTTCGAGAGATAACGCGGTCCGGAAACTTTTCCCGTAAAAGATCAATGGTTTCGTTGCTTGTGTGGCAAGTAACGCATTTTTATTATTTTTTTTATTTAGTAAGCCAATGAATATAGTAAATAGTAATAGAGCATAAAGAGATTTTGACAAACATTTTCTTTTTTACAAAATTTTTTTTTTTTTTTCTTCTACATATGTATGTATGCACTTTCTTATATTTTACTTTATACCATTTTATTTTATTTTTTTAGTTCTATATTTTTGTATTAGATATGAATTTTATTTTATTTCATTTCATTTTCAATTCCTTTTTATATTAAATACATATTTCGGTTTCGGTTTAATATTTTTGTGTATGGTATTGCTTATTTCTGCATAGTTATGTATGTGTGCAAGTGTGTGTATAACACGAAAAGTAGCCAACAAGATAACATTCATAGGCAGCCAGCTCTCTCCTCCTGTCTAATCACAACATACATGTGTACGAACATATGTACACACATCCGTACACATGCAGAAATATAAAACGAAGAAGACACAGAAGACAACCCGATGTCTGCTTTCGATGGCCAATGGCTATGGCTACAATCGCGACGAATCGAATGTTCGTTTATATGTAATCGTGCACACATGCATACATACATACTTATACTTGCTTATGACAATTGTTAGAGGGGCATATGGTGACAGATTTATAAACATACATTCTTACATATGTATGTATGGATGTGTATGTATGTAGGTTTTTCATGTAATTACGAATGCAGTTCGTATATCTCTTGCATACGAGTAAATAACGGTGTTGATTATGCTTTTATGCGTATATAAAAACTAATGCAAATATATAGTAAAGGTATATAATTAGTAAAAATATTATTTTTAGATACAGCTATGGACACATATGTATGTAAATAGCACACATTTTAAACTACTAATACCAACTTGAATTTTTTCTGTCACACGTTAAACTTTGTTGAAATTGGAAAATTTATATATCTGCCGTTCGGAGTCGACTTGAAATTTTAATTCTCACCATTTGTGGAACAACATCAAGGCGCACGCCACAAATAGGGGGGAGGAGCTCGGTCAATTATATACATATATATACGGATTGAGAATGGGCTCATAAAGAGCACATTTGTAACTCTTCGGCGCGTTTTGAAGCTTCACTTTTATTCTCGCATTTTTTTTTTGTCCTTGATTATTCTAAACTGAGATCAAACTCGGATCTTTGCAAACACTTCACACCGGAAAAGAGAGCTTTAATGTGCCGTATGAGCGATAATGGTATAATCCATACCGAAATAGTGAAAATAGGGATTTGTTCTCCAAAAATAGTATGTAAAACTCTTAATTTTGTTAATGAAGGCCATTCTTGCTTAAGTAAAACAATCGGAAGAAAGCTAAGGCCAAAAAAAATGAATTATATTAGTATTGACTCAAGGCGAATTAAATACTGAAGCTGGTGCCTTAGTTACTTTACGAACAAACCCTTTAATTATAGCATCCTTGATGTTGACTGGCAAAAGCAAAGCGAAGCGAATAGTCAGCGAGGCAAATACAGCTCGAAATAAATCAAGAATATGTTCTGAACATTTCCAGGAAACGACTTAACGAAGCTCAGCACTTTGTTGGTATTAGCAGAAAAACAAAACGCTCTTGCGAATCAGACAGATTAAATCTCATCTTATGTTTTCAAAAGCCCACAAAGGCAAACCTTTTCAATTTTAACCACATTTTTCCTTTGCTCGGACGTGTCCCCTATTAAAAGCAAAATTTAGTTCATATTTTTATAATTTTTTCCTAATATTTTTTTCACATTTTTAATTCACAACTGGCCCTTTTTTCTTGATAAGTATTTATTTTAAGAAATAAATGAACTTTTTGTGTACAAATGCCAAGTGTGCTATTTATATGTCCATGGCTGTAAATATAGTGTATACAGTGCGGAACCATAGTTTCATAAACGGTGATTAAGTTTCAAGGGCCGATGTTGATTTTAAATAAAATACAAGTTTTTTAGGAAATTATTGTCATTTCTCTTTATTATGATAATATTGGTATGGCTCAATTACGTATAGAATAAAATATTGTCCAAACGGCCGCCGCGGGCTCGACGGCACACCTCCATCCGATGGTACAAATATTCGAAGACGCTGAGGCATAATTGAGGTTCTATGCCGTTAATGTGCCGAATTATCCCATCCCATAGCTCTTGAATTGTTGCTGGCTTATCGACGTACATCTTTTCTTTCAAATAACCCCAAAGAAAGAAGTCCAACGGTGTCGTTGACGTTTAGGTGTGGTTCACATTCAACATCTGCCCTTGAAATTTACTTCGTGCACCTCTGAGCGTTTAAGAATATCAGAGCAAAGTAAACCGAAAATTATTTGGCTCATTTCTTATTAAATTTTTGAGAAAATTCTTACAAATGAAAATTCTAAAATATAACAAATAGGACGAAAAATCTCCCGAACTTATTTTTAGCTCATAGCTATTTATGGATAAATTTGGAATTGTAAACTTTTTTGTTTTTTGCAAATAAGCCAAATCTAATACAATAATATAAAAAAAAACAAAATCGTTTACCAAATCAAATAACAACCCTAAAAACTAGTTTAATAGAACAAGAAATAATAAAAAAAAATACTTTTAAAAACACTACTGTACACTTTTGCCACCTTGTTGGTCCGCAATCGCCCCCCTACATATTTTCATCTCAACTCACACAGATCGAAGAATTAATCACATTACCGTTTAATTTTTGCTCTCATTTCAGATTCTATTCAAATATGTACATACGAATGTACATCTCAGTTTTGCTACTAAAAATATTTGAATAAACGAACCAATTCCACGGCGGCGTCCAAACGACACGCGTCTGCGCACACACGCAAACACATACATACATACGCACTTAGAGTGTGAATAACAATAGCAAAAATATCGAATAGCAACAACGAAATGCTCGCCGCAGCAGCCACTGGTACACAATCATCATTGGAAGCCATCCAATCGAACGTCACAAAGATGGAACGACGTGACTCATCGACGTCGGAATCATCCTTGGAACATTTGGACTTGGGACGTACACCAAAGAAGCTAAGCTCACACTCATCAGCCACATCCACACCACATACGGCCACCATTGGCAACAACAACACAAACAAAGCCAACAGCAATGAACCAAATACAACAGCAGATGCCACGAGTGCGATCATCACATCATCCTCACCATCCGATCGCACTAGCGCTAGTGGCGCCAAAACATTGCTGTCTCACAAACGTCGTCCGCACGACTCCGACGAGGCTAATGATTATGATGATGATGAAGAGGAGTCGCCAGATGAGCAGCGCAACAAACAGAATGCGCTCAGCTCGCGTTCACAACGTCATCACAAGCGTCGCTGCACAGCGCCGCGTCTAGATAAACGCACCAGCGTTCAATTGGAATTCAATGCGGATGATCCCAATTCACTGCGTAAGAAGTTTCGCTTCAATCGTAGTGCCTCTGCCTCCGAACAAATGACAAATAATAATGAGTCTGGTTTTGTGGACGCCAGCTGTAGTAGTCATTACCTGAATGCATCGGCAGTATCTTTGGTGGCGGCGGCGGCAGCGACGGCAACAACATCTTCTGCATCCGCATCGCTTATGGGTATTAACTCGACGCCACCTCATAATTCAATGTCGGCATCGACCTCAGCTTCTGCCTCGGCGAACGGCTCGCACAGTTCATCGTCGGCTGCTTCGTCGCCGCGTGGCTGTGGCACCGGCTTGGCTGCATCATCCGCCTCGGTGTCCAGCCCAGAATCAGGTATCGGTGATAGAGAACGCGAGGACATGAAGTTTGTGTGCACCATTTGCGATGTGGTGTCGGCGACGCGACACGAGTTCACGAATCACATACGTTGCCACAACTACGCCTCCGGTGATACGGAGAACTACACATGCGCTATCTGTTCCAAGGTAAGTGAAAGCGAATACAATTTTTCTTAAGAATGAGTAAGGCAAAATTGTTGTGTGGTATTAAAATTAAAGCAAAAAAATGTAATGCATATCTTTGCAAATTTAGGCAGACACTTTAGAATGATGCACAGATTCAGACCCTGTTACTTAGTACAGTATTAGAAAAGTGTCCTTGATTTGAGAGTTAACTTGGTTGGTTGCGCTTCTGGGCCAAGACCAAACAAAGTAGCGCTTGAGACGTTATTTTGATGCACTTCTTGTCGTCACAATCCACTGATATCTTGAAACCTGATGACTAATTTTCTAGCGTTGGATCACTTAGAAATCTCTGTTAAACTTTGCATTGAGAATCAGCAGCGGATCTGGTGTTTATTGTGCGCCAAAGTTGGACACTCGCCACCAGCTGTCTTATACCTTCTCTCTACAATTTTATTATGATTTTCCTCCCGCCAATGTCAATTTTTTTTCTGTTCTCCGCACAAAATTCTATTGAAAATCGATAAACGAATAGCTTTATAAATAAAACTAATGATTTTCCTTCCAAAATAGTCGTCCTAGCAACACAACACGTCGGCGATGTGATATTTCCAACGTAAATGACGGACGTCCTTTTTTGCGAGTTCTACCAGTACATTTCAAAAAAAGCAACTTCTTTGCTGGAGCTTTGTTGTCCATTCGCTCAACATGACTTAGCCAGCGCACCCGCGGAATTTTAATACGCTTCACTACGTCGATGTTGGCGTACAGCTCCTACAGCTCGTGGTTTTATCTATTCGATTCACACAAATTTGACCATAGATTTTGTGTTCAATTTTTCTCTCGAAGGCTCCTAATAACCGCACATCGGTACTCGTCAATGTCCAGGATTCAGCCCGTAAAGTAAGACCGGGAGAATGAGTGATTGATAGAGCGTTTTTTTCTTTTTGTGCGTCGAGAGAGGGCTCGGCTATTCAATTGCCTACCGAACCCGAACTTTTTCATTTTGTGCATCGAGAGAGGGCTCGGCTTTTCAATTGCCTACCGAACCCGAACGTTTTCTTTTTGTGCGTCGAGAGAGGGCACGGCTTTTCAATTGCCTTCCGAACCCGTACTACCACCTGTTGGAAAGTGTTTTTCTTCGCTAGACCTCTTGGCTGACGTTGTTTTTGATATTACTGCTGTAAAACAGGTACACAGAGTCCTTAACTACGCCGTACTCGTAATTGTCAATCGCAACCTGCTGTCCAATAGACGTAGACTTTTTGGTTGTTGCCACAAGGTACTTTCTCTTGTCGCTCGTTTACCGCAAGACCCACTCGACGGAATTCTTTTTCAAGACTGGAGAAAGTTGCACTGGCTACCCGCTGACTAATGCTCATTGTCAAATATAGGGTGTTTTTTTAGAGGTTAGGTTTCCAAGTTGGCACTACTTTTTTCGTAGATGGTCTTTTTGACAGCTGTCACTTGATTTATGCTCAGTTTGGTTTGCCATTTCATAATGAATAGAATTACACCTGAATAGAATTACACCAGCTCACTTTTGGTTGAATGGGTATCATTTTTTAAATATAATGGCAAACCCTTATCTTTATAATAAAGCTAAATTCTTGGCCATAACATTAAATTATATACGTTTTATTTCATCTTGAAAACCTAACCTCTAAAAAAAACACCCTATAGTATTTAAAAATAGAAGGTGCGTAGAATTATGACACCTAGTGTATGAGTCTGGCGAAAATCTTGACTGCGTACCTAAATCTAGCCTGCATTTTAAAGCCTCTTGATATTCATCATATTAAAACCTTCATGTCGAAGAAATTTACTGAAGGTTTCTAAGAAACTTCAATATTATATTAGACACTAATTAAAACCAACAACTTGTAAAACTTGTCGAGATGAAAGTTCGGAAATCAATAATGCAGCTGAATACCCTTTTTAGAGGTTAATAGAGTCGACCTCTACTCCAGAAAATTCTTTGGCTTATGACAAAAGCCTCTTAGATACCACTTGAAAATGCAAACGAATTAGGCGTGAACTTTTCCGCAGCCACACAGACACCACAGTATCTTAGCCATGCATTTACAAATACATACTCATTCACACATTACATTAAGATATAATTTTGGTGGCATCAAATTTCATTTACAAATACACAAATTTAGCAACTGAATATGTAAATAATTATTTAAATTTCTCCTTTTCTATTTTTCTCTTTCGCCCCTTTCAAACGCCCTCTTCTCACCGCCCTTAGGTGCTCTCCTCCGCCTCATCACTGGATCGGCATGTGTTGGTGCACACCGGCGAACGACCATTCAATTGCAAGTATTGCCACCTCACCTTTACCACCAACGGCAACATGCATCGGCACATGCGTACGCACAAACAGCATCAGCACAATCATCATCATCGCCGCAACTCGAATGGAACAAAACATGCCAGCAATAGTCATAACAACAACAGCAACAACACAGCGTCTAGCAATGCGACTGGCGCGGCTGTGAGTAGCGGCACCGCAACCAACGCCTCCACTAACACCGCCACCAACACCACTTATACGCAATTAAGTCATGGCTTGATTAGTGAAGTTGTCAAATCATCATCAGCAGCAGCATCAGCGGAAGCCATGGAAGCAATGGCAACAGATGCTGGTACGGCCGCTGCGGCTGCCACTTTGATAGGCAACGCTGGCGGTGCAGGTGTTAATGGTAAACGCTTACATAGCAGCGGCGTAGAAAGTTGCGAAAGCGACGGTGGTTGCTCCACAGACACCTCATCAAGTGCCATTAGCATTAGCTCAAATCACAAGCATAGCAACAAAAATAATAACAGCGACAACATTAACAATAATGCCGCCAACAATAACAATAAAAATATTAACGCAAATCGAAATAGTTTAGATAATTTTAAGCGTAAATTCAGTGATCTACACGATGAAGCCGACGTTGAAGCTGACGACACGACAATGATGTTAGCGTTGAAGCGACGCATGAAGACCACAATAAACAACAACGTCATCGGCGAGGATGTGCATGCCGTTGGTGCTCCTGTCGACCATAAAAATGAAGGCGACGCAGTCGTAACCAAAAAAATGCATACATCCTCCTCTGCATCGGCGGCGTCAGATGACGAGGACGCTGAGCATAAGCCACACTTCCAGTACCCGGTTTGTCCTGTCTGCAATGCTGACGAATTTGCGAATATGAACGCTTTGGATCACCATCTGGAGACTGTACATGCCGATATACCAGCGAAGTGTCGTCTCTGCGCGGTGGTGTTCCGCAAACACAGTCAACTGAGCATGCATTTCTGTCCACAGAGTATGCCCGGTAACGTTCAACTGCCGTTGAAGGAGTGCGTGAAGTGTAGCCGCAGCTTTCCCAATAGCAAGGATTTAGAGTTGCACACACGTGAATGCGACTCTGCCGTGGTGCGACAGAAGCGGCGTAGTCGCAGCCTTAGCGATAGCTACACGGTGCCGCCGCTGTCGGAAACCGAAATCGAGGAGAAAACGAGTCTGGCACGCAACAACTTTTTTCGTCAGCTCTATTTGCAAAGTCAAAAACCTTTCTGCGCACAGAGTATGATCTCACTGCCCTCGCCTCTGCACTCGGCTAACGAGGAGGGAGATGCGGGTAATGTAAGCAGCACCGATATCAAACAAGAAGCAGATACTGAGCCGACAGATCAATTGTCGAGTAACTTGCTCTCACAACAATCGCACGACTCGAAAGATTTGGCCGATATCCAATCCATACTCAATATGACCTCGTCATCGTCCACTTCGAATTTTCTGAAGAACTTTGAGCAATCGGTGAACACACCTTCTAGCAATTACAGTTTGGATAAAGACGAGGAGGAGGCACAAGATGCCTTTACATCTGAGTTTCGTAAAATGAAATTGCGTGGTGAGTTCCCGTGCAAACTTTGCACCGCAGTCTTTCCGAATTTGCGCGCGCTAAAGGGCCACAACCGCGTGCACTTGGGTGCTGTAGGTCCGGCGGGACCGTTTCGCTGCAACATGTGCCCTTACACGATATGCGATAAGGCTGCGCTTGTACGTCACATGCGCACGCACAATGGCGATCGTCCCTACGAATGTGCAGAGTGTAATTATGCCTTCACCACAAAGGCCAATTGCGAACGTCATCTGCGCAATAGACATGCGAAGACTACACGCGAGGAAGTGAAACGTGCCATCATTTACCATCCATCCGAAGACTCAACCTGCGAAGATCCCGCAAAAAAGCTGCACATGTTCTCCTCGCCCGACTTTGATGATGACATGGAGTTGCAATACCAGCAACATCATCCCAAAGATCGTTCCACACCCGTATCGCACCTTAAGGAAATGTTGACTGCCGAAAGTCCGTCAGCGAAGCCAATGAAGATACAGGTTAAAAGTTTGGAGCAATTACTTGATAAGTCCACCGGTTCAGTTGGTAGCTACAATGAGTCGTATGAAGAACGCCCTGCGCCACCCAGCATGCAACATTTGGAAGCCGCACCAATCGATCTGAGCATGGACGTTTTGGATCTTAGCAAGAAACCCGCAATTAAACCGATTGAAAAAGAGGTCGTGGCCGCGCCAATGCCAATGGCGGAAAACGGCATCGATCCCG
This sequence comes from Anastrepha fraterculus, assembly GCA_037575425.1. Lineage (NCBI taxonomy): Eukaryota > Metazoa > Arthropoda > Insecta > Diptera > Tephritidae > Anastrepha > Anastrepha fraterculus. The sequence goes on from JAYXIM010049739.1 coordinate 34,124, forward strand.
AGAAAAAGCTCGATATTTTTTCGTATGTTAAGGAGAATCTGAATATGCCAAAAATGCTTGAACTCTGGAGCTTGTCGGCCCAATTCCCCTTCATGCCCGACTTCCGTCCACTGATGAATCAAATGTTCGCTGGCACTGCTGCTGGCAACCCATTTGTACAGCCCGGAATCGACATGAACAAAGTAAATATGCCGGCGCCACCAAACATGAGCGCTCCAATGCTACCGCATTTGAGCTCACTAATGGCTGATAAGCTAAATACGCATCCACATTCTGCACCCGATCCAAATGTGTTGAACCAGATGCTACCCAAATCTTTAATGACACCTCCTGCTCCGAATACCAATATGAACATGCCACGTCACTCGCACATTCCACCGACTGTACTGCCAGGTGGACCTGTGAAAATGGTCATAAAGAACGGCGTGCTCATGCCAAAGCAAAAGCAACGCCGTTACCGCACCGAGCGACCATTCGCCTGTGAGCACTGCTCGGCGCGCTTCACACTACGCTCAAATATGGAGCGGCACGTAAAGCAGCAACATCCACAATACTACGCACAACGCCACCGCAGTGGACATCATGCTATGCGTGGCCGCGGCGCTAGCGGTGCGGCAGCGATGAATAGCATCACCCACTTGCAGGCAGCATTCGCTCAAGCGCACAATCCAGCCGGTCAAGGGCAGGGCAATGGACTGGGCGCCTCACCCATATCCGAACAGGTGAAGTATGCCATACTAGCGCAGCAGCTGAAGGCACGCAAGGACACCGACCTGCTGCAACAGGCTTTGGCACACGGCTCAAGCAGCATAGGAAATAATCATCATATGTTGTTGAATGCCACCGCCGCACTCGGACCGCTTGCCCCACCAAACGGGCTGCAATTCCCATTCAACCAATTGGGTCAACCAACCAACATTAACGGCTCCATCGAAGACGACGAACCGAAATTGATTATTGATGAAGATGAAGATGACGATGATGTCGAAGAAATACTCGATGACAACGAGGAGGAGGAGGAGCTACAGATCGCCAACGAAAATGTTGAAAATATGCGTAAAGCTCCACCCCAACCGCCTGCTGTTGAAGAACTAAAGAATACGCCTCCTGGCAGTGAGTGCACTAACGAGACGGCGAAGAAAGTGGCAGAAACAATACTGGAGCAGGCTATCAAAACCGGCCAAAAACTAAATTCAGCGGCTGGTAAACCCAATGCAACGTTAGCAGCCAAGCCTGCACCTGCTAAGCCCATTGATGCCAGCAAGTCCTGCCGCACCCATTGCACCTGTCACACCGGCCAACACCATGAAAGCTATGATCGCTCAAGCCGAATCTGTGGGAAAATTCCTAAAAGAAGTGGCCAGCTCACCATTCAAAGACGAGTCTCAGGATTTGGTGCCAGTTTCCAAGCTGGTCGACAATGCTACCAGCAACGCCGTTTCATTCAACAACTATTTCCGACCCAGTGACGTGGCCAATCACATGGAGCAAAGCGACGAGGAGGGCTTGGTTGCTTCCGGCAGCGCCAGTGAAAGCAATAACTCCGGTACCGAAGATGTAGCCACGCCAGTTGAACCGAAAAAGAAATCCGCCTATAGCTTGGCTCCGAATCGCGTCTCATGCCCCTACTGCCAACGCATGTTCCCTTGGTCTAGTTCCTTGCGCCGACACATACTTACGCACACCGGTCAAAAGCCATTCAAGTGCTCGCATTGTCCACTGCTTTTCACCACGAAGAGCAATTGTGACCGTCATTTGTTACGTAAGCACGGCGACGTGGAATCGGCGGTGTCTGTGTATGTGCCAACCGAAGATGTGAACGAGCCGATACCGGTGCCAAAGTCGGTCGAAGAGATCGAACAGCAACAGCGAAAACGCGAAGAGGAAAAACGGAAGCGCAAAGCCGAAGAGGCGCAGTTGGAACGCGAACGGCGCGAGAAGGACCAACGTCTACAGCACGAGCAAGAACAACAAAGCAAGCTGCTCAAACAATTGGCTGTAGCACAGCTACAACAACAACTTAATGTCTCAATGAGCGCAGCCAATACCAGCAACGCAGATGCTGATGCACGCGCCAAAGAGAATCTTTCACAACTGAACGCCGATTTGCCCTACAAGTGTCACCTGTGCGAAAGCTCCTTTGCCGAGCGCTTCAACTGCCTGGAGCACATCAAAAAGCAACATGCACCGGAATTCACGCTGTTGCTATCCAAAGGCGCCATCGCCAGCGAAGCAGAAGCCAACCAAACACATCTCATCGAAGATGAGGAACGACGCATAGGCGAAGAAGTCAATGGTTTCACTTCATTGTTGCCCAAATTACCAGCTTACACCAATCGCAAGGTAATCTGCGCCTTCTGTGTGCGACGCTTCTGGTCTACCGAAGACTTACGGCGTCACATGCGTACACATTCGGGTGAACGACCATTTCAGTGCGAGATCTGCTTGCGCAAATTTACGCTCAAGCACAGCATGTTGCGTCACATGAAGAAACACACACATCGTGGCCAAAATGGCGTAGCTGGTAGCGATGCTTCCACCACCGGCAACAGTGGATCCGACTTCTCAGATGATGAACAAATGCCTACACCGCCCACGTCTACGCTCAACAATACCGTCACAACGACAGCGACAACAGCCAATGCGATCGCGTCTGCATCTGCGTCTGCGTCTGTGGCTGCGCTGCGTACACCGAAAATACAGGAGCTGCTGAGCAAAGCCAATGAGTGGCGTAGCAGTAATTTGAGCGGTGAGCAGAAGGAGAATATTGCCGAGGAGCAGCCAAATGGATTGCATAACGATTTAATTGGTAATCTACTGGGCATCAGCGACCAAGGTATATTAAACAAATTACTCTCGTCTGCCGATGAAGCGGCCAAACTGTTGGGTGTGGAGAAGTGAGCTGCTAGTTTTGTAGGTCAACTGAGTGATGAGCTACGCAGAATGCAGTTTACTTTGCTGCTCAAGCCTGCATTGACTTTATCTAGTCAAAACTGAAACAAAATATACAACAATACAATTAAGACACACAAATAGCACTTAAAAAATGTAAAAATAAACGGCTCAGAACTTGAAGCCATTAGGCAGCTAGCGCCAAAAAACCAACGTTTATTGTAGAAAAGCAAAGTCATGCAAGTTTAGTAATAAAGTTAATGCATATAAATGTAATACGTACGCAATCTAATAAATACTTAGAAACGCAGAGTAAGAAATGTAGATATGCAAAATGTGAGATCTGTAACATTTTCGCCAAGCAGGATGAATGAAATCACTATAAAAAAATAAGTAACTACTACGCTAAGATCGTCCGCTAGAGGACGAAGTTGCTAAATATACTTACATGCATATAAATATATATGAAGAGCACACTTTTCCATGTATTTTTGTGTAGAGCAAATAATTTAGCCCCCACTTGTCAACTGGCATTCGATCTTTGCAGCCACTTGCACCCATACATACACACATATTTTATGCAAATGAGCCCAAGTTTTCTCGCGCTTTAAAATTAACTGATAAATTGTTTTTTATTGCATACGAAACTATTCAACGAAACGTAAACGTAAGTCCTTTTAACGTTGCTCTGAAATTCAGAGCATCTCATTTCAATTATAAGCAACACTTTTTGCAACAAATGCGCCGCCGCTGTTGCTACTTGCAGCAAACTTACACTGCACCGTTAGTTTCTGTGTTGCCTGCGGATTATTATTAGTGAATTTAGTTTAGTTAGTTACTACTTAGCTACGTATAAAGCACAAAAGTGCAATTGTAATCAAATTCACCCACAAAATATATACCAAAGCTTTTCTACATAATAAATAAAAATGTAAAATATTATTCATAAAAATATCATAAAAATAGCAGCATAGACATTCTTTGCACAGTTAGCAAAAGTTGAAATACTTAACTTACGTAATTTATTATATTTAGCGTATCGATATTTGTATGTATTTTATAATACAAATTTTTTAATAGACTTTTGCCTAATTTTGAGGTTATGCTTGACAAAACAAAAGACTTAAAATATATAAATGTTTTAGTATAAATACTTAGATGAATATGTTTAAGCAACGAAGAATAACTGTAAAATTCCTTCAATACAATTGACACGTACTTAAACGAATATGAAATGAAGTGAAATTTAGCATAGGACACAAGCACTTAATTGAACAATTTTGTATGTATATTTGAGTGAGGCCTTCAAACCGCAAAGTGGCTTATAAGATACTTACATATTTAATGCGAAAAAAAAACGAAAATTAATTACAAACCTAAAGTACTTAAGCTAATGTAGTTTACAAACATAACCTGCGGATTTTACTTAAAATTATCTTACGACCAAATTTGATTAAGTTTTATTTGTCGCTTTGTACTTATTAATGCTAATTTTATTGGTGTTATCCGCTCATTTGTGTTTTTGGAGCGTATAAATTGTAATTTTTTATAAATGTATTTATTGAAAACCAGCAGCAAGGAGAAGCTTAAAATATGGCCTTAAATTACTCAATTACAAGTTAATAAAAAAGTCTAATAAAAAAAACTTTATACAGCAATAACCAAAGTATTCTTTCGTCAAAATCTAATTAGAATTTAGTGCATATACATACATACAACTGAGATAGTATAACTCAGCATTTTAATTAAAATTAATATAATTGAATTCTTTAAGAAAACATTGATATACTTGAAATTGTAAGGTACTTAATAAAAAATTAATAAATAATGAATTTAAATAAATTAAAAACATCGAAGAAAAGTTGTTTGTTTTTTTTGTATTCCATTTTGAGCTGTACGTTCGGGTGAATTTCCATATTAACAAAGGGACTGAAAAGCCCGAGCCTAACACATCAGCATCATCTTGACAAATGGGAAGAGCTAAGAAACAGTAACCCATGGGGGTTGGGGGAGAAAATCGTTATGAAAAATCGTTATGGAAAAAGTCTGCTGATATGGAAAGTGGCGCTGAAGTGGTGCTGAGAGAGAAGAACTCGAGTATGAAGCAACGGAACCTGTCCCATTCAGCAGAAGAAGAACTAATGGATGCTCCAAAAACAATGATATGCAATAAAGCGCCAGGACCTGATGGCATAGTCGCGGAAAAATTGAAGCAATTGGCAATCGAACGCCCTCTTTTGTTGCTAAACATGTACAAAGCATACCTAAAAGAAGGAATTTTTCCAGAAATATGGAAAAAACACAAACTAGTACTAATCAGTAAGGAGAGACCGCTTCGCTATAGACCGCTATGTATGCTGGATAGCGCAGGAAAACTCTTTGAGAAACTGATAAAGCATAAAGGCTTAGTGAAGCCGTAGAGAACAGTGGCAGCCTGACTGACAGGCAGCAGGGTTTTAGAAGTGGCAGCTCTACCTTAGGAGCCATCCAAGATATAATAGTGAGCGTAGAACATGCCTAGGCCAGTTACCGATACTCCAAATGCTTAGTATTACTAGCCACACTGGATATTAGAAATGCTTCCAACAGTTTAAGTTGGGGCGACGTAATTGAAGCCTTAAAGGTAAAATTCAAGATCCCGAATAATCTATTGAAGATTATTCGTAGCTACCTAAGCAATCGCGTGCTCTTATACGAAACGCGAGAAGGATGTAAAACTAAACAAATAACAGCAGGTGCGGCCCAAGGATCAATACTCGGATCTGAGCTTTGAAGAATAAGCTACGATGAAATCCTTCGAATAGAGATGCCTGAGGATGGGCATTTAGTGGGATACGCAGATGACATTGCAGCTGTAATAATCCAAATCTGTAATCGAAACACTGACGAAGCCAAAAGTAAGGTAAATCAGGTGATGATCCGAGTTCAGACATGGCTAGAAGGCCATGAATTAAACCTGGCCACAAAGAAAACCGAGCTAATCCTTCTAACCAACAGACGTATCCCATTAGAAGTAGATATACAAGTACTCGATGCCACTTTATCGACTAAAAGAGTGGTCAAATACCTAGGAGTGCAACTTACTTGATGAATAAAGCTAATTTTGAACAAAAAAAACGGTTTTTCTTTGTTAGACAGGGGACTTTTCAGCCCATATGTTACATGTGGGAATAAATCAAAGGTGATAGATTACCAGGTTTGACCATCCGGAGTAAAATTGTGAGAGTAACTTTGACTGCCACGTCATCGAGGATTCGTCAAGCATGACGGAATCATTTTAAAAAATTACAAGTAAAAACTCTCTTATTCTTCCTCTCTTTTTGACAGTGACTTAGGCGCTTACGTTTCTTTTGGCTTGTGCGGTTGTTACGCTAAATTATAATTTTAATGGTGACACTAACCCTCTGTTGGACAAAACCTTCGGTTGGGCACCCGAGTATGGCCTTTTTTCGTCCTATTCGAGGATTATTTTTGAAAGATTATATCAATAAATCGATAGAAAGTTAAACTTTAGGACGATACTTGGAATAAAAGTCGTTAGCTATAATAGAAATATGTTCGATTCAATTCAGAAATATGGTAAAAATAAAAAAGGCAGACTCGGGTGCCCAACGGAGGGTTAAATACAAAACAATATCTTTTTTTGATATACTTCTTAGCTATAATAATACTTTTTTGTAGAAAATTTCTAAATTTGTACAACATTTTTTAGACTTTTTGATACGATTTTCTATAAAATTAATCATTTTTATGCAACCATATTGCAGAGAAGAGCAGCTTGTAATCAGGTGATCTCAGCTGTGGCCATTTTGTGACCATCAGCTGAGAGTGGTTTTGCTTATGGATTTGTACAATGGATAGAAGACAAGATTGCGCCTTGCGAATTCGCTGGCACGTCATGCTTTGAGAATAAACAAACAAAATAGAAATTACTTGTTTGTGAAGGGAAAAAGTAATTACAAGAAATTACATATACACACACTCACATTTTCTTGAAATGGCGTCTTCCGCATAGAAACGCAAAAATAACACGGCACTTCATTTTCGTGAGTTGTTAGTTTAAATGTCACAAATCCAAATATCGTCAAGCTATTCACTGAATTTTACACACGCGGCATCTTTCGCTTGTTCGATTTAGTTTGTTTTGTAGTCTTATGGAGCATGACGTCAGTCGTCAAGATCACGAAAATAAAGTAATGGTATTCGGAAGTACCACCTTAAGTATTCAATTCTCCCTGGGATACGACAACCAATTAGCTAATTGCTGCAAATCGCTGAGAACCCGTTAGCCGTCTGGTGTTGGCTACACCTCTGCATTCTGTACATCGTGGAGGTGAATAGCCGAAAAACGCTCTTAACATCTTGGCGTAATTTTTGATATTAAATTTTCATCCAACAGTCATATTAATTTTGACGTTTCAAAGGCATGCTTGGTTTTGAACGGCGTAATAGTACTGAATTTATCGATCAGTACACCATAAACCTGCTCTAAACGTCATTGTTCGCTCGCATCTGGAGTTTGCTGCAATAATCTGGCGCCCTTTCCAACAGGTCCGTATTGATAGGATAGAACGCGTGTGGGACGTGTTTCCCAAATTTGCCTTGGATTTCGCGGATCCTATGCCTTCGTATATTGCACGCTTAGCGCTGCTCAATTTGAGATCACTCGACAAAAGCAAGTCAATATTATCTTTAATTTTGTTTGCATTATACAAGGAGTTTATGATTGTAGGCTCTTTCAGAAAGAATAAATTTAAAATTAAATTTTTTCGTGCTTCGTTGCCCTTCTCTGCAGATGATTCTAGAACAAATTATTCCCGTAGTGCACCTACTGGAAGGGCTATTTGCGAATTTAACCAAATCTCAACACCTACCGATCTTGATTTTTCTTCACCTATGTATGTAAAACAATTTTTCTGATATCCTGAATACGATGCCCTAATTTAAGTATAATTATTAATTAGTCTGTAAGAAATTATTGTTTCTTAGACAATATTGAGGCAATTTCGTACGGTAAACACTACCTTTTAAAGTGATGAAACTCATTTTCATTTAAATGGAATGGCAAATTTGCTTGCCGTTATTAGTCACCTAAAGAACAGATTCCACTATTAAAATATCAACAGCTACGTCCCAAAATTACGGTTTGGTGTGCTATTATGAAGCAGTGAAATAATTGGATCATATTTTTTTGAAAGAGAGCAAGCAATTGCATTGGACTATGTCTCTTATCGGCGCATACTGAACGATTATTTTCTGTCGATAATGGGAAAACATCCTTCCTTCAGTACACACACATGATTTCAGAAAAATTTCTCATTTTTTTCACCAACAAACTAACAAGCCGTTTTGGTTACATACCATATCCTGGCCACAGGATGGCCCGATCTTATCCCTATGGACTTTTTTCTGTGGGGGTATCTCAAAAGTAAAATCTATGAAATAAACGCAGTAACCATCTCAGCACTCAACGAGTTGCAGATTCCAAGAGTGTACGCGTAGCGGTGAACATTTAGTGGTAACAGTTTTTAAAAAATGAAATCCGCTCTTGCCTTCTTTATAATAGTTATTTAAATAAATATTTATCATTAATAATTCTTTTTTAATTTAGTTTTTATTTCATAATTCTACCACCGGCACCCTGTATTTTACATAAATTGAGAGCCGTGAGAGAATGATGCTGCTAATTCAGTAATTTTACTGTGACGTATTTTGAAATGTGTTTTGGGGAAAAAATTAAAAGTTATGTTATTTTTATGTAATAGAAAAATGTTTAAACAATTTTGTTAGCAAATTTGACAAGAAATCTCCTTCCAACTTGGGGCTATCGATTTTATCGCCTTCTAGAAAATTTAAACACAATTTACTCAGACGATTTTCAAAGCGATATTGAATCACTTAGTAAATGGCCAAATGTAAATACTGTGATGAAAATGACGGTAGGTATTTTGATTAAAATTTCCCATTGGATTTCTCAAACGAGTAAGTGACCATCAATATTACAGCCACAACTAAATATGTCTAGCCATCGTCAATATTATTGATCAATACAATTTGTGCAACGCAGCTGTGGTCAAATAGAGTCACTTCGTTAGAGGAATTATCGATTTTTCGTACGATTCAGTTAAATTCACTTTGTTAAAACGTTTCCCGGGCTCAAGAAGTAGTTTTAAGAGAGAACAAACCGGTAAATATCAAATTAATAAAAATTAGCGATTTAGTATTATTGGTTTTTTTTCGTTCTTTTTTAATTTTCAAATACCCCATTTATCAAGTATCGCAATCGATTGCCTGTTGCGCATGTTACGCATCCCACCACTGGCGGAGAACAGCTGTTTTTTATTTGTCTTCACCGGTTTTTTGGTTTTTGCAGTGATATCATCGTCGAGTACATATTTGTATTTACCTTGTTTTTTTTAAATAAATTTGAGTGATTTTTAAGCATAATTTGAGTTCCTTTTATGATTACCAATTTTCTTACCATCACTGCGCCGTTAGTTTTTAAACGCACTTTAGCCACAATGCCTCGAGGAAGAACTTTGCAAAATGTTGTATTCGAGCTGGAGAAGTTTGCGCCACTTAATTTAGCCGAAAAGTGGGATAATGTCGGCCTCCTGATCGCACCTCATAGGGAAAGGTAATACCCAGCTATAAAAATAATTATTTTTAGCAGTGATTATAATGTGTAGTACATGCATACAAACAAATATATGTGTGTATGCACTGTTTTACTTTTAAAGATCCGTACGCAATATTCTGCTAACCAACGACTTGACGGAGCGTGTTATGCAGGAAGCTGTTGATCAGTGCGCCGACCTGATTGTCTCTTATCATCCACCAATATTTGCACCACTTAAACGTATTACACAAAAGTAAGTTGATACATACTTATGTACATGTGTATGTATAATATCATACATAGAAAGTACGAAAATATATCTGGCATTTATCTGATGCCCAATATTGTATTCCCTCTATAGAAACTGGAAGGAACGAATTGTTTCCATTTGCCTAGCAGAAGGTATTGCTTTATATTCACCACACACAACTTGGGATGCTGTGCCTGGAGGAGTGAACGACTGGCTGTCCTCTGCACTGCCGTGTGTAGATATGCAACCCATAGAGGTAAGATAATTTGGCGAGAGTTGAAAATCAGATATTAACTTAATTTGGTTTGAGAATTGGAGAACTTCCACGGTTCAGTTGTGTTTACTTTGGCAGAACTCTCTGATATAAAGTCCAAAATAAACAAGACTGGCATTATAAATATGTTTTTGATGGCGCCAGCTTTTTAATGAGTTAGGGCGTTGGAAATTACTCTTGGCGACATTCTTCAGTGGAAGCAAAGTTATTGCATCTAAAGTGTCAGTATGTTTGTGTGATCGGTACAAAAATAAGTTTTGAACAAAGAGCTAATATCAAATTTTGTTTTAAAATCGGTAAAACGAATTGATATGAAAGAAGTTTACGATGATTGACTATCTCGAGCTAGAGTTTACTGAGTGGTTTACACGTTTCAGAGATGGGTCGCCCAAAATCAGTAATCACCGAAAGCTCCATCGGAATTGTTCGTAAATTTATCAAAACTGAACCGAAATTATCGTTGCAATTCATGGAATCGGAGTTAATGTCTCCAAAACAACGATTTATCGTATTTTAACTGCTCATTTGGGCTTACGAAAGGTCTGTGCACGTTTCATTCCGCCCAAGTTAACTGAGAACCAAAAATTGCTCAGAATTCAACATTCGAAAGACTTCATTAAAGAGGCGAGAAAAGACGAAAACTTCCTTTACAACATTGTAACTGGTGATGAAACGTGGTATCTCCAACACGAACCTTAAGCTAAGCGTCAAAGAGCCGAATGAAAGGGCCCAGACGAGCCACCACCCAAAATAATGGCGTTTGGAGATGACAAAAATCAAGGTCGATCCTCATTTGTTTTTACGATTCCAAGGGAATTCCGCACAAGAAGTTCGTGCCAACGGGCCAAACTGTCAATGCAATTTTCTATCTTGGCGTTTTGAAGCGTTTGTTGCATTGCATTCGTCGAATTCGCCCTGAATACCACGAAGAAGGAATCTGGCGCTTGTTGCATGATAATGCACCATCTCATCGGTCCACTCTTGTGATTGATTTTTTGACTATAAATCGCATTTTAACCATCAATCACTCATCGTATTCGCCTGATATGGCTCCCTGTGACTTCTACCTATTCGGAAAATTACATTTGGTCTATGGAAAGGAAAACGTTTTGCGTCCGTAGAAGCCATACAGAAGGCTTGTACCACCGACATCCTGAAGGACATTCCGGTCAATGTCCTAAAACACTGTCAAAAAGCTTTTAGATCGCGCTAAACAGTGTATCGAGGCCAGAGGGGATTATTTTGAATAAATAAACTCGAAGTTATCAGAACAAAACTCCTGTCGTGTCTACTTTAGCTCAGTCTTGTTTGTTTTGGACTTCACCTTGTACATATGTATGAATGTATATTAACACAGCGCTAATGGTCTATTAGTCATTAAGAACGTTATGAATTATTTTATATTTCTAAGTGCAGAAAATAATTAGAGTTATATTTCATAACTTTGAGAGAGTTATTTGTTGTTGTGAGTGCATTAATTATTCGACCAATCCTTGCGGGTAAGAAAGTTGTTTATTCAAATAAAAGATCGCGTGTTTCGGTAAAGTTCAATCACCAATAAAAGTTCATAACAATTACTTATTTCAATTATATGTTTGCATATTAATGCGGGATTAATTTAGATGACGCATTAAAAAAAAAAAACACAAAAAAGAACGAAAAACAAAGCTTGAAACGAATTTAGTTTGAGGGTGAAGTTCAGCGCCATTGCGTAAAATCGGCTAAAATTGAGTGGGATAAAGCAAATAGTGCTGCAGTGTGATGTTCTTTCACCCTTGCTTTTCAACTTCTACATCTCGAAGCTTCCTCAACCACCAGAGTTTTGTACGCTGACGATTGCTCAATAATGGCATCCACCAATGGCATAGATGGCTTGTATACCAAAACGAGCAACTATCACGCCAGTTTTTCTCGCTTCTTTACTACGAGGGATCTCCATCTATTGCCCACTAAATCCACAACGAATTTACTTACCACCAGGGCGATAGGGGTCAAACCAAGTTAAAGGTGAGTGTCGATGACACTCCAATACGTCCGTTAATAACCCACTAAGGTACAAAACGGCAACAAAGTCCTTAAGTCGCTAACCGTAGCACTTGGGGCAAAGACAGAGAAATGTTGCTGGCTACATTTAAATCAATTGGTCAGGCAGGTTCTGACCCGCCGCCGGTTAAGAAGCATAGCAGGACGCTCATCAAGCAATTTCTGCTTGGTTGTTACCATAGGAACCACTCCTGTACACATTTTCTAGACGTTCCCACGACAGTCGGTTCTACGTTACCGGATTTATATCCGACCAAGGACTGTCACTTCAGCAGCATTCCCCATATATGTATGGAGCTTTCCCGTGAGGCCCGCGTAACCTTGGCTTGTTGTTGTTGAAGTGGTTTAGTATTTCCACTGAAATAATCCTAATTAGTGACCAGCACCGTTTTGCTACCACTGTCCTCATGTGATGATGTTTTTTTTTTTTTGCTTCTAAGTCAGATCCATTTAGTGAGGTCCAAGTATAGCAGCAAATTCTTTATCTCGATGTCTGAGATTTCATTAATTTGTTGCAGGAAAGGCTTACCAAAGGAGCGGAGTCGTGCCCTAGCTAGCCCTGGACATTCACATAAGTAGTGGAAAAGACTTTCCTTCGCTCCTTCCTGCAGATAGGATTGAAGGGTAGATTGAGTCTAGCTGCATGATCCCCAACTTTCCGATGGCTTGTAAGGGCTCCAGTGATGCATGAAATGTTTGGCCGGGAGCATCCTAACAGATCATTCGTCCTTTGGATTTTGTATGAAGGCCATGTGTTACATGTAGTTAGTTGCTTCCATCTTCTGATCGCTAACAGTTCTGCCTGGAACACGCTGGCATAGTCAGGAAGACTAATTGACTGGGATAGGTTGAGCGGCTCCGAATGGAAGCCGGCTCCCACACCACAGTTCATCTTAGAACCGTCGGTATAGATTTTGATATCGTATCTTCCAATCACCTTCCCTTTGCTCCATTCGGCTCTCAGTGTAAAACGTACCGTAAAGCCTTTCTTGAAGTTTAGGTCGGGGACTGTGTAGTCTGATCTGTTTTTGAGCAGCGAGGGTCCCTGTAGGAGAATCTTACTGTGACCGTACGACCTTGTTGTCCAGCATCTTATGTCTCTGAGTCTCACCGCGCTGCAAGTAGCTATTTTTTTAATGTGTAGATCTAATGGTAGCAGATGAGTTAGTACATTGAGCGCTTCAGTAGGACTGGTGATAAGTGTTCGAAATCCAGCGGGACTCTCTTACCACTTTCCTAAACTCCCGCACACCCGAATGCCGTCAGTAGAGTCCAAACGCATTATCTTGGCACAATTGCGTAGGAGTAGATTTAACTCCAACCTATGCAGAATTGACCACGACTAACTCAACGTACATATGTCGAGCATGGGAAACTACCTCGCACAACATTAAACACCTATTCATATGTCCACTTAAACCCACTCACTTTGCAACCCTCTCCGTTCGGACTAAACCCGTCGAAACTGCTCGTTTTCTGGGCTTACCGTTAGATGAGATCGACGATGACGACCGGTGACTACACCGTACTGACAGGGCTTGATGCACTGCTACAGCAACAATGAATTTAGTTTAGAAATAATCTGCAATCGAAATTCTGTATTTATTCGTTACCGATCTCTATTGCGCGCAGCGAAATGTTTGCGTCTGTTCATAGACGAACCGATTTTCGATGTAGAAGTGTTGCATTTTTATTAATCGCCACCGTACTTGGTTAATTTATAGACAAACGATAATATATTGAAAGAAACAACAACACTTATTGGCAAATTTATAGTCAATTCAAATATCTGCTGCTGTTATCAAAATTGTATGCCATGCTTATGTACTTGTCTTTATCACTTCAATTCGTACATAAAATTGTTTACAAGTTTTCCTATATAGGAAAAGTAAAGTAATATAAAAATAATTGTTAATTGTAAATGTCAATGAAAAATCCTCAAAATAATTTGTACAATTTGCAATCAAGTTTGTTAGGCCTCTTTTATTCGCCATTTCCCCGCTCGCTATCTCTAAGCTCGATTAACTCAACGAAAAATTTGCATGCGGAAGCAACAACAAGGATATCGAGTAAGATTCACCGCTAGCGTGTATGAATATAGGCCGCACTGCCTTACTAGCACATGTAATTTAAGGGGATATATACAGTTATAAGGAGGCCGCCGTAGCCGAATGGGTTGGTGCGTGATTACCATTCGGAATTCACAGAGAGGTCGTTGGTTCGAATCTCGGTGAAAGCAAAATTAATAAAAACATTTTTCTAATAGCGGCCGCCCCTCGGCAGGCAATGGCAAACCTCCGAGTGTATTTCTGCCATGAAAAAGCTCCTCATAAAAATATCTGCCGTTCGGAGTCGGCTTGAAATTGTAGGTCCCTCCATTTGTGGAACAACATCAAGACGCACACCACAAATAGGAGGAGGAGCTCGGCCAAACACCTAACAGAAGTGTACGCGCCAATTATTTATTTTTATTTTTTTATACAGTTATAAGGCCGAAAAAAGCGAATCATCCAAAATTTTTTCTGAGAAAACTTAAATTTATTGATCTAAAAATTTGCACACATATTATATTATCTTTTAACTGTATTTTAAGACTTAGTATTAGTAAAAATATTTATTTGGAAAGGAGCTACAGCTGATCTCCGAGAGCTACTCTCAAAAAAGACGTTTTGCGGTGACCACTATATCTCTGGACTGGATCCCCTGAAATTAAAAAGCCAAACAGATTTCTTTAAAGTAATGTTAAATATCGTAATTAATCGAAGGAATAAGGAAAATAATTTTTTTTTTTTAAATAGCGGTTTCTCAAAAAAAAAATGATTTTTGAGCAAAATTTCGACCTTAAATTGTTTATAAAAAAATATTTATCGGTGAGAAAAAATCTTCGATTAATTACTAAAATATATATTTAAGAAGTTTGTGTTAAAATTTCACACTAACCGGTTTAGCCGTTTTCGAGTAATATTGGTCACCGACTTTGAAAACACAAAAAACGCGTTTACAGTTTGAAAAGCACTTTATCAAGCACTCTGAAACGCCTTTTCAAATTTGCGTGTAACTTCGAAAATATTCACGGGAACGATATTACATTTTCTGTGTGTATTCTTAAATATACAGGGTGGGCCATATAGCGTTTGCTTTTTGAACCACCTATTTTTTTGAGAATGGTAACACAAATGACATGTTAAATGTGTTCATAATTTACTTAAAGGTTTGACATTTACGAAATGGGACGCTATACGCTTGAACAAAATTGGGAAATATTGAAAACCTATTTCCAAAGTGGTGAGTCTTCTTCTTCTTTTCTGATTTTCACATCGGTGGCTACGTCAATAAGCAAAATTGTCGAGAAGCAAATGCATCCACAACGAGTCACTGTTTGGTGCGGTTTTTAGTCTGGCGGCATCATCGGGCCATTTTTTTTCGAAAATGGACGAGGAGCCGCGGGTACAGTAAATGGCGAGCGTTACCGTCACATACTCAATGAGTTGTTTCCAAAAATTGAAGAGGATGACATGGACGACATTTGGTTTCAACAGGACGGTGCAACTTGTCACACTGCCAAAGTTACATTCGAACTTTTGGCTACCGTTTTTGAAAACCGAATAATCAGCCGAAATTCCGCTATCAATTGGCCACCTCGGAGCTGTGATTTAAGCTCGTTGGACTTATTTTTGTGGGGAGCCGTTAAGGACAAATGCTATGCGAACCATCCAGAGACGATTGATGCTTTAAAACACGAAATCAAAGTTGCCATTCATGAAATTGGAGTCCAAACAATCGAAAATGTGCTTAAAAATTGGGTTGATCGAATGGCCTACTGTAAAGCCAGTCGTGGCAGTCATTTGAACGATATTATTTCTCATTCATAAATGACAATGTTCAATCTTCAAAATAAAAATAAAAAATTTGAAAAAATATTGATTCGTTTTTTTTTATAGCCGATTCAAAAAGCAAATTTTACATGGCCCACCCTCTATGTACATAAAGAAAATAAAATAAAATAAAATCGATTTTTTGAAAATTCTAACTGTAGGCAGTTGCCGACATATGTTCCTTTGTACCAGTTGCTTCATCTATTGGCCACTTGCTAAGTCTTGGCGAAAAGAAAAGGCCCTTGTTTCTTTCTCATTATTTTTCGCTTCGAATTTTCCTATTCGTGGTACTCCAAGCGAATTCACAGAGTTTTTAAAATGGTTGTCTGTTTTATGAGTGCCTATCGGGCCAACATTACTGAAACTGCTTTTACAACAACAACATGGCTGCATATTCACTAGTCAATGAGAAAAACGTTAGAATATTAAATTAACATTTTTATATAATTTTTTTTTATTTCCTATAAAAAATTGTTTCGTTACATTTTGTTGTTTTTGAAAAAATAAATAAATAATTGGCGCGTACACCCTTTTTGGGTGTTTGGCCGAGCTCCTCCTCCTATTTGTGGCGTGCGTCTTGATGTTGTTCCACAAATGGAGGGACCTACGGTTTTAAGTCGACTCCGAATGGCAGATGTTTTTTCTGAGGAGCTTTTTCCTGGCAAAAATACAATCGTAGCTTTGCCATTGCCTGCCGCTGGGCGACCGCTAGTAGTACTATTTTCAAACTTTACTTAGGAATTACTTTTGTTAGTACTATAAAAAATGAGTGTTTTATGTTACAATGACTAATGTTTTACTTAAAATATATATTGATCACAATCGGTGCACTAATTTCATTGTGGAAACTTTTTAGTTTCTTGCTCTTGGCCTTTCTCCATAATCGCGACCAGTTCAGTTTCTTTGTTAGGTGACTCCTCCTCCACTGCTTTCTCACCCTTGCGACAGAAACACAATTTGACGAAGTAGATTAGAAGCAAGGGCAGTGGCGTCACCAATGAATTAGCTATTGGTACCGCACTCGTCATATCGGCCTGTGGTTGTGGTAATGTGAAATTCAACATGAAAATCGCAATTCCAATATTCTGAATACCCGTCTCAATAGCAATGGTGATGGCATCTTTTGGCGGTTGTCGCAAACCAGTGGCTATAAGCCAACCAATTATATAGCCCAACCATGGCAGTATACAGCTGCCAATTAAAATCTGTGAATGACATAAACAAATATGAAACTTATAGAAAAATATGCTGTTACCCAAAACGCTAGTTTTTGGCCTACCTCCAGTGAGAACAGCTTAAACATGTAAGAGTTGAGTATGCAGCCGAAAAATGTTATCGATAAAATGAGCAGCAACGAGATGGGTTTGAGCAACTTGGATATTCTCTTCGTTACCTCGGGCGCATACTTTTGCAGCATAATGCCCACAGCAATTGGCACGACCAAGGTGCACGAGATGGAGGCAATCGATTTGTAAGGAATCGCAAAGTTGCCATCGCGAAATATCAGAGCACCCAATGTGAATATCCACAATGGCATCATGCCAAAGGCCGCTAAATTGCTGATCGCCGTCATCGTGATAGACAGATTTAGATTACCGTTGAGCAGCACAGCAAATATATTAGATGAACCGCCCGCCGGTGAGACGCCCAAGAAAAATAAACCCAAACGTAACTCGATCATTTCGCGAAAAAGATAATAGCCAATTAGAAAACTTAGTATGGGCATCACCATAAATTGACAAAACAAGCCAATAACCGGTCCGACTGGGCATAGCACAATACGTTTTAAAGCTTCCAAATCCAGCACAGCTCCGAAATTGACGTAAATCACCATTACAAAGCAGCCCACGGAGATGTTGAAAATCATATCTAACAGTGTCATTGATCTCGTTACAATCACTTTCATGGACTGCTGCGATCTTTCCGCTTCATAGCCGGTCCGTTGTAGCTCCACATAAACTTGTGTATACCCCAAAAGCACGGCTTCGATGGTAAAATTACCATTAACCATCTCCGTTTCTCCATCCGCACTGTTGAATACCGTTTCAACTCGATCTACATAGGCAACTGCTTCGTTATCATGCCACACGTGTAACTCGAAATCACGGTTCCAAGACGGTTCAATGCCCGTGATAATAAAAGACACTTTTTGTGAGTGTGTCATTGTCATATTTAATTGTTCATATTCAAATTGCACTGACCAAACGGGCGCTTTCAAATGGTCATTATCGACTTCGCCGCTTACAGCCGTTGCTATGAATGTTGCGCCGAATACTGCGCACAGCAAGAAGTACTGCATTTCGATATACCTATTCTCTTTTTTCGCAGTTTCCGCTGTAATAGCTCCGAAAATATGCAATTTAGCCGCTAAATGTCAATTCACTAGTACCAAATGTGTTCACCGTCAGGAGATCGAAAACGTAATGATTTGATTATTGGTTAGTAAATACCTCTGTACCGTAAGTTACGAGCGCTCAAGCGCCAACTATATGGACTGAAGTGAATTATTTAATCAATGTTGACTTTGCCGTTTTGCTGATTATTTGGTTGGTATATGGCTTTTCAGGCGATATGTACTTATATACACCTAGTGCATATCTGTGTTCTGTGGATTTTTATGACACTCCGTAATTACTTTCCGATATTCATGCCGATTATATGCCGATCATGATTTAGCAAAAACAATCTGAAAAGATCAAATGAATGCATTGGGGATTACTGCAATATCGCTACAAATTCTTTAAAAATGTCTTCGAAAAGTCTTTTTACGGGAAAGCTATAAAACTACATATTTAGGCAAGCAATGCCCTATTAATCGCGCTCTTCGAGAACTCAAGTTCTTTGCCAAGTCGCAGTTGCCTAATTTTCATTTATCGAGATATGCTTTTACAAAAATGTTTAAACTACATTTCTGTTGTTTTTCTGTTGGTCTGTGAGGTAGTTTGTACTGTAGATTTAATTCAAATAAAAAAATAAATAAATTCGTATTTCGTTTGGTTCAATAAATGTTACCTTATATGTGATTTGTATTCAAGATTTGAACTAATACCAAAGTTCCGCTAAAAACAAAAACTTTTCTAGGAAATCCATATTTATATGTTATTTGATAATACGTAAAAAAACAAAAACAAAAATAGTTGGCGCCCACACTTATGTTAGCTGTTTGGCCAAGCTCCTCCTCCTATTTGTGGCGTGCATCTTCATATAGTTCCACAAATAGAGGGACCTACACTTTTAAGCCGACTACGTACGGCAAATGGTTTTTGTGGATCTTTTTGGGCGGCCGCCGTAGCCGAATGGTTGGTGCGTGACTACCGTTCGGGAGCACGTAGGTTCCAATCTCCGGGCATGAAACACCAAAATGATAGAAATATTTGTTTCTAATAGCGGTCGTCCCTCGGCAGGCAATGGCAAACCTCCGAGTGTATTTCTGCTATGTAAAAGATACTCATAAAACTCTTAATCAAAAAGTTCCCAGTATCTCTCTCTCTCTCTTTGCCTTTTTCCTGTTTGTGGTTAATCCTCCTTGTCCTCATGCGTCAGATTCCTCTGTCCCCCGTCGTCACATCATCAAGATTTTACTCTCTTATGTCTCTTTGTATCGCATTTAGTCAGGTCGATTGTGGTATTTTAGTTCGTGTTGGCGAGGCTATGTTCATGGCGAGTTTGACGATGTGGTCTTCGTCTAGGGTTATTGATCAAATTTTCTTTCACTTTACTGGCCTGCCACTACGGTCGTCATCCTCGATGGACTCAAGATCTCTTCTGAAGCGTTCATGCCGGCTGTTTTCTTTAGAATATTACTACCGAAACAGTTTCCCAATATTTCTAAGGTTTTCGCACAAATTTAATACAACAAATACAGGTTTTAACGCAAATTTAATACAACCCCGTTGTTGCGAATTCAATTTTAAAAATATAAAAAATCGGAAAGATGTGCAGAGGTAGATTTACTTAAGACGGCGTACCTTTTACAAATGTCAAGCAATAATGGCAATAAAATGTTGGAAGGAATGTTAATCACAGATGTGATTTTTGATCAAGGTGGTATTATAAGGTGTTTGCGTCTTGATGTTGTTTTAGAAATGGCTACATTCGAAAGGCAAATAAATTTATTTGAAAAACCTTTTCATGGTAGAAATACACTTGGGAGTTTACGATTACCTGCAATGGAGCAATAGTTATCAGAAAACACTTACTCTAATTTAGTTTTCTCGTGTTCATAGTAAGCTTCGAGTCTTGAACCAATCCACTCTATCTCCCATCCCCTCGGTTATGCTCGCCAAAGGTAATAAAGACACTTACGGCGAGCTTTTCAGAGCTGGTTACACTATGGTCAATTTGTTAAACTGAGTGAAAGCCTGGAAAATTGGGCATTTGAACTTTGGAAAAATGGTCCTTTAAGAATCCATATTAACCTCTAAGTGTATGGGCATTTTTTTCGTACATTAGTCTGGGATAGTGGGTGTCACAGTTTCGAAAAGTAGAAGAAAGCAATGGAAACAAGCAAACACAAGACGTTCCCACGACAGTCAGTTCTACGTAACCGGAGCGATCCAGTTTTATATCCAGTCAAGAACTGTCACTTCAACAGCATTCCCTGTATATGTATGAAAAATGTTTATGCCGCTACAACAACAACAATCGAACACACACTTTCTTGCCACGTCCTCATCCGCAGAAAAACTGCATTTGGAGGTATTTTTATAATTCGTGCTTCCACAATTCATCCAATCAGTCGTTGTTCAGATGGAAACGAAGTAACGTAGATAGAGGTTGCACTGTTTTTTTTTTCGTATATCACCAACACAGTCTCAGTAAACACAACGTCAATAAGTAAGCTGATTTCTTCAAAATTGCTGAGAGCCGGTTAACGGTCTGATGTTGGCCACACCTCTGTGTTCTGCACATCGTGGTTTACTCTGTCACAAATTGTCTGAGAACCGAGTAACAGTCCGCGAAGTACGTAACCTTCTGTCTTCCCTCAAGCGCGAACCGTGATACCGATTCTACAAATACAACCACTTGAGCTAATGCCAAATTTGTCGTCTATGCTTCGCTCTAGGAAGAAGAGGGAAAGAAAATACCAATGCTCTCACTTTGAAAATCGGGCACCAAGCAGCTGATGGACTATACTTCCTTGAATAGTTTCGCCTTGAGCAAAATCATCCGCCTTATTCGCCGGATCTTGCACTGTGCGGCTTCTATTTCCGAAGGACAAAATTTGAGCCTGTTGAAGCTGTGAAAGAGAAGGTGGTTTCTAGCACTGTTTCAAACAATGAAAGATGCGCATGAATCGTTGAGATTCTCCAAATTTCTGTGAGACCTCCGACAGGCCATGTTCTCCAATTCTGACCACAAACTGTAGTGCAACGGACTCAGATCTGGACTACTAGACGGCCAATCTTCTACGGCTTCTTCTTCTTAATTGGCGCGATAACCGCTTACGCGATTTTGGCCGAGCTTAACAAAGCGCGACAGTCGTTTCTTTCTCGTGCTAACCGGCGCCCGTTGGACACACCAAGTGAAGCCAAGTCCTTCTCCACCTGTTCTCTCCAACGCAGAGGAGGCCTTCCTCTTCCTCTGCTACCACCAGCTGGTACCACATCGAATACTTTCAAAGCCGGAGCGTTTGTATCCATTCGGACGACATGACCCAGCCAACGAAGCCGCTGGATATGTCTATGTCGCCGTAAAGCTCATACAGCTCATGGTTCCATCGCCTGCGATATTCGCCGTTGCCAACGTGCAAAGGTCCAAAAGTCTTACGCAGAATCTTTCTCTCGAACACTCCAAGCGTCGCTTCATCGGATGTTGAATATTATCATGGCCGTTGACCGCGTGCCGCCGAAAAAGCTGCTTGCATCTGTCGAGTCTAATGTTCTTCAATCACGACACCAAAAGATGACCAGTTGAGTGATGGAAGGCTTTCATGTGGAGATCATATGATTTTCTCCTTTCTAATGGGATTCTTGCGAATTCTTTCTCGAACAGCTTTTATGGCTGTACTGGTTCGAACCACATGAGGACGACCACTTTTTTTCTGTCGTACACTTCAGACGTTTGAGAAAAACGGCTGATCGCGCGGTAAACAAACTTTCTCGAAATATAAAGTTTTATCAGCAGTTAGTAAATCTTACTTGCACTTTCAGCACACTTTGTAATGGAATCACTGCAATGCGATTTTCCTTAGCTTTCCACTCCACTGTTAACAAACGAAATTTGCCACGAAATTGAGTATAATTTATGAGTAGGCAATGCGTGGGGACAAAAGCAAGAATAACGGAACCTTCTTCTGCGAACTTGTTTTCGCCGTATGCATAGTACAATTTGTCACACAACTTATGGCATGACTAAGTCGATAGACTTACAAACAACCGTCAAGTTAAGAAAATTTCCTAGAGAAGTACTGCCGGCCGGGTATAAAAAAACTAGCCTCGCACTGTCACCGAATGCTTTATTACTAGGGGGGTGCCTTTTATATTTCGGGATTTGGCAACCCTGGTGTTGCAATCGGGCAACTGACAGCTGTATCGCAAAGTTTGACATTTTTTGGCTTTTACGTACTCAGAACGTTTTGAAATACCAGCGCTATTTGTGTTGTTTACAATAACTTAAAAGATTCATCTCGGTCCAAAAGTGGAATTAAATCGTGAACATTTTCGTGCGATTATTTTTTACAACTTTCGACGTGGATTAACTCAGCAACATTGCATGGATGAACTTAATTCATTTTTTGGCGATGAAGCTCCATCAAGGACCAGTGTTTATCGATGGTATGGTGAATTCAATCGTGGTCGTAGTTCATTCCAAGACTAATTTCGTGAAGGTTGTCCAAAATCAGTTGTTGTTCCGAAAACCATTGATGCTGTGCGCGAACTGATATTGAAAGATCGTCATGTGACATATCGTGAGATTGAGACAATCTTAGGCATTAGTGGAACCAGCATACATTCAATATTGCATAAACATTTGACTGTCAAAAAAATTTGTTCGCGTTGGATCCCACACAATTTGTCAATCGCTCAAAAAAAGGCTCGTGTCGATTGGTCGAAGGAAATGCTCAAAAAATACTATCGCGGGGCTTCAAAACACGTCTGTGACATCGTGACAGGTGATGAATCATGGATTTACGCGTATTCGCCCGAAAGTAAACAGCAGTCGACTGTATGGGTGTTTCAAGATGAGCCAAATCCAACAAAAGTTGTTCGCGCACGAAGCACTTCCAAGCAAATGGTCGCCTGTTTTTGCGGAAAAACTGGACATGTCGCAACCGTACCACTAGAACAACGCAGAACAGTAAATTCTGAGTGGTACACAACCGTTTGTTTGCCAGTTGCCTTTCAAGAAATTAGGAAAACCAATCGCCAAAGACCAGGACAATGCGAGCTCACACACATCGGCTCAAACAACTGTATTTTTGAGCACCCAAAACATCGAACTAATGAGTGATCCGCCGTATAGTCCTGACTTGGCTTCTTTTTATTCCCGTACGTAAAAAACAAACTGAGAGGTCAACGTTCTTCGACACCTGAAGAAGCGGTTGCGGCATTCAGAATGCATGTTTTGGAGATACCTCATTCAGAGTGACAAAAGTGCTTCGACAATTGGTTCAAACGCATGCAAAAGTCTATAGATCTTCATGGAGAATATTTTGAAAAACAATAAAGTGATGATTAAAATTTGTTTTTGTTCTCTAATCCCGACATATAAAAGGCACAGCTCGTAATTTTTTTTTTTTTTTTTTTTTTTTCATAACACAACCGCAAGAGCGGTGTCTCTTTCAATTGATACTTTCCTCGTTATGCTGTAATGCTTTGATATCTCAAGTGTGTTAACTAAACCTCTACTGTTCACTAATGAGTAGCTGATGACAAATCTGGGCACATTTTATAATTTTTTTTTTTTTTATTTGTTTATCAAACTCTAATTGTATTCACTTTTTTAAATTTGTTTATTTATGTGCAGAAATTTGTGTGGTATAATCGAACAAATTTCTTCCACTCACTAATAATTAATTCGGTGTTAATTGAACTGCATCTACGCAAGTAGTGTCTCAAAGCTTTTGCCTCCGATTATAATCTCAAATTTATTTGCATTTTTTTATCATGACTGGATTTCTGCATCGCCGTAATGCACCGACAACCTCTGCTATCAATGCACTTTTGCAACTGGAAAATTAACCTGTTTGTATTTTATTATGATCTGCGACAAGGCAAAGCTTAGCTTAATTGATAGAAAGTTTCCGAGGTATAAACACTAAAGTTTTGTATTTATTTTAAATATTTGGTTTGTTTATATGCTGTACGTATGTATGTATGTATGTACCCTTGTGCTCACATAATTAAGACACTTTGTCTCTCTTAAATGCAATATTTTTCATGCTAGATTATTTTTGTCATAAAAAGGTCATTGCATAAAAAAAACCGTATAAATCAAAGTTACAAGCTTTAGGCAAAATTCATCGATTCAATCGATTTCCTACAAGGATGGTAGATTTACAAAGTTTGCTCTTTAACTATGGAGAAAAGAAAATTGTGAGAGGAACTTCCGGTGCCACGTCACTGGAGAGATTCAACAGCCAAATTCTACACCATCATTTCACATGCATGCCAATCAGCCGTTGTTCAGACGGCAACGCCGTTTCATATATTGATTTTTTGCGTATATCACCAACACAATCTTAATATTTTTTGTAAACACATTCCAACTGCCGTCAGCCCATCAGCTGATCCTGTCAAATTCACTCAGAACCGAATAACGGTCTGTTCAACGAGCACACCTCTGAAAATCTTTTCACCATGGATTACCTAATTGTTTCGCGCCAACCAGCAAATATTCCGGCGTTTACTGCTCAATTCGAACAGACTGGAATCAAACGGGCGTGGACGGCACCGTATTGATTGTTCGGCTGAGAATATCGCGCCTGTGGCTGTCAATGTCGCTACAACATCGACCAGACGGCGAGCCACGCAATGGGGCAAAACCAGATGAACCCTACAGCGAATTTTATTGAGCTGCTTACACACCTTCCGTACAAAGCGCAAACAGTTTATCAGTTAATGTCAAGCCATTCTAAATTTCAGCAATGATTTTTTGTCGGAAATCATCATGAGCGACGAGGCGCATTTCCGCTTAAGCGGTCACGTCAATAAGCGAAATCTTCATTTTTGGGTCACTAAAAACCCGCGTTGGATGCTTTCATGCGGAAGTAGTGATTGGGCCGTATTTTTTGCCAGACGTCATCGGTGTTACTGGTGAACGCTACAGGGCCATAATAAACGGCTTCTTACTGCCGGAATTGGATGACTTTGAAGGTAGTGGCTTGGCGTTTCAACAATACGGTGCAAGCGCATACATGGTGAACGCTACAGGGCCATAATAAACGGCTTCTTACTGCCGGAATTGGATGACTTTGAAGGTAGTGGCTTGAGGTTTCAACAATACGGTGCAAGCGCATACACAGCACTGGCCACAATGGATATTGTGAATGTTGCGCAATTTCCCGTTTTGCAATTTACATGGCCAGCAAGATAGCCCGATTTAACCATCTCATCTCAGACTTCTTTCTTTGGGGCTACTTGAAGTCGCAGGCTTATGCCAACAAGCCCCAGATAATCGCAGTGCTTAAGGAAAATATTCGACTGGAATGCGAACAGACCCGGAATTTTTAATGCAAAGTCGTGGAAAATGCAGTAAAACGGGCTCAACTGTGTATCAGCACTGGCGGCACCCACTTGACGGATATCATCTTTTCCACTTAACAGAAAAAATGTAAAAGTTCAAATAAAGAATTCCACCACTCAAAATCATTTTTTTTTTTTTTCATTTAGTAAAATAGTTATTCAAAAAACAAAATCGGGTGATTAATTATAGTATTGTAAAATGAAAGTTTGAAGTCCCTTTACAAATTTTTGTGCATACGATTTTGAGCCTTTTTTCCTCCCATATAAAGGGCAGGCTCGGAAGTCTTTCATAAATTTGTGTGAATTTTCTATTTGATTTTCATGGGTTATATTATATATACAGTGAAGTATATTTTTATGAAAAATTAACGAAATAAATTTAGCATGAAAAATAGTGCAAATATTGTAAAAAGATAAAGTGACTTAATTCTGTGAGCACAATTGTAGTTGGTCTCCAGATAAGCAAGGCAACGATTAGTATTTTTTTTTCTAAAAAGTGCCTGTAGGTGTAGGTAATGAATGAAAAGCTCGTTCGACTTTATTGGTATGCATGTATGTACTTATACGTATGTAGTAAGCAGAAAAAAGTGTTGTCAGTACAGCGAGAATAGCTAAATTAAAATTCAGTTTATTCTCGGAATATTTGAAATTTAAATAAAAATACTACTATGCCAAAGGGAGACTGATGAAAGTTGCTTTGAAAATACCAAATTTGTAAGTGGCAAATATCAAATACTGTGCTAGTAATACATTGTTAAACTTAAATTTTGTTATTTTTAAGTTTATACACATTAAGTAGCAAAAATTTGTGAAAATTATCATTTTTCGGCCTCTGACTACCCCTAACCCCTTAATATTGAGAGAATACAGAAGGTTGCTCATATCGCAGTACCGCTAATCTGTGATCAGTGAATTTGGCAGAATCAGATCTTAAGCTAACGTAGTTGTGGATTTTTCTTTGCATTTTTATGTTCCTTTCTCCTTCTTTTTTTCTATTTTCGTCTTTTTTACATTAACGTAAGCTATCGGAGACTATTTCGTCATTCTTATTAGTTCTCTCACAGATCTTATCTACAATTACGTCACGGCAAAGTTACGCAAATTATTTTTTATTTAACACATGGGCTGTAAAGTCCCAGGCCTAACAAAGAAAACACGTTCTTTTTTGTTTAAAATTAGGTTTATTCATCAACGTAATTTCCATCAAGAACAACGCAATCAACGCAGCAACGCATTATCTTATGCCTCAATATAGGCCTCAGTTTCAGCTATAACCTCTTCATTCGAGCGAAATTTCTTACCGATCAGCATTTTTTTAGGTTTGCGAACAGCCAGTAGCCGCTGTGAGCTAAAACTGGCGAATATTGTTTTGCCATTATCAACACGTTCTTGTTTTTGGTCAACAGTGAGCAAACGCGGCACCCACTTTGAACAGAGGTTTCTCATAGTCAAATGCTCATGCAATATGGAGCCAACAGGGTGCTTTTGTTATCTTTACGATGTCAGCTAACTCACGCAACTTCAATTTTCGATCATTCAAAACAATTTTGTGGATTTTGTTGACTTTTTCTAGTGTTACCGTCTCATTAAAACACGAAATTAATTTTTGAAAATAACAAAAGTAGCGTCACTCTTAGCACAATAACCCACGAACTAAGGAATAGAATTTCATGAAATTTTAACAGCTGTCTTTTTAAATTAGTAACTAACTGAAAAAGAGGTTAAGGCAATAAAACTAGTGCCATCTATATGTTAGGTCATGTGTTAAATCTGCGCAATCCTATGTTCTATATCCTTCATTGGTCTCGCATAGCACTTTTCTGTACATTGAGAAATCGACACTAAATTTGTGCTGGGTATTTCTTATAAAGCGCAATTACGTTGGGCATTCCAATTTTTCCTATGGGGCATTCGAACTTTGATCATTCCCCTCGTATGTATGTAAATAAAAGTACATTGAAGAGCTTTACTAACTTTTAATATCCGATAAATTGTGCGATGTAAACAAACGCTAGTGGCTTTTAAGTGTTTAAGTATACAGGGTGGCGCGTATAGTGGTTTCTTTTTAATAATTGAAAAAAATTAACAAAAATTAATTGTTTTTTCTATAGCTTCGTTCGGAATAATAAACATTCTCATTATCTATGAAACACGAATTCATTCATGCGGATACCTCTGCTTACTTCGCAGTAGTGCATCCTCTTAAGCAATTTTCCAAGAGGTTGGTGAGCGTTTCTGGCTTTATCTCACAAATGGCTTGCTCGATATTCACTTAAGCGTTAATGTATTTTTTACCTAATAATAACAAGTCTTCGGTGGTAAATTGAACCCACCTAATCGGCTGATAACACGATTAGAGTACTGGGCGCACAAAAGATCAATAGTAGCATCGGCTATGTGGTGCGCCAAAGATCGTTTTACATTTCTGGTCACAAAAAACTGCTTATTATACCTCTGTAACCTAAACCACCTTGTCTTTGGAAATAATTTTCAAATATTTACCCACGTTTTGCAAGTGTAAAGCGATCCATTTCCTTCCGCTGAGATATGACACTGACTTTCTGCCAAGATTTCACTGTCGAAATAAGATTGGATTAAAAACCCACAATATGGACCACCCTGTATATGTGTGTATGTATAAATGTAAAATTGATTGCTTCGCAGAAAAATAGTTTAATATTTCTAATTCGTTTGCTTTCCTTTAGTTATTCTCATTTGAATACTCTAAATTCAAGGAAATACATTTATGCCATTGTCATTAGCAACAATTAAACGACACTTTGAATCGAGCAATCGAACAATTGTATGACACTTTGTGTTGTGTGGTTTGTTGTAAAACGATCATTATCGCGCCCACTTTTAAAATATTCATTCAAAACATTATCCACGCGACTATTGCAACTAATACGACTAATAACAGAGGATATGTGTGCATTAGGGATGTCAATCCCGTCATCTCGGGATGCCGAAATTTTTCGATGATCGAAAATGAAGGTATTCGTTAATATGAATCAAGGCGCATTCATTAAAGGTGGTGGCACTAGACCAACAACAACGTTCTGTAAGTTTGATTGCCAAAGCAATCCAAACAACAAAATGTGCAGTAAATTTATATAAGTCTTTGGCTATTCTTTCAAAAACATGTACAATGTACGAGTAGTGAACCGTAAAGTAAGGTTCCGTATTAGTGTTCTGGACCAAATATAAGTTTAAAATAATAACAAAAAGTTGTTTCATCTGACCGATATTCCTAAACTTAAATTTAAGTAGGTTAAAAAAAATTTACTATCATAATTTATGAGAAAACCACAAATGTATTTTAGATACTCCAAATGTATTTCAGAAAACCACAAATAAATTTCAGAAAATCACATAAGTATGTCACAAAATTTAAATCACACACTTATAGTATTAGGTGCGCAACTAAGTTATCGCTGTTTTTTGATGAAAATACAACTTTATTCTGAAAAAATGGTCGCAAGTGAATCATTGAAAGTAGTGCCCATCGCAAGCTACTACTTTTTCCCATCTTTCTGGTAGATCTCGTATACCGTCGCGGTAAAACTGTTCACCGATAGCCTCTAAAGCCTCAAAGCCACGGATCAAGCCATTTTTTGATGTCTTCATATGAATGGAACTGCTGGTCAGCTAGACCATGTGCCAACGATCGGAACAGGTGATAATCGGACGGCGCAATATCTGGAGAATATGGCGGGTGGGGTAGGATTTCCCATTTCAGTGTTTCTAGGTAGGTTTTAACGGGTTTGGCAACGTAAGGCCGAGCGTTGTCATGATGTAGAATCACTTTTCCATGCCTCTCCGCGTATTGCGGCCGCTTCTCGCGCAGTGCTGGGCTCAATCGCATCAATTGAAGTCGATACCGATCCCCAGTGATGGTTTCGCTTGGTTTTAACAGTTCATAATAAATAACACCAACTTGGTTCCACCAAGTACATAGCATAACCTTCGCAGCGTGAATATTCGGCCGAGGCGAGGCGTAGAAGCATGACCGGGCAGTCCCCATGACTTTCTTTTCTTTGCATTGCTGTAATTAATCCATTTTTCATCACTCGTCACGATGCGATGAAGAAAACCCTTACTTTTTTGCCGCTGGAGCAGTTGTTCACAGGCGACACAGCGAAAAAACGACGTTCAACATCCCTTGGCTTTAGCTCATAAGGAACCCAAGTCCCCTGTTTCTGAATCATTCCCAAAGCATGCAATCGCTTGGAAATAGATTGGCGGGTAACTCCTAATACTGAAGCGAGCTCTTCTTGCGTTTGACATGGTTCCTCATTGAGCAATGCCTCCAATTCAGTATCTTCGAAGGTTTTTGGCCTTCCTTTACGCGGACGGTCGTCAACATTAAAGTCACCGACGGAACCAATCTCGACACGTTGTTTCACTTAAAGCAGCATCTCCATAAACTTTTTGTAGCTCTCGATGCGCTTCAGCCGCCGTTTTTTTTCGAATGAAACAGGAAAATCAACACTTCGGGCAAATGACAATTCTTCGGCACAAAATCAGATATTTTCACAAACCCAAAAGTATATGATACCAAAACAAAATCACTAATGTGTCGAAGTAGTTTCTTTACCATATGACAGCGGGAAGTTACTTGCGCACCTAATATATTTTTCCGGATGCTTTAGACTTACGGGATATGTGGGTTGGTAACTTCGTAAGTAATTTTCCTTTTTTTATAATTTTGTCAGTTTAAAAAGCATATTTCCAAATACTTACATTTATAGCTTTCTGAAATAAATGTGGGTATTTCTAAAATAAATTCTGATATATATTTGGGTTTTTCTGAAAGACAGTTGGAAATTTAAAATATATTTGCGTTTTTCTGAAAACGTGTAGTTCTAGTTTAATTCTTTGTTTGTGTTATTTCGAACTAAATAAATTTATTTATCATTCATTTGGAACAAAATAATGTTCGAACCCCATTTTCATTATTTCTAGTAAATATTTTAAAAACCCTCCTAACTTCAAAAATAACCCAAAAGGTTAATTCAAATTTTACCCAATACCGTCGCTTCGGGATTGCATTAAAGTATTCCGAAATCCCGGGATCTACAATTACGGCTAAAATTAGCATCATCTATAGTTGTCGATATGAACACTTTTGGGATAGGTTGAAGATTGGGGCAGCAGTCATTTTTAAGCAAATGCCTACTTATCTTTCTCAGTTAACATGCGGGCATTCAATTATTTTCACATGAAAATACACTTTGCGGTAATGCAACTATAGTTTAACAAACTTGCATTGCGACTGAGCCTCACTTATAAGTTTTTAAAAATAATATATTATATTATTAAAAATGTTATTTGCTTGACTGTAGCATACTTATACCCTAGCTAATAATCGGCTTCGTTACATAATGATAGCGTAACAGATCCCAGCGAAGCATTCCATGGCCTCTCACATGAAAACGGTGCTTGCGTTTTAGAGGTAAAATCTTCAATTAACGTCCAGTATTTCCTTCATTCACTTTCACCCTTTTTTGGGTGTTTGGCAGAGCTCCTCCTCATAGTTGTGGTGCGAGTCTTGACGTTTTCCACAAATGGAAGGACTTCCAGTTTTAGTCCATCTCCGAACGGCAGATGGTTTTTATGCGGAGCTTTTTCATGGCAGAAATACACTCAGAGATTTGCCATTGCCTGCCGAGGGGCGACCGCCTTTATAAAAAATGTTTTCTATCAATTGCAGTTTCGTGCCCTGGGCTTCGATACCTTGTATTTCCGAATAGCAGTCATACATCGATTATAAATAATTTCAATCATATGGCTACCTCGACTGCGTCCACGTTGTCAATCGTAGCTGGCTTACCAGAATACAGCGGTAAACTTACGCCCACAAAAAGTAGTCCAAAAGACATTAAATTTAGAGCTTGTGAGAGAGACGGCCGTTGCCAAGCGCATTTCTGGAAAAAGCTCGTCCGAAGAAAGTGAAGCATAATATACATAATCTTTCAATAGATGATTGACGATTGCCAAAGTATATTATGTCTCCATTCTTTTCCATCAAATAAATTATTGCCCAGTTGTCTCATTGTCTTTTATAACACAACGCCAAGAAAAAGATCCATACATAACGCGGACTATCCCTCGTATCGGTTTGCCGTGAGGAGGGTAAGCGTTGAGATTATTGTTATTATTCACGGTAACGTTGGCACCACATTTTAAAAAGTATGGGCTCCTGCAGCCCCCAATCTATGGGGTCTCGAGAAAAGTGCGGTTTGTCCTCATTCCAAATATAGCAATTTTATTTATCTAGTGGTTTACTAAGTCAAATTTGTCAAATTCAACACTCAAACGAGGAATTCTTTTAAACGAAAGAAATCAAAAAATGCGATTGCCGAGAGCTCAGAAAGATCTGAAGGAGCAAATATCTTTTAAGTAAACTATAGAATTTTGGTATAATAAAGGGCCAACATAAATAAAGGTTGATTTTTTAAGAGCTATAGGAAAGTTTTTCAAAAAAACACACGTAAAATTCAGAAAAATGCATGCAATTTTTATTTAAATCGATAGTACAGTCCATATAATTCAATGTTTGAAGATTATTTCATGCAAATGTTGACCGCGACTGCGCTTCAAATGGTCCATCCGCTTAGTCCAATTTTGGTAGGTAGGTATACTGACAGTCCACAATTTGTTAGCGGCACACGCATACAAGATGGGAATTGCAAACAGTGATAGCTGCAGATTTTGTAATGAACTAGAAGAGAGGGAAACTCTTGAACACCTATGTTCTTGTCCTGCATTAGCTAGAACCCGAATGAAATGTTTAGGAGCTCTACAATATGAGAGGTTAGAATGTCTCTCGGGGTTAGAGCTTCAGAGCTTACTTAGATTCGCAAAAGACGCAGACGTATTACAAGATGTCTACTGCAAGGAAACGTAAGGGTCAAGTTCCATCTGATATCACTAAGGACCAATAGGTCTATGTGATGGCTTTCAGCCAGCCACGTCAATCTAACCTAGTGCCAGTTTAAAGTGGCTCTAAATTCGTGTTAATTTTTCATAATTTGCCATTTTGACAAACTTGTGTACAGAGTTAAACAAAAATCAGCTAAACACCGATTACCCTCACTTTTATAGAGGGTAGAAATGGCCACACATTCGCCTAGTCAGAGTGCAACAGTTTAGGAATGAAAAATGAAAACTTAAGAGCTCCCGAACAGGGCAGAATAAATGCAACATTAGAATACGCCATAGATTTTAGTGTAGCCTTAGGCCGTTGTATTTGTACTTATTTGCACAATCTCATTCATATTTAGACACGGTTCTTGCGTCCTACTCACTCGGAATCATTGCTCTTCGCACCTCGCCTCCGCAAAGTAGTACAAGTTCTTCCATATCTCAAGTGAACGTCAATTACCAGATGTTATCTCTTAATTAATGCAAACTATTAAACACTCTTCATTAAGTAGCTCTAATTTTGTTTAGCTTTGGGGAAATGGGGCCAACTTTTGAAACGGCCAATTGTAAAATTAATAAAAAGATTGCCAGATTAATCTTGTTTTATTTATTGAGTGCCGGCACTCAAAATATTATATATCTCACGTGGATGACTGGGGTGAGTTTTTGCTGATGGTGCCACCTGGAAGGCTGATTAAACCAACGCATATTCCATCGCTGCACTGTTACAGATCATGCGACCTACTAACCAGATAGAAGTTGGAGAAGAGCCCTTATTGTTTGATAGGTAGGCAGGTGAAATGAGTAAAGTACTACTCTGGCACTCCCCAAGTAGCACTAAATCGCCAATTTGATACCATTATGAGACGTCCAACAGGCAGATATATACAGCCAGCCAGAACTGTTGATGTAATGGAGAATATTGATGGGATTAAGTTTGGCGCACTGTCCCAAGTTATCGAAAAAAGGAGTACCCAGTGACCTTAATCGTCTAGCTGCGAAGCCCGAACATTTACAGAGAAAGTGGTCAATAGTATCCTTCTCTGAAAGGTCCTCACAGTTTTTACAATAGAAGATAAATGGTAAACCTAAATTTTCCGCGTGTGTGCCGACCGTCCAATAAACGCTAAGCACAGCTACGAGTTTGGAAATTGAATGACGTGGAGCCCTCAGGACTTTCTGAGGTCTGCGCCTATTGTATTGGGACCAACGGGTATTCGAAATAGCACATGAAGAAATGGAGCTCCGTCTTTTCTGCGCTTTGCTGAGATATAAGTCGTGCAATTCTCCTTTAACAACAGTCAGAGGGATGCCGATAACCGGGAGGGAGGTCTCTGAGACCAATTCAGTTCCCTTCCTGGCAAGCTCATCAGCAATTTCACTTCCCTCATATGTCGTGGAACCCAGATCAGAAAGATGTGTCATACACTCCCAAGACATTTGATCTTCTCCTTGTAGGAGTTGACTAGTTTGGATCTGCACCCGGCCATCGTCAGAGCCTTGATCGCAATTTGACTATCAGAAAAAATGTTAATATGTACCCTCTTCCCGTTTCTGAAGCATTTTGACTGCCTGCAGGATCGCTAAGACTTTTGCCTTTAGTTTTAAGGAAATTGATAAATTGGCTGATTTAGAGAAAACGCCTGCTCCGACTCCCGATTCCATTTTTGACCCGTCAATGACAGACGTACTAGCTTCGGTGCAGATATTGCCCTCGTTCCATATCCTGTCTACTTGGAAGGTTAATCCTGGTATGACCCTCAAACTCCAGTTTGGGGATAGAGAGATCTGTCCGAAGGTCAGATAAATACGATATTAACTGCACAAAAATGCTACCATGTCCCTTGAGGGATTGCCTTCAGAGGCCAGCCTCCTTTAAGCTGATTGGACTTTGAGCAGAGACTGAAATAACGTAGAAGTTGTAAAAAGTTCGTTCCCCCGACATTCGGTTCTACGTTACTGGAACGACCCGGATTTACTATATATCCGGCCAAGGACTGTCACTCCAGCAGCTCTCCCCGTACATGTATGGGGAATGTTTTTGCTGCTACAACAACAACAACGTAAAAGTCGAAACTACATTCAAGGCAGCACAGGGGCAAGTTCTACAAGCTCCAGTAATGCCAAAGCAATACAGAGGTGACTCACATTCACCACTTTGTTTGGTGCGGAAATTCGAAGGGCATGCATCTCGGCAGTTGTTTCTTGAAATATCAAACAAATAAAAATTCCAAGGACTAATGTTTAAGAAAATATCTTCGTAACGATACATTAAATATTAAAATATAAAAGTTTTACGTTGGGGGTTAGTCCGCGCCGAAAAGGCCTCGAATGCAAATGGTTAAAATGTAAACTTTAGCAATCTTGAAGCTTTCGGGGAGCAGGGGTTGAATTGAATGCGTTTTCAAGTAATTATTTCACTATTCGGTTGAGAATTTCAGTGTACTCAGTGAATTGAATAAATGCCCAATAACATAATTCGATTGGACACCTGTTACACCTGTTAAACATTTTTTTTTTTTCAAAACTTGTATAATCTTTTGTATTTAATAAATTATCTGTTTTTTGTGTTACAATGCACAAGTTTTATTTGATTTTTTTTATTCTAAGTATTTGTACATCATTCTTAATAGTACACATCGAAGTCTTTTTGATTGCTGTCATTACTTTAAAAATCGTTTTATGTCGTGTCGTCTTACAACTATTTAAATGCATATAAAAGTTTTATAAATATTACAAATGAATTCTTATTAAAATATACAATAGAATTTCGATCAACCCATTTTGCGACAACCCAGCCTAGTTTTTATGGCGATATATTTTACAGGGAAAAGTGACATACGAACTAACAAACGCCAGATCCGTCAAAATAACTGTACAATAAAAATATCATAAGTCTAGAAAGGCGCTAGCCGCTATAGCTGAGTCAAATCTGCCATATTTTGTGGTCATTTGAACCGGTCACAAACGTCTGAGTTGGTCTAGTCTATTTTAGAAGATTTATATTTTTACTACGGGTTAATATAAATCAGGGGGAGTTAATTCGCATGGCATATAAAATAATTCTATGGATTAATCTAATAGGAATATCCAATAAATTGAAGACCAAACCGAAATTTTGAGCTCAAAGACTTTTAAAATATTCCTTTTTAATATTAAACCATTTTTCGCCAATATTTCCAGGTCTATTTCAATTACTTTAAAAACAATTTGTAATAATTCTACACTCTTCAACTTTTCTCTGACTGTTATCGCGCCTCATTTTGATAGATTTATGACAGCGCGACTGGAGAATTTATGAAATTCAGGTGATTTTAGCTGTGAGCAAATTTGACAAATCAGTTGTTATATTCCATACAATGCGAATCTATTAAAGATGGTGTTGGTATATCAACTGATTTGTTTTTTTCTTTCGCCCTGTCCATGTGGCTGTCAGTTCAGCATGAAACAAGGCGAATTCATTATTTGTTTTCTAGTTTCCCAATACTTTGCTTTGCCAATCAAACGTGCAGAACATTGTTGTTGGTCTAGTGCCGCCATCTCTAATGAATGCGCATTGATTCCATATTTATAAAACTGCAAAATAACGCAAGCAAAATTCTTTTCACATTATCTTTGGTATTTCCCCCTTTTTATACACGCGAGCTAAAAATCGATTTTCGGTCTGCAATCTATTGGTCGGCTTATAAAATTATTTTGTAACAAAATCCACAGCTCTAGTAAAATCTGTAGCATAAATTTTGGTAGTCTTTCATAAAATTTCAAAATTTGAGAGATGTTACTCTACCGTTATTGTCCTCAACTTCCAAGTATTCTATTAGTTCTACCTTGGAATTCAAAGTATCCTCTTCCACCGCCTTATTTAAACCGAAAACGCGGCGAATTCCATAAATCGCTAGCATCATGACCAGCGAGAGAAGCGCCGCCGTGATTGGCACTATAAGCGTCAGGTCAGACCGCACTTCGTCGAAACTGTGTTGCAACAATACGATTGGCACTGTCATATTCAAAACACTTGTTTCAATAGAAATCGTCAGTGAGTCCGTTGCTGAACAGCGTAGTAGTTTTGATATTCCGAACGCAAGCAAGTAGCCAATGATAGGCAGGAAGACGGCGGCCAGAAAAATCTATAAAAATATGAAAACAAGTTGTTTACTAAAAAATAGCTTACAAGTAAACAAGAAAAAGGATGGATTACTCACCCAAATAGTCAGCTCTTTGAATGCAAACGCATTTATGCCAATCGTCATTCCGATAAGAGCCAAACTGAGGCATGCACAGAATGGTTTTAGAAATCGAAAAATCAAGTTTGTAGTTTTCGGTAATAAAAGTCGCAGTACAATTCCCAATGCGATTGCAGAGATAAGCGCCGCAGCACTGATAGCGAGATCCGCAAATGGCACATCCAATTCAGTGTTTATGAATATGCAGTGTGTCAAAATAAGTATCCATAACGGGAACATAAGCAATGACATTAGACTGTTGATGGTAGTCGTGGCAATGGAAAGATTCACATTTCCTTTGAGAAAAAGACAACAAATATTCGCCAAACCACCGCTGGGCGAGAGTGCTGTGAAGAAAAGTGCCAAGTGTAGATCTGGCTGTGTGGGCAGAAAACAAAAACCGAGAGCCAATGCGAGAGCAGGCATTAAAAGATAACTGGTGCAAAAACCGATTAATACGGCTACTGGTCGCAAGAAAATCTCCTTCAAACGTTGCAAATCAAGAACGCCACCCAAATTGAGGAACATCAACAGCAACAGCGACGCTGCCGTGTAACTGAAAATTTTCTCATCCAAACGTTCTTTGCGCGCAACACTAAGCGTCAGATCCGCTGGTGAACGTTCCACAATGGCGCCAGTAGTGTTTGGATGTAGTGTCACATAGAGATATGTGAAACCAAAACGACGTGTCTGCACGGGCACTGCACCCTGCCATGATGCCGGACTGCCCTGTAATTCATTAAATTCCACACGTTTTTCCACCAACACCAATTTGGGGTTATCCGCATGGATTTCGAAGTGAAATTCGATTCCCGCACTCAAATCCACATTGGAAATTGTTATGTTGACATACTGCATCTCATCTGATATGGTTAACTGTTGTTCGGTGGCACCGCCGTCATAACTAATATTCCATGCGCCAGCGACTTGTCCATATTGTCCTTGAACTGTTTCGAACGATTTTGCCAAACAAAGAAGTAAAATAAATATCTTCCACGGACGGTTTACAGTAGCGACTTGATTCATGCTGTTTTCACTTATTAATGACTTCTCATTTCAATCATCGTAGACGAATCGTAGTTTACCCTTATCAGTCTATGAAATATCAAATCCCATTGAACTTTTTTATGAATATGCTTACATACATACATACTTATATGTTCCTTTATGTATTATATATAGGCGTATGTGTTTCGGCAAGGGGAGTTTCTACGGGCATTAGTACCCCGCGATGGCTGTAGAATTGGTGGATCATGTAATTCACGCACGGTCATTGCAAGAATGATAGAAACAAGATTGCGCCCATCAGAGAGTGCGTGACGTCACACTAGCTTAATTGTGCAGTGCTGCCAACCATTTGCCATTCGCAATAAATTTAGTACTTTTTTATACCCAAAATGCGAAAATTTTAAGTTTAGTGTTCGTTTCTTTTTTTAATTTAAAGCTACCGAAAGTGTAAGTTAAAAAAAACTGTATTATTAAACAAAAGAAGGCTAAAAAAGGTCACTCTGAGAAGATTTTAGTGCTAATGAAAATTTGTTGATTCTTATAAAATTTAATAATTTGAAAGTGCAAATTTAATTATTTGCTCCTTTTAAGGTTATGCAAGAATATTAAATGTTCTACTCTCAACTCTTCTTAACATTGAAACCCTTTTTACACATTTTAAAAAGCGTTTGAATTTACTGAATGCGAATTAAAACCATAGAGGTGTAATCGTTTCTTCCGGTCCTCAATTCTTAGTGGGACATAGGGCATCAAGAGGTGTATTCACAGTAAAAATAAGCGAAAAATACCAGAAATGACTGAAAAACTATAACGCCACTTTTACAAAAAGAGTACCTTATCTTACAAACCTCAAATATAGCAAAAAAGTTATTCTCTTAACAAAAGAGTTTCTCTTAACAAAAAACTCATAAATTGAATATTACATAACCATAAGACATTTATTTAAAAAAAAACGCACATTTTAAAGACAATTTGTCAGGCATACAAAGTTCTTTAAGTAATTTAATAAAAATTTGGTATTTAATTTTTTTAAATGGGCATTTTAGTGCGTTTTTAATCCAAAGCTAGGCAACACCGCAGTAGCGAGAGAGAGATTTGATTGCTAGAAAGAGAAGAACACCAACAATAACCGCAATCGCGGGCAATGCGACCAAATGTTGAAAAAAGTAAAACTAAATAAAACTGAGTGAATTATTGGACTAATTTTTTAAAAAAGGTATATTTTACAAAATTATACGCATTACGGCTTAATTAGAACAGGAAAAATATCATAAAGAAAGAACTAAAGTTCCGAGACTAAATAACAAAAAAAATGCTAAATCAAGTTACGAAAATGGTAATCTGGCCATACTGGTGGTAATACGATGTCACTCATTGTCAAATTTGTTGAGAGTAAAGTAACGGTGCCACGATAGGCGTCATCTCATTATTCTTTCCATCATGCGGTCATTGTACAGATCCATAAGTTAAAACCACTCTGAGATGGTCGTCAAATAATGCCCACAGCTGAAATCACCTGATTCCAAAACGTCATAAAATATGATTAAATTTAATAGAAAAATCGTCTGAAAATTTTCGTAAAAATTTAGCATTATTAATATATTAAAAATATTTGTTATTTGTAAATTTGTAAAAAAAATTTATTATTATAAAGATTTTATTTTTTTTAGTCGATATTCCATTGTTTTTAAAATTACTATAAAAATTATGATTTGGCATAACAACCCCACCAAGTAAAAAGACCAAGCACTCACACCATCACCCCTAAGAGCTTGTCAAACCCACTCTTTTGTGAATCTCAACAAAAAAAGAAAAAGAGTGTTTTCACCTATAATTTTGTTCCATACTCCGGACACAAAAAAAATCGAAATGTTATTTGTAGATAATAGCAGCATACGAGCATATTTGAAATGAAAAAATCCCTCTAAAAAAGATCTGCCATTCAGAAACGGCATAAAAGTGTAGGAAAATCCAGACCTCAACATATTTTAAGAATAGATTTCCGAGGATATTATTATTATTATTTCTATTGTTACTTTGTTTGTTTTGTTGTTTAAGCACTTTTTCCAAAAATTATGTCCAATTCATAAAATTCTGAAATGTCATATTCATATCAGGATCATATACATATATAGTCTTCAGATTGGTTCAAATCAAAGCTCATTTATTAAAGGTGGTGTCACGGCAAAGTATTGGCGAAGCAGAAAAAAAATTAATTCGCCTGGTTTTATTCTGTGCTGAAAGCCATATGGACACAGCGAAAGAAAAAAAAACAAATCAGCTGATTTACCAACACCACCTTTAATAGATTCACCTTGGTTTAAAATATTGCGTGAAATGAAAGTTCAATCCAATTCTGTCAATTTCTAGATTATCATAGAATAAAATCAAGTTTTTGCAGATTTGTACGTTTATTTACCTGAAAGTGAGCGGTAACACCCTAGTGAATAGGACGCCCGAGTATAAAATCAAATTGTTTCAATTCTTGCTACCATTCTATAACCCATTCCCACATTCTTATCGCCCATTGGCGGACGTCTATGTGCAGACATGTGGGTAAACGACTGAGTTTCTGACCAACTGATTGCATCTACCTGTACTTTTCTAAGTACTACAGCTGTAAATTTCATCAAATGTATGTATGTATTCCCACAAGCACGCTAGACTTAATTATATAGGGTGTCTTTTTTAAAGCAATAGAAATTAGTTTCTTTAGAAGGAAGTCGTAACATTTACGGTAGTCATTCTTTTAATTGAACGTTATTGCATCGAAAAAGTCACTTTTTGTTCTATTATGCTGAATGCGTCATCTAACTGCTTCCAAAATTATATTGAAACTAAATTCACCTTTCGATTTCTTTCATGTTTATGATTTCTGTGCTCGAAAATATAGATAATATCGATCGTACATTGCTTGGTTCCATTTATTTTAGTCGCAAAAATAAAGTCTCTCAAAAGTGATATTATCGCCTTCAAAGTACTCCCATCAACTGCAATGCACTTATGCCAGTGTTTGATCCAGCTTTCGAAACATTATATTTTCGGTGTAGCAACCAGGGCCGTCTTCGATTTTTCAGTTGTTAAAATTCGTTCCCCATAGTGATTTTTTGACTCGATCAAACAGAAAAAAATCGCAGGAAGCCACGTCAGGTGAATACTATGGTTGTTGGATGGCAGTCGTTTCGTTTTTAGTCAAAAATTCATGAATAGTGAGTCTCGTTTTCAGTAATGATGCGTTGGGTGAATTTTGCGTCGTTTTTAGCCTTGGAAATCATGTCTTTGGCGATATCAATGTGGACCTTTTTTTCTAGAGACTCGGATCCTTTGGGACCAACTTGGCGGTGACACCGCGCAAACCCAAATCAAATACTATGTATAATGCCCTGAACGGATCCAATGCAATGTTCAAGTCCTCTGCCAGCTTTCTGATGGTTAATTTAGGGTTATAGATAAAATTTTCTTTTACTTTACTGATATTTTCATCAGTTTTCCATGTTGTCACTGCGTTCGTCATCCTCGATGGGCTCACGATCTCTTCTGCCACTTGTAAAGGACTATTTTCTTTAGAGTATCATTACAGAAACAGTTTCCCAACATTTAAAAGTTTA
Source organism: Anastrepha fraterculus (assembly GCA_037575425.1). Classification (NCBI taxonomy): domain Eukaryota; kingdom Metazoa; phylum Arthropoda; class Insecta; order Diptera; family Tephritidae; genus Anastrepha; species Anastrepha fraterculus. The sequence goes on from JAYXIM010049739.1 coordinate 75,529, forward strand.
CACACCATTGAATCCTTTTTTAACGGTGAATTTAGTACAACTCGTTGTTGCAAGTTCTAATCCATTTTCAAAATCGATTTAAATTTACTAAAGAAGGCATAACTTTTACAAATGTCGAGTGTTGGCGATAAATTTTAGTAGGAATGTTAATCACAGATAAACAACAGGACTGAAATCAGTTGAACGCTTGGTGGTTGTTCTGAGAACTTTTTGATCAAGGTGGCATGGTTATCGGAAACCCATGAGCAACCACAAAGCAAGTAAGTGCAAAGATCTGTTAGAAGAACTACCTACGTTCGAAGACAAGCATTTTATTGTAATATGTCAACAAAGTTCACGACATGAAGAAAGGTTCCATTAGGATATTTCCAGCATGGAAAAACTATACCCGATTAAGAGGAGTACTCGTATATTGGAAGATTATTTTTGAAAGCTTGCAAGAAACCTGCCAGAGTCAGATACTCCGGATAATCACAATTTGTAGTTTTAAAAAACATATTCAAGTCTTCGATTTTTTTTTATAAAATATAAAGTTGCAGAGAAAGTGGTCTACAGTCTCTTTCTCTGAAAGGTCCCCACAGCTTCTGCAATCGGGGTTAAATGGTAACTCTAGCTTTTCCGCGTGTGTGCCGATTGTCCAGTGACCGGTAAACACAGCTACGAGTTTGGAAATTGAATGGCGAGGAGTCCAAAGAACTTTCTGAGTTCTTCGTATATCGTATTGGAGCCAAAGAGTTTTCGAAATAGCACATGAAGAAATGGAGCTCCATCTTTTCTGCGCTTTCCTGAGACATAATTTGTGCAGTTCCCCTTTAACAACTGTCAGGGGGATGCCGATGACCGGGTAGGAGGTCTCTGAGGTCAATTTAGTCCCCTTCCTGGCAAGCTTATCAGCAGTTTCATTTTATATCTATGATTATATGTCCTGGAACCCAGATCAGAGAAATGTTACCTGCACACCCAAGAGATTTGATCTCCTCCCTACATGAGTTTACTAATTTCGTTCTGCACCATGGCGTCGTCAGAGCCTTGATCGCGGCTTGACTATCAGAGAAAATGTTAATGTCTCCCTCGCTCACACGTTCCCTAAGCATTTTGCATGACTGCTTAAAAAACACTAGCAGTGTTCGGCAGTTTAAAGAAGATAGATAAATTGGCTGATTTAGAGAAAACCCCTGCTTCGACTCCCGATACCATCTTGGAACCGTCTGTGAAGACAGAGGTGCAAGCTTCGGTGCAGATTTTCCCCTCGGTCCAATCATGCCTATTTTGAAAGATTGCCCTAGCACGAACCTCAAACTCTAGTTTGCAGATAGAGAGATCTGTTCGTAGTTCGGAGAAATACGGTGTTAACTGCCCGAAAATGCTACCATGTCCCTTGAGACATTGCCTCCAGAAGCCAATCTCCTTTAACCTAATTGCACTTTGAACTGCAATAGAAATGACGGGAAAGTCGATGAGAGGTAAGTGCAAAAAGACATTCAGGGCAGCACTGGGCAAGTTTTACCCGCTCCGGTGATGCCGATGCATGCAATCCTTTGCACCCTCTCCAGTTTAGTGTTATTATAGCCCTTCCGAAGAGCTTCTCACCAAACTAGGCATCCATACGTTAAAATTGGCAAAACCACTGCGTTGTACATCCACAGCACGACCTGTGGCTTAAGTCCCCATTTTTTACCGAACATAGATTTGCAGGAGTGGTAGGCTATACTGGCCTTCTTTACCCGATTTTCAATGCGTAACGACGGTTACTACTTAAAAGTGAATTGTCTTTATAACCACCTGGACCCTCAGCTTGCACAAACAATTGTTCTCTTTTTTTACATTTAATATGTACGTATTTTCAATTGCCCTTAGAGCATTATCTGGTGTATGCCCAAAATTAAACAGAAATACTGACCGATATAAAATTAATTACAGTGCTTTTTGTGTTCGTAAAGAAACACCCTGTGCTGATATGCATGCGTACATACTGTATATACCGGTATCTATATGTGTATTTAAAATGAAAATTAAATTAATCCATTTATTTATTTTCAATTGAAATATACTCATACGTGCGATAAATTAAGAGATTAATTTTCAAATAATTTATTGCAGTGCTTTTTCAGTTAAAATTGTCTAAATGACTGCGTACAGATTTCTGTTTACTGTGATTAATTTTATTCATATTACGAGGTCTGCCACATTGTTTAGATCTACTTGTTGATTTTTAGAATGACTTCTCATATTGATATATTGTGTTTTGAAGTATTTCTTAGATAAAGAGTAATGCGCATTTGTGTGCGTTTCAGTCATTTTTCGTAGAAATTTTTCATCTTCGATTGAAGTTTGTACCTGCAAAACGTGCAACTTTTAGGTATTGACTCATTGTTGATATAAAAAGTTAATCTCTTTTTGTTTTGTAAAAGCAAAAAAATATGACATGAGCCATCCATTCGAAATGCATAAACGCTCGTATTGCGTTTCTCTTTGAAACTATGTTTGAGAATTCTCACTGCTGTGGTGGAGATTAATGTGTCTTAAAGGAGTGCATGTCGTTTTGACACTGACAGCTAAGTGTTTCGTGTTTAAAAAAGTAGCATTTGCTCAGTGTTATACCTCCAAATTGCGAAATGGATTACTTTACACTTGAACACCGTTTGAAAACTTACTACCAAAGCGAGTGCGGTGTTGCCCAAACTGTGAATTTTTTGGAAGTAAATTTTGGCGAGACATATGTTGACACATCTTGACCTACATTAAGAATAAAAAGTACTGGTATTTGACGACGGCAAACAGCTAAAGATAGCAATACATACACCCTATGATCAGAAAATACCGGGAATGTTTAAATGAAACAAAACAGAGTTAAATTTCAGGCCAATTCGTTTTATCTCCTTCAAAATATGACCCGTCTGAAGCAAGACACATGTGCCAACGTTTAACCCAGTCCTCCATGCACCCCTGGTAGGCCGACGAAGGGATGGCCTTTGTCGCATTCACTTTGATCTCCTCTATCGACTAAAATCTCCTTCCACGAAGTGTTAACGTCAACTTGGAAAACAAAAAGAAGTCGCACGCGGCCACATCACGGTGTTTGCCCGATGGTATTTACTTGGTGTTTGGTCGAATAATCCAGCACAATTTGGGCTTGGTGCGAGAACGCCTTGTAATCATGCAAAATCCACATTTCCGGCCGTTTGCGACGTACAGCATCTCTCAAATGATCCGATGGTGCTAAAAAATGGCAGATGTGTGTCTTACCGTTCTGCCAACATAAGAAAAAATATAGACCGGTTTCCACGTGCGCGGTTTGTTTAAATTAAACATTCCCGGTACTTTCTGATCATAGGGCATGTAGAGGAGAAATATATGTGCATATGGGAGAGTAATAAACTAGACAGCCGGCGGCGTTTATTGTGATTAGACATTGCAGACAACGAATACGGGTATTAGTTGCCCTGATACTAGGTTAGGTTAGGTTATGCTGGTAGTCGGTCCGTATGACCAACTCACTTAGACCTCACAGGTCCGTTGTGATACCACTGTGCGACACGGGACCTTGTTTACTTATTTTCAAGAAACCATTTTGAGGCTCTTATGAAGCGCTGTATTGGTCTAATCCCCGCGCCAGATAGTTCTGTAAGAGAATTGAAAAATTTTCTACCTAGACAACCTGCTCTGATTTTAGCTAAGGCTGGACAATTGGAAAGGAAGTGCTCTACTGTTTATTCCTCCTCCTCATCTCTACAGCTTCTACAATATTCATGGGAGAAAACTCCTTGTCACGAGGAATGCCTGCCAAATAGCCAGTGGCCGGTGACACAAGCCACGACCTTCGAGATATCTTCTCTTGAGAGGCTAAGCAATTCCTTTGTTCTTTTTTTGTTTATTTGCGGCCATACGAGCCTAGCTGTTAGGCACGTATCTTCATTTCTCCATGACCTGTTGGCCTCTTGGGTAATATTGTTTTTTATTATTAATTTACTCGTGGCTAATAGGTAATCCAATGGTATTTTTATCACTGAGCAGTTGGCGAGCAGTACCTTTTCTGGCTAGCTCATCAGCTTTACAGTTTCCCTCAATATTTCTGTGTCCCGGAACCCAAATAAGGCTGACCTTGAACACGTCACTAATATCATTTAGAGCTGCCCGGCATTCCTGTGCAACCTTCAATCTTAGTAAAGCCGCATTCATTGATTTGATGGCCGCCTGGCTATCCGAGAATATATATATTTATAGTCGTTTTTGTTACGGCATGCATATTTAGGTATGTAGCCACTTCTTTTATACATAGCTACAACCTCTGCCTGATAGACGCTGCAGTAGTCTGGTAGTCGAACGGATAGTTCCAGTCCTAATTCTTTCGAAAATACTCCATAGCCAACTTTATCGTCTAGCTTGGAAACATCTGTATAAAAATTCAATTCCCCCCTTCTCCATGGCCTTGGTGTCTGCCACTCACTTCTTGACAGTATACTTGTCTTGAAGAGCTTGTCGAAGGTAAGTCTAGGAGTATAATAGTCCTTGTCTTGTTTGTGACTGTTCAGAGTGTGCAAAATATAGGCGTGACCAAACCGCAGTTCTTTCCACAGCGCCATACTTTTGCGTTTAAGCGCCGAGGCGGCGGCCACGTTTTTCCCTACGAGATTTAGTGCAGGCAAATTGATTAGCACTTCTATCGCTTTGTTTGGGGTAGTCCTTAAACCCAGAGATGCATAAAACGGCAGAGCTTACTCATGATTTTAGCGTAACTCGCCTTTAGAGTATATATTAAAATTGGTCTAACTACCGAAGTATATAGCCAATGAGTACCACGAGGTGTTAACCCCCATTTAATACCGACCGCTCTTTTGCAAGTATATAATGCAACGTTGGCCTTTTTTACTCTTTCCTCAATATTAGGTTTCCATGTGAGTTTCCTATCTAATATGAGTCCTAAGTACTTGACATTCTCTCTCAAAGGACTTGACATTCTCTCCACACCCTTGAAAACCAGCGGGGAGATTATAGAAAGCCTATGTTTCCTTGTGAAGAGAATTATTTCAGTTTTTGCGGGATTTATAGCGAGTCCCCTACTCTCAGTCCAGCTCCCAAGCGTGCCCTGATACTAAGAAATAATTATTTTTATTACTTAAAAAAATTGTAAACTGCAATTTCTACTGCAAAATGTCAAACCAATTAACGTAATTGTAACATTTTAGTGCAAACTAGCGTTGCATCCAGCCTTTCCTGTTCGTCTCCTTAAAAGATTCATTATTTTTCATTAATAAAAGGGGTTTAAAATGCCTAATGTAAAGGGGTTTCCAATAAGAGGTGTTATTTTGATATTCAAAGAAAAATGTTATTTTTTAATATAAATAATTGGATGTTTATTTCATTATAAAAAGGAAGGTATGCCGTTAATAGTGGAAAATAACATCAGGCTAATGACCACAACGACCACGCTTACAGGACAATATCCTTTTCATGAAATTTTCCATAATCGAATTGCAAAGTGGCTGCCCTATGTCCTCAATAGCCTCACGAATTCCATCTCTAAGGGCTTGAATCGACCCTGGGCTGTTGGCGTAGACCTTCTCTTTCACGTGGCCCCAAAGAAAAAGTCTCAAGGTGTTAAATCACAAAATCTCGGTGGCCAATTGTGATCACCTCTTTGTGAGATAACACGGTCCGGAAACTTTTCCCGTAAAAGATCAATGGTTTCGTTGCTTGTGGGGCACGCAGCGCCGTCTTGTTGAAAATAAAAGTTGCCCAGATCAATACCATCCTATTTCGGCCATAAAAAATCGTTAATTATCTAGCGATAGCGCAATCCAATTTAAAATAACACCTGTTTTGGAAAAGCGTTTACTATCAAAGCTGCCGTCGCATAAATGGTATGTTCGGGGACTAAAAAGCTCTCCCTCGTTTGGAACCATCGCCCACGTCGCATTACTTCAGAGTGGCGCTTCATCTTCCTCATTACAAAGGTCTATACTTACGTGCCTGTGTCCAGGTCCCGTTTTTGTTATACGGAGAATTTTTTCCGCGAAACCACTGAAGATCTCCCACGTTTCCTCGCTACTTAGCATCTTGTGTCGATTACATTTTCAGTGGTTATGTGACCGACCGCATTCTCCAGCGTTCGACGTTCTTGTTCTCAACGCATGCAATGGAAGAATGAGTGTCCTCTTCGGCAGCCTGTCCCCGCATGTGGGTTGTTCGCTTTTCCCTATTTTGAACGGACATTTCTGGGAAACTCCGTGTCCCAAAAGCATTTAGGCTGTATAAAAATTGACTTCGCCGAAGTCCCCGCTGTTCCATTGTTGCGATGTTTTTTTTTATAAGCCTAGCCGTCCATCTGCCGCTTGTTTCGTTAATCCAGCGGTCTTGCCATAGCCTTAGCGTTTCATCCCTTATTTCGCGTGCTGCAGGTTTGCTACAACAGGTTAATACCGATTTGAAATGGGGACATCATTAGTTTTTTTTTTAATTTTTTTCAAACACCCTTTGGGTTAAGAAGCCATAATTACAGACTTTTTATGACCTAAAATTAACAAACTGATTTTAGACAAGCTTTAGCAGAACAATGCACCGTGCCACACAGCTCATCAAACAATCAATCTTTTGGGGCACTATAGCCGGTGATCGTTCTATCGCCGCCTTAGGGAGGTCATAGCGATTAGACCCCAGCAATATTTTTTTTTTTGTCGTTTACGGATGGTGTTATGCGGATAATCTAGACTAATCTAATCAAATATCGTCCTAATCATTCATGCGATAGAACCAAAAACGCTCAAGAAAGTCTTGAAAAATTACGTTTACAGGGTGGGCTACTACAGGGTCACCCGCAATAGTCATTTCAATGAAGCTATTTCCACAATTAAGGAGAGCTTACTCATTCAAGCAAAATAAGAAGCCATTGAAAAATATTGAATGTTGTTTTATAGTATTTTTAGAAACGAGTCAGCATTTTTAAAAATAAATCAAACGAATCCCGCGATTGCACAACCATTTATTATCTAAATTCTCTGAATTTATCGCACTAATCTGCTTTAAAAAAAGTGTAACAGATTAGCCAAAGCAAATCCAGACAGGGTGATAGCAGAGGGGCGAAAACAAAATATGCATGAACATATTTGTTTTTGCAATTTGCTGGTCTGAATAGCAAAATCTCAATCAAAATGTAAACAGATAAATAAAAAACAACAATCAAAAAAGCAGATTACTTTGACATTCAAACTATCAAATCGCAAGGAAAAAGCAAAAGCTGTTCTACTGGCATCACCTTGTATGGACGCACTTGAGATTAGCTATTAATTAAACGATAATTTTTATACATTTCCTGTGGAGCAAATATTGTATTTGCAAGCAAGAAAACTGTTTTTTTATGCATATGGTTGCATTTTTGCCAGCAAAATATCTGAGTCCAAAAAAATGTTAAATTTAGAAATATTGAAATATATTAGAACGAGCGAATTACCAAAAGCAGAAGTAAGTAAATATATTTCTAACCGAATTCTGTAGTTAATTGCAATAATCGCCTAAAAATTGCGTATTCATGAACGGAGTACCGTGGGGTCATTGAATATGAAATGTTAATGTAATAATGCGTTCACATATAAGTAGATGGTCTACTTTTTCGTGCTTAACTCCACATCCGGACTTAAAAAGCGAGATTTCCCACACAAAATTTTCTGCCAAAATCTAAGATTATAAATTTTTATTATCTAACGATATTTTCTGACTCAACACTATGTTTTCTGTGTAATAGATCGTTATTTTTACGCGTGTAACGAAAAATGTCAAAGTAAAACCTAAATAAACTGGATGCCGGCAAAGAAAACAGGTTTGTAAACATAGATCTAATAAAATGTTTGTTACGTATTATTAACTATGCATTCATATAACAGAAAAAAGCGTGTGTCCATAAACGTTTTGTCCTCTTATTACTTATTATAAAATGTAATATCGAATTTCGAATGCGTATGGCTGCCATAATTTTTGGAAACCTCAGTAAACGTCGTTTACGGATTTCCTCCAACTGTTGATGACAGCTAAATGCGTAATTAAATTAAGGGGTTACATGGGTTTCGTCGGGTAAAAAAAGGCCTATTTTCAATACTTTTTTTCTACGTAAAAGTAAAAAATTATTTATTTAATTCAAACTTTTTTCTGTCTTATAGATACATATTTAAAAAATAATTTCTGAAATTTTCAAAAAAAAATAACTTAAAACTCCTCCATTTTGACGTCATTTCCGGTGACCCCTCGAAAAAAAGGTGCGTCCGCGTTGTCAGCATAACTCCTGACAGGATCATCAAAAACTATAAAACAAAAATAAGTGTTTTAGTTAAGACCATAAACTCGTGCTTGAACGAAGGAAAGAAAAAACAAGTAAAAATTGGAATTTCGGCAGACATTTTTCCAAAAAAATGAAAATTTCGGTCAAATTTGCTTGACATTTTTTTTTTTTTAAATAGTTGTAATTGAAAAAAAATCCTTCGTTCAAGCACGAGTAAATTCTATCTCGAGCACCTGTGTAAAATTTCATCAAGATCGGTTGATTAGTTTTCGAGAAACATTTGACAACCGACTTTGAAAACACGGTTCTGAGAAAACCGCGTTTAAAGTTTTGAGTAGAGTAACAATAAAAGTGGCTTAGAGCGCACACCTTCCAAAGCCTGCATCTCCGAAACTATTATTCGGATCGACTTGAAAATTTAGGATAATATTCTTGAGATGTTATAGAAATTAATAAGCCAAAAAATCGTTTTTTGAAGTCACTAAACCCATGTAACACCTTAACTATTCCTTCTTCATTATCTTTAATAACAATTAAAGAAACCAAAAAGACCGAAATACTCCACCAAAATAATTTCTATGAAAAAAAAACCTTTCACAACAGTATTGACAACTGATAGTCAATTTTGCAGGTAATCTGCCATATTTGAACGGATGGACTAATTTTGTGGATTTATTGGTAATTAATGCATATTTGAACGTACTTTTAGTATAAAAACATAAAATATTTTAAAACCTATTTTTAGTGATTTTACAAGTCTTTACGATAAGGCTCTTAAAATTATTCAAAATATTCAAACGATTGATTGGGAATCGGTTTTCAAACGAATATTACTATTCAAATAGTTTCATTGATTATTCGGAATACTTGTAACATTTCGAACCTTCAATCGTCGCGTTAATTGTGAAATATAATAATAATAATAAAAGTATTTTAATAAAATGAACTATAAATAAATTTGCACAATGCAATTAAACGAATCATCGAACACGAGCGAACGATTATTCGAATGCCACTTATCGAATATCAAGCGCTTACTGCCCATCCAAACGTTCGTACGTAAATCTCTGGCAGCTCATCAGTAATTACAACCCTGAAAATTGATTTAAGAAAACAATGCATTCTGAAGTGTGGCAGCTCTGATTCTAAAAAGCGGTGTGTTTGACAACTCCGCCAAACGGGAAAAAATTGTCATATATTAATCGTTTAATTTTCGCTGCTGTTATTTTAATAATTTAGCAGCCATGGTAAGTTTTATTATAAATAATTAGTGCTGCTTTTAAAACTAATGACACTTATAACTTGCAGACGATTGGAAAGAACAACAAAATGATCCAGCACCTTAACTATAGGGTGCGGATCATGCTGCAAGACTCCCGCACTTTTATCGGCACTTTTAAAGCATTCGACAAACACATGAATTTAATACTTGGCGATTGTGAAGAATTTCGCAAAATTCGATCGAAAAATTCTAAAGTACCAGAACGTGAAGAAAAACGTGTTTTAGGATTTGTTTTGTTACGAGGTGATAATATAGTCTCGCTGACTGTTGAAGGGCCACCACCACCAGAGGAGGGACTACCTCGTGTACCGATGCCCGGAGCTGTAGCGGGTCCTGGTTTGGGACGTGCTGCTGGTCGGGGAGTACCGGTGAACATTGCATCGGCGCCGGCTGGTTTGCAAGGTCCAGTGAGAGGTGTAGGTGGACCAGCACAGCAGCATATGACACCAATGGGTAGAGGTGTGCCGCGAAATCCAATGATTGGTGCACCATTACCGGGTATGGTGCCCGGTGTAATGCCACCCATGCCTGGTGGTATGGGGCGCGGTGGGCCGCCACTACGTGGACCACCACCCGGTATGATGCGTGCTCCACCACCGGGTCGTGGAGGTTATTAATTGTATACATAGGATTGTATGTATTTCCAATAAAGTCTAATTTACCTAAATATATTTAAAGAGAATTAATTTTGAAAACTATTTGACCGTTTTTTGTTCGGAAGTAGCTAAAGGGGAGTATAATAGCTGGCAACTAATTGGATAATATTTCGACTAGTCTTATTTGCGGGATGCTGGACATGCATACGTATACGTATGAAAAAATGCAATCTGCATACCAAAATAACACAACTGGGTTTAAAAACTTAAATTTAGTTCTTTAAAACTGAAATGCGTATAACAAAATAAAAACCGAAATTCTTAATTTTTTACAGCCCAACCCCTTGGGTGCTGCGTTTGGTGGCGCTGGACGTACTTTTACCACATCTGTCACGTTGGGCCAAGCTGTAGCCAGCGTTCAGAGACATATCGGGCTCAACGTGCATTTAGCTATGGGTGTCAATCATAGCATGGACACACCCATTACCGTAGTGGCTGTTTGCGCTGGTGCTGGTGCATCTGTGTTGAAAGGTTACGAGGCAGATCTTTTTATAACAGGAGAAATGCCGCATCACGATGTATTGGACGCAAATCATCGAAATATTTCAGTGATTCTGTGTAATCATAGCAACTCCGAGCGTGGATTTCTACAGAAATTTCAGATCAAGCTTCACGATATACTAAAGGGCGATTGTGAAATCATAATTTCTGAAAAGGATGAGGACCCTCTGAAGACCGTAATTAAAAGTTAAACTTTGACGGTGAATTATGTAAATATGTAAACATTTGCATTTTCTCCTTTTATTTTGTATACGAGTTTAAGCAGATCGTTTATTGCATTTTGTTAAATTTAATTTTTTGTACTTATTCAAAGTCTAACAAGCACCTGCAGCTAAAAGTTGCGTATTTCGTGTACTGCCTTTAAAGAAATAAAGAATCCATCTTCTAAAATGCTTTTGAAGCAATTTTAGAGAATTTTCCGTTAAAAATTGATTGGCAGAGACATTTTTTTCTCTGTGTACGAGGGAGGAGGAGCTCATTTGTAGGAAATCGCTGGTTTACCGGGGGCAGAGAATAGAGAATTCATTAGAATAGTTAATGAAGCAAATAGTTTGTAATAATTGTTACAAATTATGACATTTTGGTGTTCATGTAGCCAAAAAACTTTCAAAGTAGGGGAAAGTGAGAGAGAAAAATGACATTTCATTTTAGGAGAAGTTGCCAGTTTTTACTGGATACATTTTTACTTGTAAGCTTTATTTTGCATTTTATTTGCTTCATTGTTTTTTAACTATACTACGACGTACATATCTCAAGTGAAAATTTTTTTAATTCTTGTGATTTTTCCTGCCAACAATTTAATCAGCTATTCGTAAATTTGAAATTTGTAAGGTATTACTGGTTTTGGGTTCACGCACTTTTTTTTGATATTTTTCTTTTTGAGAAATAATTCTCGGAAACAAAGTTACTGGCGAGTTATTGGATAATTTTTACATGAACAGACCTATTGCATTTCTGTACCGGCGCTATGTCTCACAAATTTGCGCATACTTATAGAAAACAATTATGCAAGTTTTTTTCAAAAGACCCATAACGCATTTGAGAAAAACATACCAATGGCATTTAAAGCTGCAATTAGTAGTGCCTTAGCCATAAAGCCACAGCCGCAAAATTACAACATTTGTCGATTAGTCATACGATCACCATAAACAGCTGATTGAAGTAAAATTAATGACAACATTTGCATTTTCTCACAAAAACATGCATAAATTTCAACTAAGTCAATTAATTTTTCGTCGTTCATTACTAATATTCGATTTTTTTCGCAAATGTAAAGTATTTTACAAAGTTCAATAGATACATACGGCTACGGTTATGATTATGGCGTTATGGTGAGGCACCCAAGAATGATAGAATAGAAGGCTGCATATTCCGAATTCACTATGAATAAACAAACAAAAGGAAGGGAAATGACTTGTTTGTGAAGAGGAAGAGTAGGCGGAAGCAATGGAAACAACTAAACGCACGTATTCTCATGGCAGCCGGTTCTACGTTACCGGAATAAGCCGGGTTTTTCCCGACCAAGGGCTGCCGCCCCAGTAAACTAGCCCTGTCTAGTGTACCATACCCCCAATAAACACAATAAATTATACGCCCACACACACACACTTTTTTGCCACGACGTTTTCCGCATAACACGCAAACAAACTGCATTTGGAGGCTTTATGTTGTTGTTCTTGTAGAAGTAAGAGAAGCCCCGTCAGTGTAGAGTATATCATCGGTCGTCTTCCTCAGGCTCATCTAAAGGTAGGACCAGGAAACTAGCTGTTTCGACATTTTGGGTCCAGAGGGAGAGGGGTGTTCGATTGCTGGGTCTTCAAGGGCATGTGAAAAGGTGGTTAGTGTTGTGCGGGGTGCCTGAACATGCCGGACATAAATTAGGTAAGTCGGGGTCAATTCTGGATAAGTAGGAGTTTAACCTGCTACAATATCCAGAACTTAATTGTGCCAGTGTTATGCGGGTCTCACGGGGAAGCTGGAGCTCTTCATCTGCAATGGGTGATCGTTGGACTCCGATTACAGCGTTCACTGGACGGGAGCTTATGAAGGTGGTAGCAGTCTCCCGCTGAATGTCGTTTAATGCCTGTCTAAACACTATCCGGTCCAGTAGGTCTCTGTTTGTTTTGTCCTGGATCTCGGCGGCGAGCCTTTAAATTTATTTGTGCTTTCACAATTTAACACACGGCACTTCGTTTTCGTTAGTTTGTGTAGTTTAAATTTCACATATCAAGCCATTCACTGAATTTTCACGGATATGAAATTTTTGCTCCTTTTGTTTGTTTTGTATTGGAAAGGGAGCTGGCGTCAGACTTGTCAAAATCGCGAAAAATAAAGTAAATTTTGGTATTTAATTCGCCTTGTGCTGTATCTATAGTAGTTTACAATGATCCCATATGTTTGATCAGAACAGCTGATTGCTATGGTTACGGTTAAGGCTAAGGTATGGCACCAATTCCAGTTATAGGTTTTTTTTAATTCTTAACGGCCGAAAGGCCCCGCTACGGGGACACAGTACTTAAACGATACAAAAAGAAAAGCCCCAATACGGGGGCATGAAAAGAATTCAGTTTTCATTTCATTTATTTATCATCGCTGTAGTTTTCTTTAACAAATATTGCAACTTTGTATATCCCTGGTTTATTGATCATATAAAATTATAAATCAAGTAAATATCGTATATCGAATTCATATCTAAATAAATCAGTTTAAATATTTAGTTTAAGTTTTCATCCTTAAAAACCTTTCAGAATTTCAGAAATTTTCCGTCATCTTATGGGCGAGTATTACAAAAAAAGCACTCGGCCGTTAGGGGTCAATTTTTAATTAATCGCCTTCATTAGAAAAACTTAATTCGAACATATTGTCTTCCCGTCATTAACCAGAGAAAAAGAAATACGAATTTTATATTAGGTTAAATAAAAATATTTCATTTTTCATCTTTAAATCATAGCAACAGTGGAAAATTATCGTGCTACATAAGTAGAATTGGCATACAATGGGGAGTAGGAGTAATAAAATTTTTACAGTGTACAGAACATTTAAAATGGCTTTTCATAGCTTACGCACATAAAAATTAAATGCATATCTATAATTTAATTTTCTACACAAAGCGTATATGTACGTATGTATGTAACTATTTGTATCTTACGGTAAAGTGGTGAGTGAGCAAGTCATCAAAGTCGTTTGTGTCCATTTTTGTTTTGAAATAGAAAAGAAATATCCGAAACTCTTAAGTTAAAAGCGAAAGGAATAATTAATTTTATAAATAGAGCAAGTTAATATATGTAGACTGTTTGGAAAATTAATATAGATAACAGTACTGTCTTGTCATTTTTTAACTTAAATTTACATATACTAATCTGCTGTATTGCTAATTATGAAAACACAATACAAAACATAGCTGTAGGCAGAACTTGAATGCTAACAGTATTTTTTGGCCCTTGCTACTACTACTGAGTGCTCTTCGTAAGTTTCTGTAATACTTTAAGTCCTTGTTCCTGATACTCTTGCTTCGACATCCAAAAACCATCGCGATCCTTTGTTACTTCAGCCAAAACAGCGCCACCAATGAAAACCATATCTTTTCGCCGTGGTGGATCTTCAATGCGAATTTTGAATTTCTGCAAAGAGTGAAAATGTGTTTTTTTTTTCATAAATATTTGTTCATTATTTTGCACTTTGCACCGCATACCGCTAATTTATCGATATCATTCTTGAGCACACGTTCCAAATACAATTGCTTTATTTCGCGTTCCAATCGACTAGGAAGACCTGGATACATGGTTGAACCACCAGATAGAACGATATGCTTGTACAATTCCGGACGCATATCGATATCGGCCGCTTGAATGGTGTTGAACACTAACTCAGCTATGCCTTGGCCCTCAACGTTTATTAGATGGGGCTGGAAGAGCGCCTCGGGCGCTTCAAAACGTTCACCGCCCACCTTTATCACACGACCATCGGGTAACTGTAGAAAATAAGAGAAACAAATAAATATATATACATATATGTACATGTACACTTATATGTATTAGGATGGGGAAAAAGAAATCCATTATCTTTGCGTAATTGGTTTAAAATTGTATTATGGTCAATCTTTAACTCCTGGGCGATGCTACGATTACTAACATGCCCGTCAACTTCGATTATTTCTGTGATTTTATCGACATTTTCTTTAACATCAAAAACGCCTGAATGGAATCGACGAAACCAAAAGTGCACGTATAGTCCGGGAGCCAGGGGTCAATTTTGGACTGCGTCTTTATACCGTTAAATTCTTGACTATACTTATGATTTAGCTTTCATGAATAACGAAAGTGAATGTCAGCTGGCGCACCCGCGGTGGTTGTGATTGTGGGCATGAGAGAAATGATGAGGGCAAAATGCCCCTACTTTTCAATTTTTTTTTTTACAAGTTCACCTGTTCAGCTGACGTGTTTTCCCCCTCTACCGCGCAGCTGACTATTTTTTTCATTGTACTAAATGTCAACAATACATGAAAAAAATTTCAGCCGGTATAAAATGAGTTGTTAAACATTTTTTCCGACACGTTTTGCAGCATCCCACGCACGTACCCACCGCTACTGGACCAGGTGACGGTTGGTTTCGTCATCCATTGGATGGTGTCTGCTACAGTATTAAAATCAGTCGGCATGAAATGATGAGGTCAAAATGCCCCCTGGCTCCCGGACTAGTAGTTAGCTGCAACAGTATCGGCACCATAAACACCATTCACAACTTCGGCGGCCTGGCTTGCATTTTCGCTTTTAACAAAAAAAACTGTAAAATGTAACGAGGAATAGAGTACGGTGCACTAAACAGTGCTAGTTTACTGGGGCGGCAACCCTTGGTAACGTAGATTTTTCTTTGTTGACTTCCATTGTTAACACCCTGTAACTCACAACTGAATGGAACAAATAAAAAATAGCAAACGAATTTGTTTAGTGTGAAATGTCACTTGACAACGAGCATAAACTTAACGAGCCATCGATCACTACAACCATCTACCGCGAAAATAATGGATTTCTTTTTACCCAAAACTAATATTTAACGAACTACATCGGTTATTTACGCACTGTATATGACTCAACAAGGACAGTAGTTTCCAATGCCAATCGCTGTTCCATCTCAATATCGTAACCGATATAACAGAGTTTCTCCTTCATCATGCGCACAGTCTCAAAATCAGCGGAATGATTGAACGCGTAACCGCGCAAAAGCAGTAACTATAACAAACAAAATATACATTTATATTTATTATTCCATATGAACATTTGCAGTGACACAGTTTTCAGAGTCACTAACCTTAATCAGATATCGCGTGATATCACGGCCGGCAATATCCAGACGTCTGGTTAAATGTGGCAGTGCAAATTCCTCGTACACCGGGCAAATATGCGTCACACCATCACCCGAATCGATCACCACGCCCGAAATTAAGCCTTGCGCGTAGAGTGTTAGCACTGCCTGAATTGCAATATACGCCGAATCGAAGCCATACTTTTCGAACATCACCTGTGAAGTAGGTATTTGGGGATACAAGGCATTAGAATATACCAAAAATCATGTGAAAATAGAAATAGACCGCATAATAATATTTTAACGAATTTTTGCAACTTACCTCAATCATCTTTTCTCTATTCTTGAGTGGATTCATGGGCGGTTCTGTCAAAAGTATTTTTGTATTCTTTGGATCAATATTCATTTTTTTCGGACCAAACGTATAATCCCACACGTGACACATGTCCTCCCAATTGCGCACCACACCATTCTCCATTGGATAGGACACCTCTAAGAGCGAGCGTAGTTGTGAGGCTTCATCGCCCACCATTAGATCCTGTAAAAGTTTTGTTGTGCGACACCAATGATAAAAGCATTTAGTAAACGAAGCATGCCATACGAATTACAATTTATTAACGGCATAACAAGTCAAGAGTCAAGAGGAAAATGCTGAAACACTGTACAGTCAATAGAATTTTACTAATCCATTATAAAGCGCAATTTTAGCTTCATCTATATGCAACTACAATAACATTCGGGTACACTTCGCAATAGATAAATAACAGATAAGCGGCGGCGGGTAATATGTTAACTATTTTTTATTGCTTAAATGCTGAACACAAAGCTGTTTTACCCAATTAGCAGCGTCCCCACGACAGTTAGATCACTTTAACAGTATTCCACGTATAAGTATGGGGAGCGTTTATGCTGCTACAAAAAACAACAACCCAATTAGCCAAGTCGACTCTGACCATTGATTTTTGTTAAGTGACCTAGGAGAGACTCTTGGCCAAAGAGTTGTTGAATTTTTCTACCGCTCCCATATGACAGCTGGAAGCAAATGGATTTAATGTATCCGACCACATATATTACTACAGCAACTCACTTCAAAAAAGTTTCTCGTTCCGCTGAATGTCGTTTCGATGCTACCGGATCGACCTGACTTTATATTCTGCCAAATACTGTTACTTCAGCAGCCCTCTTTAAAAATATATGGGTCATGTTTTATGCCATTGCAACAACAGCAATAAGAGTTTTTAAAGCTTTTCCAATTACTAACTAGCAGCGATTGGATTAGAGCGTCACATATGACTTTGTATGTACGTATGTACGCATAGTACACACACCTATTGGATAAATTTGCATATGTAGAACCTCACTTCTGAGATGTTTTGAAACATTTTTTAAATAAATGAAAGATGTTTAATAATGTAAAATAATAACGCAAAAGAAAAGCGTTGTAGAATTACAAAAACTATGAAAACCTAAACTTAGCAAATCGAAAATTGTTTCCATACGTCTTATAAACAAAGTGGCACAAAATTAGTCACCCCATCGGAAGATATATAATAGGTCTGTTCGTGAAGCAAATAATTTGTAAGAAATATTATCATATTTTGGTGTTCATATATCCAAAAGACTTGCAAAGTAGGGGAAAGTGAGAGAGCAAAATGACACTTCAGAGGGGAAGTTGCAAGTTTTTACTGGGTACATTTTTACTTGTAAGAATTTGCAAGTGAGAAAAACAGCTCATCGCAAAGTAAAAACAAACATTTTAAAATTTACGAATTGAGTCAAATTTCTAAACTTAAATAAAAATGGTGATTAAAATAGAGAAAGTAAGTAAATATATTTGAGATACAATTTATAAAGTTTATTTGAAGTCATATATTAAATAGGAATCGGCCAATGATAAAGAGATATGCCCTTCTGAACCACCGCCTCCAGTCACCGTTGCTGCAGTTTCCGAAATACAAATCGAAAGCATTGAAGGTTTCTTTTGTGCGTTTATGCTTGTACTCCTCGGTTATTATCTAATTTGAAAGCAGGGAAAAAATGAAGAAAGCTGTGTTTGCCACAACAATACAATTGCCAATGGAATGTTCTTCGTCTGACAGTGATGATGAAATGGAAAAATATTGATGTGGACAAAATGAAATCATGTGATGCTAAGCTTAGATCTGGAAAGTCCACCATCGACCAGATATTCACAATAGGCCAAGTCATGGAAAAGACCCATGAAAGGCACACACCAACTTTTCGTCGACTTCAAAGCTGCATTCGACAGTACGAAAAAAAGTTACCTACTATATGCCGCGATGAATCTGAATTTGGTATCCCCGCAAAACTAATACGGCTATGCAAGTTGAAGTTGCTCAATACCAGCAGCGCTATCAGAAATGGGAAGGACCTCTCCGAACCGTTTTACACAAAACGAGGTTTCAGACGGGGTGACTCGCTGTCGTGTGACTTCTTTAACCTGATGTTGGAAAAGCATCTAATTGGTGCAATAAGCACTTACGCGATTTTGGCCAAGTTTAACAAGTCGCCAGTCGTTTCTTTTTTGTGCTAACCGGTGCCAGTTGGACACACCAAGTAATGCCAAATCCTTCTACACCTGATCTTTCCAACGCAGACGAGGCCTTCATCTTCATCTGCTACCACCAGCTGGTACCGCATCGAATACTTTCAGAGGCGGAGCGTTTGTGTCCATGTAGCTGTCAGCTCAGAATCAAACAAGGCGAATTCATTCTTTGTTTTCTAGTTTCTCAATACTTTGCTTTGACAGAACATTGTTGTTGGTCTGGTGCCACCACCTTTAATGAACGCGCTTTGATACAAAAATACAAGTAATGGAGCGCGTAAAGGTTAAAATGCAGATTTTGCTCACTCATAGCCATTTTTTTATTTAGTAAAAAAGTTATATAAGAACAAAATTGGATGATTAAATTTGCGTCACCTTGTATATGTTGTTAGAAAGCCTCAATGCACAAATTTGATCTCCTATGCAAATTGATTCTTGGCCGTACACAACAGATTTGCAAAGGCAATTGACATTTTTTTTGTTTAGCCAAGGGGCACCGAGAGAATGGTAACTCTTAAATCATTTAGGCTAAAAGCCCATTGTATTCAAAGCTCTAGAAAGTAAAAGGGTAGATACTTAGAGGCCGTAACAGTTTTGATGCTCGTAAATATTTCAAGTTTCCGAAAAAAGTGATCAATTCTTAGGAGGACGAAAAGCTTCCTCCTTCAACCTACGTTTCAAAATTTACATATTTTTCATATTCAAACAACAACAATTGAAATTATACATTAACATGCGCAAATATTGTTAGTATTCGAAAAAAATTGTTAGTAAGAGAACTCAAACTTCTTTGTACACCATCAAATAGAGATCGAATCTCTAAAATTACACGTGAAATAAAATTAAAAAAAAGAGAATACAAATTGAAATAATAACTATGCATGTATTGTTTAACATTCAGAAAACAAAAAGTGATGCTTAGCGAAAAAGGTTTCAAATGCAAGGTATTCAAGTCAGTTAGTAGGTATGCGCGCTATGGTGCCTCAGGCGCATAATAATTTGTCAAACATATACACATACATATCTAAATATGTATATTTAGCTGCTTGCGAAGCGTTTGCTCTTTTACGGTATGTGGTTTTGCTTATTTTTTAGTAGCTTTTCAAGGCATTCTGGAATTACATTTTCTATAGGCATATCTAAATTATTCTAAGAATTCTAATTTGTTCACATTTTAAAGTTAATGGTGTCTAAAAATAGAGACTTACATCGACATGTAAATCCTGCAAAAATATTTTTAAAAAGGTAATGAAAAGAACAGAAAAATACGTAAGAATAGGCTTTTAATAAAAATGTAATAGTTTCTTAACTTTTATTAACTTAGTTCTTCATTTATGTAAAGTAAAAAGCTAAAGCACTTTAACTAGGCATATCTTCAATTGGTTACTAAATTTTCATCAACAGCTTGTTTAAGATACTCGTATATTTATGTGCTTTAAAGTGCTTAACAAATTGTTGATAAAAATATCATTTCTACAATTTATAAAAATTTTAGCTATTGCATATAAATTTAGTAAACCATTTTAATCTCACCTTCACTTCTATGTCACCGATTTTATTAACTGCACGAATTATCGGTCTGCCAACCATGGAGGGAAATATGTGTGCAGGGAAATTACTGCCAGCATAACCACATTTCACGAACTGAAAGATAAATAAAGTTTCATTGCATGTAGCTAATCCAAGTACATGTAAGTGAAAAATAAAACATATACATATGTATATGTGTATGCGCATGTTTTGTATAAATGTATGCACTTTTGCCAAAACAGCATATTTGGCTTTACAAGATTCAATTCCGATTTTTTTTAATTAAAATGTTGTCAAATATGATTTAATTTTTGTTGTGAGGGAATTATTAGTAACAATGAAGTGCTTCAAGTTCACAGTTGTACAAAACTGTCTTCAGATTGGGTAAAATATCTCTTAAGCACATTCAGCTTATGAGGCTACATTTTTCAAAACTCAAGTACTAGTACCACTGCAGGTTGGCTAGTTAGTTACGCGCACCTTTTAATGGTAAGCAAAGCGAAAGAGTTAGATAATAAAAAGCAGATAAAGAAAACTCCATTTTAGGCTGCTTTACAGAAGCATTTCGCATGACTAATGCAACAAATATTGTAACTCTGATTTGAAGCACTGCATTGGTGTTTTAAAAATTAAATCCCAACCAATGTTTTTTATTCCCAGTTAATTTAGTAAAATTGAATAGGTTGCAAATAATAAATATTGCAGATTTATCATCTTCAAAATGCTTTGTTTGCAAGCACACAGGGTCAGCACAGGTGAGCCCAAACACCCAACACAACAAATCAATTTCACTTTGTTTAGCTCCAGCAATGTAGATCTTTTTTAATTCTTATTTGTAGGCATACATTTGGCAAAATCAAGGCGCCGTGTAGGTGTGGTCAGACCAGCACAGTTTAATACATACACCGGTTCCATTATCGCATACGATAACATTGCGTCCCTTGCTATCCATTTCCACTGTTGGTAATGTTGACTCGACCACCGACGATCACTGCTTTCAATTCCTTCGCTTGCAGATTACACCGCTCCTGTATTGAATTTTCTATATACTTTTTCACTTTCTACTTCACAATTAATAGCCGAAAAATATAATTAATATTGTCAGCCACAAATTCATGGGCAATAGGAATTTCTTTACTTTTTTTGCGGCGATGACTAACGTCAAAATCCGTGGGGCCATTTGTGTTGAAGTAGCAACACTTATGTTGTATAGTGTTGCCGTTTGTCTTTTCGGCCGAAATTTCGAGTACCTTATAGCATATACATACCTACAAGATTTAATATACATAATAATTTTATATTTCGCGTACAGCTATTTTTTTATTTTTGTTTTTGTTACTTGATTATCTTTTAGCTGAAAGGCATTTTATAGGCAAATTTGGTATTTTTTTAATATATGTACATCCATCCATCGCTGTGCAAATTCCTCGGTACTGAAGAAATTTACTATATTGCTTTGAAAAGCGATGTAGGAGAACAGTAGATTCATTCCCACGACAGTCGGTTCTACGTTACCGGAATGGCCCGGATTTATATCCGTCTAAGGACTATCATTCCAACACCAAAGAAACGACCTGTTTGCAGATGAATAGTCTTTGATACGAAGAAAGATAGCAATTCTGCCTGCAATACGCTAGCTTTGTCTAGAAGGCGCATTGACTTGGACAGTTGCAGGGATTTAAAGTGAAATCCAGCTCCGGGGCAACAGTCCATCTTGGACCCGTCGGTGTAGATTTCTGCATCAAAACCTCTGCAGATTCGCCTCCTTCTCCATTCTGCTCTAAAGGAGCTTAGTCGTTAACGATTTATTGTATATATGAATGACAACGGCTTCCCGTAACAAAAATTTGCATACGACGTTGTAATTATAGGATTACGGGAGTAATGCGCACCTGCCCAAAGCTTTGGTGTTCGAGCTGACTCCGCTACGATTAGTTATTTAGGAGTCAACCAATTACCCTGTCAAACACGACTGCTGGACACACCGTGTGAAGCTAATTCCTTATGCACCTGATCTTTCCAAGTTTTCTCTTCCTCTTCTACTATTAGCTGGTACAGCACCGAGTACTTTCAAAGTTAGAGCTTTTTTATCTATTCGGACAATATGACCTAGTCAGCGAAGCCACAACATCTTATTCTCTACATTTTGCTTATGTCGCCGTACAACTCATACAGCCTACATTGTTCCATTCTCTGCTATACTTACCGTCGTCAACATGCCAATGGTCAAAAATCTTCTGCAGAATCTTTCTCCTTAACACTCTAAAGGACGGCTCATCGGATATTGTCATCGTCCAAGCTTCTGCCCCATACAATAGGACAGCCATGATGAAATATCATACTTATAAAATCTTAGTTTTGTTCGCCGAGAGAGGACTTTACTACCCAATTGCCTACTTAGTCCAAAGTAGCGTTTGTTTGCAAGAGAGATTCTCCGTTGCATTTCAAGGCTGATATTATTATCGGTGTTAATGCTGGTTCCTAAATAAACGAAGTTCTTTAATAGCCGAAAAATGATTACTGCCAACAGTGTTTAAAATTGCTAGATAACTGCGATTTTGGTTTGTTTTTTCTTGATCAAAAATTAGCGAACAGGCCTTAACGGCTGGTCCAATATACACTTGCTTTCTCGTCAACTGTGAACAAATCGTTCACATCGTAATTTCAATAGAAAAAATTAACAAAGTGGGAAAATTTGTTATTGTGTATTGCAATTTTTAATTAGCTCACATGGAGTTCAATTTTAGGCCGATTATTTTGACAGCTTTCAAAGCTACCATTTGGCTGCAGAAGTTTCCAAAATAAGCAAAGCAAAGTTAAGCGAGCAATTCCAATAAAGCAAGTGTACATTGGACAATAACTTTAACATGCTATCTATATTAACCATAAATATCAAGTGGCAGCTCCTTTTATAACCAAATTGAAAACTGTATTACAGACTGTAGCGCAATCACACAGGGTGAATCAAATTAAGCGTTTTTTAATCAAAGTATGTAATTTAAAAAATAGTTATTGTTCAAGAATAATTAAATATCTTTCACAAGTATAATATAACGAATTGACAAAATTACAAGGAAAATTTCTGTAAAAAATGAAGAAAAATTCATCTCAGAGCTTGACGGTTGATTATTTTGAAAACTGGACTATTTTTATATTTATTTCTCATTCATTGATGATATGAATTTTTGTTTGTTCTACTTACCATTCCTTTGTAACAGCAAATGTTTATTTAAATTAATTTATTTCGTTTTTCGTTATTTTTACTTGTTAGCGATGCGATATCGATTCATTATTTTTGTCGAGGACTTCTGATCAAAACCATTTTATTCTCATGTTGTGTGAGAGTGACTGCTGTTTAACTGCCAAAAGATCATTCAAACTCTCTCTCAACGGCATATCCTAGAAATAAATATTGGAAAACATATCATAAATAACTAAGAATACTTCGTCAAGCGAAGGATAACACTTGTCAACAGATGCTGCTTGGGGCTAAGTGCGCAATTGAGTAGTAAAGCCTCCTTTCGATAAACAAGAACAACACTCATCATCCCGGCGCTTCTTTATGCCTCTCTGCTGAAGCCTGAACAGTCAAACAATCACATGCAACCGCTCTTGAGGTTTTCGAGAGGATACTACATCGCAAGATCTTTGGCCCTGCTCAAGTAGATGACGGTTACCGCATTCGAATGAACCACGAGCTTTACCGAGATATATACATACCTAGTCTAACGAGTCACCCTGCAGCGACTAAGATGGCTAGGTCATGTCATCCATATGGAAGGAACTGCTCCGGCGAGGAAAGTGTTTGAGACGGTAATTGGTAGAAGGACTAAATTAAAGGTGACCTGACTTCTCTTGGCTTAAGGGGTTAGGGGTAGTCATAGGCCCGAAAAAATGATGATTTTGAATCTTTTTTTTTTTGCTGGTCAGTTGCTTTATTTTACAAAAATAAAAACTTAGCATTAATGCATCATGTTTCGACTTGATTTTAGCAAAATTTCAAAAAAAATAAAATAATAATTGAAAAAGTTATCACTGTGGGTGTGGAGCCGTTTCTTCAGAAAGCCCTTGCGGTGATCCTCACAAGTCCTTGGAGATTCATCTAAAATCAATCGGACAAGGAAAATTAGTCTTATTAATAGATAATCTTGTGCCTAATAGAAGCTTTTTTCCATCCTCAGGAAATATTTTTCAGATTTTCCAGAAAAACCTGACAATTGCTTAAAAAAATCTAAATTTTTGAAAATAAAAAATCTTTCGATCAGGACGAGTTTTCTATGTTTTTCAAAAGTAGTGCACATTTGATTGAAATCTATCAAGCGGTTTTTAAATTACAGTGATCACCAGTTCAAAAACATAGTTTCGAGAAAGACGCATTTAATGTTTTGCTATTGATTTCTGTCGAGTTATACGAATTATTTAATTACTTACACTGTGTCATATATTAATGGGCCATATAATAGTTCTTCAGCAGAGACACCTGGCGAAACATTATTCGGCAGGCCCTAGGTTAGGTTAGGTTATGGTGGTAGTCGGTCTGCACGACCAACTCACTTAGACCTACACGTCCGTTGTGATACCACTGTGCTGCACGGGAACCTCATTTATCTTCCTTCGTGGAACCATTTTGTGGCTCTTATGAAACGTAGAATTGATCCCAACCCCACGCCAGACAGCTATGTAAGAGAACTAAAAAAGTATTTACCTAGACAACCTGCTCTGATTTTAGCTAGGGCTGGACAATTGCAAAGGAAGTGTTCAACTGATTCTTCTTCTTCTTCATCTCTGCAACTTCGGCAATATTTATGGGAGAAAACTCCTAGTCTCGAGGAATGCCTGCCAAATAACCAATGACCGGTTAAACAAATCCCGACCTTCGAGATATTATCTCTGGAGAGACTAAGCAGTTCCTTTGTCCTTTTCTTATTTGCGGCCATAGTAGCTTAGCTGTTACATATGTATCTTCATCTCTCCATGGCCTATTGACCTCTTGGATAATGTTGTTTTATATTATTAGTTTACTCGTGGCCAAAGGTATTCCAATGGTACTTTTATTACTGAGTACCTTTTCTGGCTAGCTCATCAGCTTTACAGTTTCTCTCAATATCTCTGTGCCCCGGAACCAAATAAGGCTGATCGTGAATACGTAACTTGCCTTTTGAGCAGATGACCACCATACAAGTATTCGTAACTCGGCAACGGGTTTTTGTTACGGGCAATTAAGTAAGCTATTCGTTAAAAATTAGAAAAAATTAATCATCGAATTGTTTAACATGCTCGTTTTCAAGTACCGCAATGATATTTTGAATCGAGTCTCACTGAATCGCTGCTGTGGTGAGATTCCCCTTCGTTTTCCACAGCTATCAGTTACTACTTACGTGTTTCATGGCCCATTTTAGTAAGAAAAAGATATGAACACCAATTCAATAAAATGTGAAAGCTTTCACATTTTTATTCAAACCGCGCATTATGTTGCACTTATTACTTAATTATGATGTGTATGTTTGCATGAAAAAACACCGCGTATGATGAAGGCATCCATACGCAGATTTATGATTTGTAAGACAAGTATGCTTGACATTATTTTGCACAGCTTGTGGCTGAGATGAAATGCATAGATTTGTTTTTAACCAGCTTTAGCTTTATAGTGTTTACTTTTGAATATGTAGTTTATTTTTTTCAAATTTGTATGCCTTGATTTGACTTTTTGTTTTTGTGTGGTACTTTAAATTTTAGACTTAAGTTTGGATGCTCTTTTGTAATTGTCTTACTGCATTTTTTGCAGGACTTGTGAATGAGTTCTTTTAATATTTATATTTTTCGTAATTTTTCGTATATTTTTCAATTTTAAATCTTCCCGATCTATCATAAAAATGAAGTGTACCCTGTTCAAAATCACCATATTTAGTTTACGTAAAAATAAGAAATGCAGGCAGGCTCTTTTCTATGCGGAAAAATGTGTGATTTAATAAAAAGTTAAATTTATAAAATGTAAATAGGTAAATATGTAAAAGGAAAAAACTTAATACTATCGTAAATAGAGGATAAAACTCATGATCGAACGAGAACACAAAATATTTGATTTTTTTGTTGTTGCTAAAAATGCGCTGTGTTAAAGAATTTTGTTTTTAAAAATATTTTTTGTTTGATATTTTGTTTTTTATCATTTTGCGGCCGCCTACGCTAATCGAACGCCAACCTCTCTCTTAAGATTTATTTTTAATTCGTAACAAGTTTTGTATAATTGCTTTTGTTTTTGTTTACTTTTTTTGACACAGTTAGACACGAATTATTAATATATTTGATAATCCGGCACAATTGCTTATGCCACAAATTGTTGTTGTATATGTAGCATATCTTACATAAATAAATGTTCTCATACATGTGTTGTTGTTGATAATGAATGATTTACTTTTGTTGTTGTGTTTTTTTTTGTTTTTGATTTTTGTAAGTATTTCCTTTCACCACCTACTCAGTCTAACAGTCAGTGTCATACCAAGCGGCCAAGTTGTTGTTGTCATTTGGTGGTGTCGGCATTGCATCCAAGTCAAAGTTCAAGGCCCCAGCGTCGATCTCACCTACATCCATATCCATTGAATATGGCGACGTTGGTGCGCCACTTGGTGGTACACTGTTGCCACCGCCGCCACCGCCTCCAACTGGGCTGCTAATCTCCAAGCCTTGCATCGAATCTATTGGTAAAGTATCATATCCTGTGAAAAGAGATGTTTGGCCATGAGTATCGAAATTTCAAATAAATGCGCAATTTAGAGTTTCACTTCTATACGAATGCGGACAAATTTTGATTACGTGACGAATGCATGCAAAAATCAAGGTTCATTTGCGAAAAATGTAATTTGCCTTCAGCAAAAAACAAAAAAAACTAAAAAAAAAGAAATTATTTTTCCTTCTTTAAGAAAACAAGAAAAAAACATGCAAAAATATAACACATTATAATTTATCGGGTTATTTTTTAAGAGCTTGAGAATTTAAAATGATAATACAAAACAGAAATATTTTTGGAATGAATTTTTTTTTATTATAATCTAGTAATTTGAAATGGTTGAAGTATCACAAATAGACACTCCCAAGTAGCGCCAAAGCGCCGTTTTGATAGTCTGGTAGATGATTTCATGGCATTTATTTTTTTGCTATGATATCCGGCATATGTACGCCGTGGCTACGAGTTTCATGGTCCATTCGATCAGTCCGATTTGTGACTGCTTTTTCCACTAAATCTAGGTAATTAAATCTAAAAGAGCTCAATCAGCAAAAAATGTGACGCAAATGATGGCAAAATTGTGGCTTCAGTTCTGGCACAAATTTGGATAAATATTTGATGAACTAAAATCATTATGCGGCACCATCCTTCAGCGCGGTAAAAAACTGGTACAGTGAATTTCCGACGAGTTTCGGCAAGGTCGTTCAAAATCAGAAAATATCGATGTTGTGCCCTTAATGATTGAGCAGCAATCAAATTCTGCATGCCCACATACACACAGCTCTCAAAACACGACTGGACAAACTGCTTCGGAAATTAATTCAAACAAATATAAAACGCATTGATCAACGTCGAGAATATTTCAAAAAACCACCAATCAATGTTAATTTTTCCATTGTCAGTCTAGAAGTATAAATAGCAACCCTCGTACGCTTTATTTAAAGTTTGCTTGTCTACTGTCACATTCGAAAATTGGCAAATAGTAGAACTAAGTATATGCTTAGCTATATCTCGATTTTGTGGACTCATCAACACTCTTTCTCAACACACGTTGAGTGCGACGCCCATAATTCTGACCTTTCCCCTCGGCCGGCAGAAAGCGATCGCTCTCTAAGTATGCGATAGTGTAATATTATCAGCGATAAATTCCCTGTTCCTCTTTCAAGAAGTAACCGGAAAGAAAATATCAGTTACGGAATTTCGGAAACAATTGGTAAATGGACTGACACAGCGAGTAGATGAACAAATTCCACATCGGGAAGGAAAAATTGTTCATAAATTACACAAAAAGGAAGCAGACGGTCATAAAGATCGGAAATACTTTTCTGGTTGTTATGATGAAAATTAAAGATTATTTGGGTCTAAGAAAGCCAAAAATTTTACAAAAAAAGTTGTTACGTTTTGTTACATGTGTAAATCCGAGCCACACTTTTGCTTAGAATGATTCAATAAAGCTCATTAAAAGTATATTTGACTACATGCATTCAGGTTACATTTATGTTTGGACCCATAAAAAGTGTAACGACGGTCCCCAGGAACAGGAGCCGGCTACGGGGAAAGTTCAGCGCCGGTCCCCAGGAGCTCAAAGTATTAATGAAACATTTTTATAGTACGTAAGACTAACATATTGCCATTTCACTGTCTGAACGCATTCATTGCGAACCTGATCAAAAACTTCAAATTTTCAATTTCGCTTATTTCATAACTTCTTTTGAGGTTAGATTGCTATCTCCGCTTGGTGAGATTTGAAGAGGTATTTGTGTCTCTGTATCCACATCTAAATTGGCTAAGGTTATATTAAAGTATGCGAAGATTTCGTTTAGAGAGAATCCCCTCAGTGCAATTATGCCCAGCAATCCAGGCAAGGGTCAGGTAGTGCGCAAATGCACGCTATCGTCAAAGCGGGGCAGAGTGACAGAGATGGTGTTCAACTATTTGACCCTTTCTACATCTTGTCATCTTCGTAGCTATGACAGAAAACCATCTGTGAAAATAAGCATTGTATAAATGATCATCAAACGAATTGAAGGCTTAAAGCTTTCCGCCGTAATCTAAGATCGGCATTAGTTCGCCTCCCTATAACTATCATTCATCATATTCCATCATCACTTACGTCCTATTTTTCTATACATGGAATAAATATTTAACTCTCTGACGGGGCACTCGGGTCTGACCAGACTGGCTTTTTCGACTTTGGACGTGAATTTAAGGAATTTCTATTATAGCTAACGACTTGAGCCTCCAAGCAGGCTAGGTTAGGTTAGGTTGGCCTGGCTGGCTGAAAGCCATCACATAGACCTATTGGTCTTTAGTGGTACCAGACCAGAGAGGAACTTGACCCTTACGTTTCCTTGTAGTAGCCTTCTTGTAATAAGCCTGCGCCTTTTGCGAATCTAAGTAAGCTCTGAAGCTCTAACCGAGACATTCCAACCTCTCATATTGTAGAGCTCCTAAACATTTCATTCGGGTTCTAGCTAATGCAAGGCAAGAACATAGAAGGTGTTCAAGAGTTTCTCCCTCTCTTCTAGTTCATTTCAAAAGCTTCCAGGTAACTTCTTAAAATTTAATTTGCTATCGATTTATAGATATAACCTTTTAAAAAGGATTCTCGAACACCACGAAAAAAGGCTATACCCGGGTGACCAACCGAAGGTTTAAAAAAGATGTTCAGCGAAGGTTTAAGATTAAGCAACTTTTTGCGTATACTCATTACCAGAAAACAAAAATATTTCGCAATCAACCAAACGAAAATGTGCAGCAGGACCAGGCATGCAATACATCAAAGCACAAATTTCTACATTTTCAGCATTAAGGAGATATCTGAAGAATGTAATAATAAAATGTGCAGAACTGAAATCAAAACTACTTAGTAATAATAATGTGGAAAACACTTAAGGGGAAATAAAACTTTTTTAAATGTTTTGAAATCTGAAATTAAAATTACAAAAAATAAAAAAAAAACAGTTCTGAAATCAATCTACTGCCGAACTCTATGCACTAATTTAAATTACATATCTAAAAGCTAGGCAATTTACAAATTATAAAACAAAAGTTAAAGTAAGATCTCGTAATTTACTGTTAAAAATTCACAACAATTTGTTTTTAGTCACCCATGAAGAAATTTTCATTGCTTGTACGCGCAAAGCGGGTGTCATGTCATTCCTAAGCTGGCTGATTGACTGGCTGGTGATTTTGGTTAAGTCTGATTTGAAGGAGTAATGTTAGCTTACAACGGGAACGCTACGGTTTTTATTTTTTTTAGTTTTTCTTTCTGTTTTTTTTAGTACGTATGCTTGCTCGCAATGCAAAACTTGTAAATCTTACTGCCTAAAACGTCTACGATTACTTTGAATAATGTTTACATGGTACGAGTAATGTGTATTTTTGCTTAGCCTTCTATTTTATTCGAAACTTTAACCAAAATTTTTCCGTTTTTACGTTTTCAAATTCATTTTTTATTTGTTCTTTTTCAATCGTCAAACTTATCGTTCTGAAATTGTATTAATTTTTAGTGATGATATATGTTAGGCTGGCTTAACTGTTGCGACACATATTTTTTCGTATGTTATTTTACATTTTTCGAAAAACAAAAAAAAAAAAATTTTACCGAGCAAGCGAGCGAGCAGATGAAAAACAGTGAGGTGAGAAGAGAGAGAGAGAAAGAAAGAGAGAACGTTTTGTTAATTCATCGTTACAATATTAATATCACATTTTGTACGACTACAAATAATTTATCGATTGGTACACTTTGCTTTTGGATGAGTGAGTTTTGGTGAATGGATGGATATTGGTTACACTAGCTTTGTGAACGACTTCTACGTAACGTACATGGCATGGTAAAGCTTGGCATGAGCAAATGGCAAATAGGTGTTACAACTTGTCAAGCCCTACTAATTTATGAAATGCACTAATTGTTTAAGATACATATTTGTATTGTAACAAACTCAAAAATCGTGGTAAATAACTAAACAAATAAAAAGAGTAACGCCATACATTTGGAGTGTTTAACTCGCGGCTTTACTCTGGTATGCGTGGGTTTTGCAGGGGTATTCTATGCTACAACTTGCTGTGGGCTTGGTTAAGGTT
Source organism: Anastrepha fraterculus (assembly GCA_037575425.1). Classification (NCBI taxonomy): domain Eukaryota; kingdom Metazoa; phylum Arthropoda; class Insecta; order Diptera; family Tephritidae; genus Anastrepha; species Anastrepha fraterculus. The sequence continues at coordinate 106,441 of JAYXIM010049739.1, forward strand.
GCATGAGTGGGTGGCAACAAGCTTGTAATTTTGTTTTTATAACTTAAGAAATATAATTAGACAGTTTATTGGTATCATATAGCATATTGAAGTGAAATATTCGTTCATTTTTCTCATAAACTTAACAAAAACAAATTAATATTAATAAGGCAATGCAATAACTAAAGCATTTGGGTATATTTTCTACAGTTGTACAAGGTGGCACAAAATTATTATTATTTTTTTGAATAGCTTTTTTACTAAATTAAAAATAAAAACCATTTTTAGAGTGCTTAATTTTGCACCACCTTGTGTATGAGATGAAGTAAAAAATGCTGAACATTTTTCCGCCTTATTTCGACAATGAAACTAACATTTTTATAATTATCGTTATGCAAATGGTTCCAAGAGTTTTCTGACTAATCATCAATTCATCTTTAAAATCTTAGGCAATCGAATAAGTACCTAAATGTCTGTTCAACTTGACGTTCTCCATGGTTTTATCAACAGTTTCCACAAACATTATCGGTGAATCGCCTTTTACTATTGCATTGGACGTTGTATTGGGTCCGTTAAAAGTACACATTTGTCGAAACGATGCTGAAGAGTACTTCAACAACAACAGTACTTCAAATTTTCTTTTTTTTATTTACTTTTACTTTGGAATGCTGTAACACAGAACTGGCTGCACCTAATATAGGGTTTTTTAATAGGTGCGCTTCAACTTTTTTCCGATAGGGAGGGCGAACGACGCAATATTGTTTATTTTTCGCTTGTCATTTGTAAACTTCATTAGTATACATTTCATCATGGAACGCTACACACTTGAGCAACGATTGCAAATCGTGCAAATTTTTTATGAAAATAATCGTTCTGTTGTTGCTACTTTAAGAGCATTACGGCCATTTTACGGTCCATTTAACAAGCCGTCCCGTTTTGGGGTTATGTGAAGTCATTGGTCTACAGTAACAAGCCGGCGACGATTTGTGAGCTCAGAGCCAATATTGAACGCGAAATTGCTGGAATTTCGACCGATTTATGCAAAAGAGTGGTCGAAAATTGGGTTCAACGATTGGACTTCGTAAAACGTGCACGCGGTGGTCATGCAAAAGAAATCGAATTTCATACTTAAATGTATATGTTCAAACTCGATAATAAAAAAAAATTAGTTAAAAAAGTCAAACCGTTTGTGTTTTATTCAAAAAAGTTCAAAAGTTGAAGCGCTCTTACTGAAAATCCCTATACAAAGCTGTGAAGGAAATTTTTTGGAAGCGTAATGTCACCTCTAAAACGCCGTATAGTATGATCCGATACAATGTAAACAACGTGAGATATGGTTCACTAAAGGGTTTAACGCAAAACATTCAGAACTTTTTACTTCACCTAAAAAATATTGAGACGGATAATCGTAGTCGACTTTATATCTACATATATTGTGTATATCAATGACCCTTAGCTGCCTTATTTTATAATGTGTTTTGGTGGCAATATGAATTAGGGACCATCAAGACCAGATAATTTATGCAATTAATAATGAATAATGAATCAACTTGAATGAACTCACTTATAATTTTTGATTTTTCTTATTCCTCCAAGAAGAGGTTGCAACCTCATGGCAGCGTACAGGAGTACAAGAATTACTAAGGGTATTTCTAATGGTGGGAGCAACCTTGGACTCGTTGTATAGAGTCGAAGACTTAGACTATGGTAAAGATCGATAATAAAATATTGCGCGTAACTTCATTTACTTTTGCTCTATTGATAAATTCTTAGAAATTGTCACACCTCCTATGTTACCGAGGTGGCTCCTATTCATATTTGATCCAGCACTGTAAAACCAGCTCAGGGCCATCGATATGTTAACACGTTAATTAATATTTAAAATGGGACTGGCCACGTTTTGAAATGCGGTATAACAATTATGAAAGAGGAAGAGCTGTATAATATTGGACCAGCTGTCGTTTTGTGTGTATTTTAGTCCATTATTGTACACTGCTTTCGACTGAGAAGACGCCTACTGAAATTTTGTGGTAAATATTTTTGTGGTACATTTTAACCCTCCACTGACTCGAAAACTGAATAATTTTCAGATTTTTAATAGTAAGGGGTAATATGAACCACACGGGTAAGCAATATTAGGTTTAATACGTGTTTTTTTTTTCTAATTATATAAAGGGTTTTCCAATAACAGGTGATTAACGATTTTGTCGCCGGATTTGGATGGTATTGATCTGGACAACGTTTATTTTCAACAAGGCGACGCTACGTGTCACACAAGCAACGAAACCATTGATTTTTTACGGGAAAAGTTTCCGGACCGTGTTATCTCTCGAAGAGGTGATCACAATTGGCCACCGAGATCTTGTGATTTAACACCTTGTGACTTTTTTCTTTGGGGCCATTCAAAGATGGAATTCGTGAGGCTATCGAGGGCAAAGGGCAGCCACTTTGCAATTCGATTTTGTCCCGTAAGCCTGGTCGTGGTGGTCATTTGCCTGATGTTATTTTCCACTATTAATGGCATACCTTCCTCTTTATAATGAAATAAACATCCGATCATTTACATTAAAAAATAGCATTTTTCTTTGAATACCAAAATAACACCTCTGTTTGGAAAACCCTATAGAACAACTTGGGAGCAAAAACTTCATTACAATGTAAAAAATTGTGACATTTAGGGCAGCTGCTCTAATATTCTACAACTCTTCCTCTTTCGTAATTGCTTTAGCGCATTCTTATACTTTGTCGTTCCATTTTGTTATTATTGTTTGTTTAATCTTATATACAGGGTGCATACGGCATTCGAGGACATCCATGTATGTGGCTATAACTTCTCGAAACCATTATTTTTAATTTTTTCACATTTTTCAGCTAAGACATGGAGGACTACAACTTAACTCATGAAATATAGAGACATGCAGTTATCGTCGCTATATGTGCAAATCCCACCGATTTAGAATTCTGTAAGTTTCTGAAGTGCGCCCATTAATTTGTTCATAAGGTTCGCTGTTAATTGGAAACATCAGGCGGCGATGCAAAATCTGTTACAAAACTCAAAAAACACAAGGAACATTCTGACCCCGTCGGATCTGCATAATTTATTCAACAAGTGCAAGCGATCATTGACAAGGACTCTTCAAAATCAATGAGGGCCCTTGCGAGCCAGCTTCATGTTTCTGAAGATCTTATCCCTCGAGTTTTCCATGAAGATCTCCACTATAAATACCACGTTATGCGCAGAAGACAGTTTATGACGGAGCAAACAGGCAAAAAGCGAGTTATCCGATCGAAAATGGAAATTCTTAGCAAGCCGGTATTTTGTTCTTGTAGAAATGACAGATGGCTATGCTCTAGTCCTATAGAGGTTCCGAAGTTTGCAGGGACTGTCATGATTTTAGGTGTTGTGAGCAAAAAGGGAACAGGTCATGCCCCACCACACTTCTTTACTCAAAGATTTCGTGTGAATTTTGCTGCATATATCGAGGCAATAGTGAAAGATTGGATTGATAGTGTAAGCAGTGACAGGCAGTTCATAAATCTTTTAGCAAGATGACCTGCTCTTTCACACAAAGCGCTGGCGCAACGAGATTGGGTGCCTGCAAATTTCCAAGACCACATAACTCCAAACTTATGACCGCCCAACTCCCTACACCTCATCGCCTGGATTATTACGTATGGGGCGTAGTTGAGTGTGAAATCAAGAAGCTTCCTCACACCACTATTTCTTCTCTGAAGGCTGCAATTGATACCGCTGTGAATAAGAAGTATTTGATGCGGACATGTAATCGTTTGTCGTTTCCGGATTCGGATCGAGAAGGTGATTGCACAGCTAATGTAAATTTCATTGAATGATTTTATAGTTATATAATAAGTTAATGTTGTGTAAAAAATTCATGCAGTTTTATACATTTTGTTTTTTTGTTTTTTGTGCTATTATTTGAATGGCGGGTTAAAAATCCACAAATTGCCAGGGTATTCTACTCTATTTTTGTTTTATTTTAATATCGAACCGTACTTGTCTAATATTACTTGACCGTCCATTATTACGGCAGCTTGTACTAACTGCACTCGCCTAACTGCACTACGGCAGCTCCTTCTTAAATTTATGAATCTTCAAAGCACCTGCGCGACTGCTTTCATTAAATTTTGTTAAAAATAAAAACTAATAGTTTTATTCGAAAATTTTTCTAAAATACCATATGCACCCTGTATACTATGTAGGTTCCACTCATTTCAATGATTTCAATTTTTTTGATAAAATCAATATTTCCACGAGCTCAAGTCGAATTAATTTTTATTTTTTTACTGAAAATTGTTAAAGCAATAATAGTCAAAGCGGTCAAAGTTATAACTTCTATTTTCGACTAAATCACTGCTCAGACTTCTTTCTATCACTTAGCCGTACTAGAAACATCGTCTTCTGCTAGCTAAGCCAATGCATTGCACAGAGCCAGTGCCATCCGTTCAGTTATAACCTCTACCACCCGACTGAAGTTGTCTTTTAAATTTTGAAGAAGAAATCGATTGACTATGAACTCGTAAAATATATTAATTTTTAAAATATTAGTTCATCACAACAACAAATATACACTTAACGACAAATTATTAAATATTGCGGCGCTTTAAAACGGCAGCGTCATAAAGTCCTCAAACCCAAATGCAAGACTTCAAATTTAACAAAAATCAAAATCGTTTTGAAGCTAAAATATTTCACTTCACTTTTGTAGAGGAACTAAATGGATTATTGGTGTTATTCAATGCTGCGTATTGAGGTTTGTTTCTGTTGTGCATTACTTTTATGTTATTGTGCTTTGCCCGTAGAGGTACTGATGGTGAATAAACAACTTTTTTTTTTTAATTTTAAGTATGTATAATAAAAAAATGCTTTAAGCAAATATGTAAATTGTTATTTCATATTATTATATAACATTTAATAAAACCGGGGAAAACCAACGGGGATTTAATATATATTTTTTTTGTTAACTGGCGGTAGTGGGTAATTAATTGTGAATGGCAAAAATATAAAAACATTTGAAATGTTTAACATTTTTAATTGCAACTCTCTAAATGTGGTGATGTTCAATTACGCCGTTTCGGAATTTTGCAAAATTTGGCTTTTTGTTTATGCATTCTGCTTTTTAGTTTCACGAATGAACGCCTCATGCTATCGTGACGATTTCGCATATTTATGAAAACCGCATTGGAACATAAAATGTTTCAGTTTGTAATCTTAACACAGACGCAAGGGACTGGAAACTCATCATACATACCTTGTTGGAATGCTCGACCTCCATGTGAGCTGTGTACACTCGGCGGGCCTTGCCCATATAAACCCTCATATGCTTGTTCGGGTCCAAGCATATCCTGTGTAACATTGCGAAAATTGCAGAAAGTTGTTAGGATACAAATGATTTCCAAGGAAGTGCAATTGGACGAGTGGTTAGGGCAATGTGGGCAAGGTTTCATTGGTTATATTTTGTGGTATAGGAACGTTTGTTTTTTTTTTGGGTTTTTTTTTTTATTGTGATATCATTGTGGATTTGTAGCAATAGTCGTTGTGATTTCGTGATGATAATGCAATGTTCAACGTTTAGCACAAATTTCGGTGTTTGGTCAATTTATAAATTCAACGGTGTTGTGATAGAGTAAAGTGAACGGTTGTTTTTGTGATTGTGTTACAAACGAAGTACATAAATGCAAAAAAAGAACAGAACAAAAACAAAATATATAAATTAATTTAATTTAAAAAATGTTAAAACAAAACATGTAGACAAAAATATAAGTAAATCATAATTGTAAAGCCAACAAACTACTCTACGCTAACATAATTTGTTTGCGACTGGGAAAACTTTTTTAATTTAGTTTTTTTTTTTCTAAACAGGCTCACTGTCAGACCACATACATATAATAAGATAATAACATCTTTAATAAGGAAACAGCACTAATATATATATGTATATACATATATAACTGGCGCGTACACCCTTTTCGGGTGTTTGGCCGGAGTCCTCCTCTTTGTGGCGTGCGTCTTGATGTTGTTCCATAAATGGAGGGACCTACAGCTTCAATCCGACTCCGAACGGCCGATATTTTTTATATGAGGAGTTTTTTCGTGCCATAAAATACACTCGGAGGTTTGCCATTACCTGCCGAGGGGCGACTGATATTAAAAAAAACTTTTAATTTATTTGGTGTTTTTATTTATTCATCCAATTTTGTTTGTGAATAACCTTAATTACTAAATGGAAAAACAATGATTTTGAGTGCTTTGCAAGCCTTCGAGTGTATTTATGCCATGAAAAAGCTCCTCATAAAAAATATCTGCCGTTCGACGACGGCATAAAACTATAGGTTCCTCCATTTATGGAACAACATCAAGACGCACAACACAAATAGAAGAAGGAGCTCGGCTAAACACCCACAAAGAGTGTAAACGTCAATTATTTATTTTTTGTTTATTTAAGAAATAGTTGTTTTGGTAGTAGTTACAAGCGAGAGAAAATTAGTACTTCCCAAATTGTCTTAATGTCCTCTTTTATTTATTTTGTTCATAGTAAACAAATTTCTTAAGTGTAAATTTGTTAAGTGTTTCAAGGTATTAGTATTGCCTGCCTATGCCGCATATGTGGGTGTCTTATATGTATGTGTGAGTGATTTCACTTCGAGGCCTGAGCCGGTGAACCTGTTTAGAAAACTGCACATTATTTTGCTCTACTCTTTAACGAAACACAGGATTTAAAATCCCAAATAAAAATTTAAAGTATGTATTGTAATTAAAATTATATAGTTTTCAAGCACTAGCGCCTATTCTTTTATATGTATTTACAACTACAATTTTTGTTTTTCTAACTAATAAGATAACAATACTAATATTTGTTGAAATAAAATTAAACTTGTAGGTTTAGGTATTATTATGTATGTACATAAATAAATAAATATACCCAATCTTATAAATAGGCATACAGCAAGTTTTGAGCAACCCAATTCGTTGTTTGTTTACTCGATAAGTTTACAGAGAGATAAGCGTCTAGTTTACGCTATAGTAACTCAGGGTTTGTTTCTAGCATATTTACACGTTTAACTCACAATATGCAATGCAGCTTTGTGTGTACATTGAAAACTCACCTGTAAATCCGGACCCATGCCTAGATCGGCATTGCCCCACATGTTGTTGTCTTCTCGCAACAATGAATTAGTTAATTCAATAGAAAGACGTTTCTTATAATCTTGTGGCTTGTCTTCACTCATACGAAAGAGTACAGCTGCTGCATACGTTGCAACACCTTCGTTGCGCGAGTGCAATAGATCGGTCAGCGGACCAGTGGCACCCTCTTGCTCGATCATTTCGGCGCCCTCTTTATCGGCGGCCAACTCACAAAGTACTCCAGCGGCAACGCGCTGCAAAACAAATAGTATTTGAAATAAATTCCTACAAACTTTTTGGTTAAGTTAAGCAGACACCAACCTGTATATTTTCGATTTCGTTGAAAAGTAGGCGTACAAATATTGGTATAACTGATTGTTGGCGAATCAAAGCGCGATTGTGTGATTCGCGTGCTAATATATGTAGAGCACCAACAGTGCCTTCGACAATCTCTTCCATACGTACGCCGTCGGCGTAAGCAGATGGCTGTTGAGATCCGGTTGTGGCAACAGAAGAACGTTGCTGTTGTCATAAAATATGGAAAAGTGTTATTAAAAAAGTAAATTTTATTTAATGTGCATCAACACTTACACGTTCGGTGTCCTGGAATGCACGCATCAGCAGACGCACCAAATTATGTATGGCACCATGTTCACGCAGTGGTGCATGATTGGCCGAACACAAGGCCAAGTTGCGTATCAAACCAATGACGGCCTTGATTAGCGGCCAACGTGATGGAGGATGTAAAAGCTTTACAATCACCGACAACCCATAGTTGAGACGCACAGCATTTTGTGCAGATTCCGAGTCAACGTGACGTGAAGTCAAGTGGCGCAGGGCGCACACTGCGGGTTCAGTAATCTCTTCGCGATCACCGGCATTTATGATAGTGCGTACAAGTGCATCGACGCCACCAACTTGGCAAACAGTGGCCTTGTTGCGTTGATTATTGCAAGTTAAATTCGAGAGAATGCCAGCAGCACAGGTTACGACGTTAACGTCGGTTGAAGCTAATACTTGGACTAAGGATTGCAGTAATGGTTCGAGACCATCAACCTTGGTAGCAGCGTCCGAAAGATTGCGTAATGTCCACAAACAATTCTGCACCAGGCGTGGAGAGGGATTGGCCAAATGCATAGCCAAAGCTTGCATGCCGCCAGCATCAACAATGGCTGGCTTATTGCTGGAGCATACCGAGAGCACCTTCAGCACACGCGAAGTAGTCCAAAGCAACTTCTCATAGTCATATGAACGCATTATTCGTACCAATTCATTGGGACCACCCGAAGCCAGTATTATCAATTTACTCTCTTGATTTCCATAGGCCAAAATCTGTAGGCAGTCAGTAACGATGGCCAAAAATTTGACATTATTGCGTTGCAACAAGGTGACCATTTTCTGGAGGCCACCAGCCAGGCGTACAGCCATTTTCGAACCATCTTGATGCAACAGCAAATTATGCAATGTGGTTATGGCATAAAATAACACACTTTCAACGGGTGAAGAGAGCAACTTCACCAAAGCTGGAATGCCACCGCTTTTGAAAATTGCCAACAGGCCCTGGCGATGATGTGACAAATTATGTAGAGTGCCTACTGCAGCCTTAGTGCTCTCCAAGTCGTTGCTATTGGAAATGGCGCGCACAAGAGCAGCCACCATTTGGGGACTGTTCATGATTGCATGGCGAGAAGCCTCTTTCTTTGACAGTTGATGGACCATCATGGCGGCCTGCGAAACAACCACCTGATCTTCATCGTTCAACAACTTTATCAATTCGGGTATGGCGCGCGTGGCCAACTCAGCATCATCTTGGTAGTTGATCAGATTTACTACGGCATGTTTCAGCATTTGTGATGGTTCTGATAAACGCTGCACAGCAGTTGGTTGCTGTGGATCGAACTGAGTCGAAGGTATTTCTATGCCCTCTTCCAAAGTCTCAGGGAACATTGCGGCACGTACACGTTGTGAACGCGTCTGGCTCAATTGTTGATTCATATCATCCACTTGATCCTGTGTAAAATTCTGTGGAAATCCTGTATCCAAATCGAACATAAGTGGATCGCCCTCCATTTCCTCATCCTCTTTGCCCGACAATGACGGCACTTGTGTAACTGCACCGGAATGAATACCAGAATCGCCGAGGTACGAATTCTGCTGCCACATTAACGTCTGCTCCTTGGATGAGACCATCGGCGGAAGGTCAGGGGGATTATATTGGTTGTTATGCGACACTGAAATTATTCAAGTAAAAGTGGAAATTTTAGTATATACTTTGAAAACTTGTTTGTCACATCTTAGCCTTAAAATAGTAAACGTAAAATTCTATGATTTTAGTATGCAAATTCTTTTCATAAACCGATTTTACTCTAACATCAGAATGCAGTCAGTCAGGTATGCAGTTTTAGTATAACAGAATACTGTTGATTTCTGACAATTTTTTCCCCCAAGGTGTGACGATTTCAAGTAGAATTTAAAGGATGTAGGGTTGGCCCTATGTCCCACACTGGAACTCTAGGAATTTATGATAGTGATGAAAGAGTTGCAATAGGGATGCACTGCCTTTGAACGGTTATACTGGTGATTTTTATTATTCCGATTGGAATTTTTATTGGTCTTCGTTTTCGGAAATTTCACAAATCATCACTCATCGTTACCTAAGTTAACCCCTTGCCGTGCCATTTAGCTCGACGAAACTCGGGCCCAAGTGTTACGCGTCAACGAGTGGAAACAGATCAGACCGATGCGCGAGATGATGTAACAGCATTTATGAGACTCGTGATTAACTCTGGTGGCGTACAGATAGAAACTAACATTCAATAACAACCCAGGCTCGTGATGTTTATGTTTGATCCGACTATCTGTACACGACTTCGGCTCGTGATATTTACGTTTGGCCCGACGATCTATTCACGAGCCTGGCTCGTCATATTTATGTTTGGGCCAACATTTTCATCACTAGTTAGACTCGTGAAAGCACGGCAAGGGGTTAAATAGCAATCCCGACATATTCTGAGCGTGATCTCATGATCTCAATTCTTGTTAATGCTTTCTCTTATACCTAATTGCCTTTGTTATTGTTAAAACTAAATTTAGTGAATGAATTGAAGCAACAATGTCGGCTTTCCCGCGGCGTCGATTCTACATTACCGAAACGTCCCGGATTTATATCCGGCCAAGGGCTGTCACTCCATCACCATTCCCCGTACATGTATGGAAAATGTTTATGCTAATACAACAACAACAACAACAATATGCTTCCAATTGTGCTAATATTTTGCCATTTCTTTTCATTTGTTGGAAGGGCGAAATTTGGTACAATCCTAAGGATTTTGCAGGATTTTTTCGGTACCAAAGCCATCGCAGTTTAGCTTTGCTGCTTTTACCATAGGAGACACCTTTTTTTACGACATTTTGACTTTGACCAATCTTATTGGCAATTTGACGAACCGAATTGAATATCCCTCTGAGGTCAATATAAGGATTTGTCCTTTTTCGCGATCTGTTAAACTTTCTGTTTTTCCATTAAAAAAAACGATCCCTTTTCACAGCTTTAATGCGCAAATAATGTAGGCAAACTGAGTGCCTCTATTTAATTGAACCAATAAATCAAGCACAATATTACAGGGTCCGGGCACCAATGTACGGGCATCACCTGTCTGTTAGTTGTCTAAATAACAGTCCAGAGTATTGTTTACAAGCGCGCGGAAGCATTTTGCCGAGAGTAAACGCGAAAAAAGAGAATCGGTAATGGATTTCAAACGTAATAGTGTGATTGCATTATATTTGGCTGGAAAATCACAACCAGCTATTGTTCGTGAGCTCGAGCAAATATAGTAAATAAAGTTTTTGTTATTCGCACCATTACTCGTTACAATGAAACTGGTAGCATCGCGAAACGTCCTGGAGGTGGTCATCAAAGGACTACAACGCCACGTGAAATGGTCCAAAACGTGAAGAAGCGACTTGAACGCGATCCCCGACAAATGGCGAAAGAACTGAAAATATCTGACCGCCGCAAAATCAAGCCTTACAAGATCTAACTTCTTCTTAATCGGCGTATCCATGCTGGATGTTCGCGATTACATACAAACGTCTTTGTGACCTTAGTCATACAGTTGTCAGGTCATATTATTAATGATTTCATTATATTTTTGTCTGTTTTTCGCTGCTGTTGTTAATTCGCCGATTGTTTTTAGGCCTGTCCACTCTTTGATGTTGTCTAGCCATGTCATTTTCTTCCTACCAATTCCTCTTTGTCCTTCAATTTTTCCTTGCATCAGCAGTTTTAGAATATCATACTTGTCACCTCTTGTAATATGTCCGAAATAAGCGACCTTCCTCCTTTTTATGTCCGTAAGCATGTTCCTAGCGGTTTGCATTCTATTTAGCACTACGTCATTCGATATTTTGTCATTCCAGCTTATTTTCAACATTTTTCTGTAACACCACATTTCGAAAGATTCTAGTCGGTGTATGCTTACGGTTTTCAATGTCCAGGCCTCGCATCCATATAAGAGTGTTGACCATACATAACATTTTAAAAATCTTGTCTTTAACCCGTTTGGAATGTCCCGGCGTGTCAGTATCTTTTTGATCTTCATGAAGGCTGTTCTAGCCATTTCTATTCTCCCTCTTATCTCCTGATCATGGTCCCATTGGTCATTCAGCCATACACCCAGATACCTGAAACGTTTTACTCTTTCTATTGTTTTGCCACCTATGGTTAGCCTCGCATAGGAGTAGTCTCTGCTGCTTTTATTTACAATAATAAATTTGGTTTTGTCAATATTTATGTTTAGCCCGAAGTCTTTGCTGTGTTTTTCAACTTTGTTTACAATAGTTTGGAGATCTTGAAAATTGTTTGTTACTAACGTTGTATCGTCTGCGTAGCGAATGTTATTTATATATATGCCATTAACTTTAATACCTAATTCTGCGTCATTTATTGCTTCTTCAAATATTTTTTCTGCGTACACATTAAATAATAGTGGCGATAGAATGCAACCTTGTCTCACTCCTCTGTAGATTTTTGTCTCTCTTGTGGTGCTGTCTCCGAATCTGATTTCTGCAGTCTGATTCCAATATAAGTTTTGTATACATTTGACGTCATATTTGTTTATGTCCAAGTCTTTCATTATTTCAAATAACTTGTTATGTTCTATTTTGTCAAAGGCTTTCTCGTAGTCTATAAAACACATGCATATATCTTGATTGGCGTCCTGTGATTTTTGTGTAAGCATTTGAAGACTAAATATTGCTTCTCTGGTCCCAAACCCTTTCTTAAAGCCAAATTGTGTTGTTCCTATAGCGGCCTCGCATTTCTGATAAATTCTGTTGTGAATTATTTTAAGAAAAATTTTTAGCGTATGGCTCATTAGACTTATTAGCCGATAGTCCTTGCATTGTTTTGCATTGGTCTTTTTTGGTATCGCAATAAACGTGGATTTTAACCATGAACTTGGATAATTAGCAGTTTCATATATGTGGTTAAACACTTTCATTAGGGTTGGCATTCCACTGTCATTTATAAGTTTGAGAATATCAGCTGAGATTTCGTCACAGCCTGTTGCTTTTTTTGGTTTTGACAATTTTATCGCATATTTTATTTCCGACATAGTTATTTTAAGTAGTGGATCGTCTGTTGAGTCGTTTGTGCTGATATTTACATCTCTTGAATCGTCTTTGAATAATTCATGGACATATTGTACCCAAATATTGCGTTTTTCGTTTTCGTCTGTTATAACCTTGTCGTTTGTATTGTATAATGTATTAATTGTATTGTATCTTCTCAGGTTGCATATTTCCTTTAGTTTTCTGTGTAAATTAAAACTATCATGTAACTTTTCCAATCGCTCTATATCCTCGCATTGTTTGCCCATCCATTGGTTTCTTGCGTCTCTTATTTTGTCTCTGATTTCCTTGTTTCTACGTTTATATTCGTCAATGTTTATGTTCCGATATTTTCTTCTCTCATTCATCAAGTTCAGAATTTCATCATTCATCCATTTTTCTTTTGCTACTTTAATTCTTGTTCCTAGTGTATTAGTTGTCAGTATTCTTATCTTGTCAGCAGTATTATTCCACCATTCAATCGGATTTTCACCAGTATTGCAGCTTGTCAATAATTCATTTAGCTTGTTTTGGAAGTCATTTCTAATATCGTCGTTTTCCAGTTTTTGTGTATCGATATGGGATTTTTTCTGTTTTGTTTTCCGTGATGTTAATCGAGATCGTATCGTTGCCAGCAATAAGTTGTGATCAGAAGGAACGTCTGCGCCTGGAAGTGTTTTTGCCCGTATCATCGATGATTTAAATCTTTTGTTAATTAAGATGTAGTCAATTTGATTACGTATTATATTTCTCATTCCGTCTTGTGGTGATTTCCATGTGTACAGTCGTCTCTCTGGTAATTTATAATACGTGTTACCAATTATGAATTCCTCTTCTTGACAAAATTGCACTAGTCTATTTCCTCTTTCATTTCTGTCTCCTAGACCGAATTTTCCAGTCACATTTGTTGTTTCCTCTTTTCCTACTTTTGCATTGAAGTCGCCCATGATTATATTTATGTCATGTTTCTTAGTCATCATTAGAATTTTTTTAAGGTCATTATAAAAACTTTCAATCTCGTCATCAGTACAGTCAGCATTGGGGGCATATACTTGGATAATATTTAAATCAACTGGATTTGTTTTCAATTTAAGGATCGCCATCCTATCAGAGTATGGAATAAATTCGCTAACTTTCCCACAATGCTTTTTCGCGATCATAATGCCTACTCCTCTTCTATGTCTTGAAGAATCATTTCCTGAGTAGTCAAAGTGTACGTCTTTTTTTATGCAGCCGTTTGATTGCCACCATGTTTCGCTTATACCAAGAAAGTCAAGTTTCAGTCTATTAAATTCACTGATTGTGTTGTCTAATTTACCTGATTCGTATAAACTTCGTACGTTCCATGTCGCAATATTTAAGTTCCTTAAGTGTTTTCTAATATTTTTACTCCTATTATTTGTGTGTTGTTTGTATGTAATTGTCATGGGAGAGTGTACCTTCAGTGGTTTCCCGTTGCCTTCTGAAGGATTGTTCATTACAATAGTTGTTGACTGCTAATATCCTATTTTTTGTTTTTTGGCCGTTAAATGTCTTATATACACTGGGCATTGTTTACTTGTATATACATGGCTGTCGTCTAAACCCAAATTGAATTTTTCGTTTGCTCTTATACAATTAATACATTTATTTTTGAGGTCGTCTTTGCATTCGCTTGTTTTGTGTTTTCCAAAGCATCTGCTGCATGTTTCTTCATTTTTACATTCTATTGATTTGTGGTTGTATCCTTTGCATTTAAAGCACCTCGTCACGTCAACTCCGTCATACACCTTGCATTTTTCCCATCCAATACTGACTTTTTCAATTTTTA
>JAYXIM010049763.1:0-10730 GCA_037575425.1 Anastrepha fraterculus
AAATTTTTGAAAAGAACACACTGGTTTTAGGAGAAATAGGGTAAGCTCCCTACGCGGCGTCACAATGGGCTATGAGCCTGACTGTGTCTCACAGGATAACCGCTTCAACCTAACCTAACCATAGCTCCATAAACCAAAACAATAAAGACAATATAGACGATATGGGTTCAGTTTTTAAAGGAAAAAAAAGATTCATGATTACTATCGCCAAAGAAGGATGGCGTAAGGGCTTTAGCTCCAAACACGTAATACTCAACTTGTATACGGACTCTTCTAAAATGACTAGGGGAGTAGACGCTAGGTATATACTGTCCAGAGTTAGACCTAAGGGAGTCGAATAAGCTTCCAGATTACTGCAGTGTATTCCAGGCTGAGGTTGTCGCAGTTGGAAGGTCAGCAGACCTAGCCTGTGACACCACTCGGATCAACTCCAAGATTAACTTTTACATGAGATAGTCATGCAGCGATTAAAGCAATAATATTGATAAGTAAAACGTTCAAGATCGTTCTTCGAAGCATAGAAGCAGTAGAAAGGTTGGCCGCGAATTTTAAGACACATTTCTATTGAGTTCTAGCACCGGATAGTAGAAGATATGGCGAACAACAGGGAATCCCTATATTCGTACTTTGTCAACGAAATACCAAAGTCAGTACGAATATTATACAGCGAACCAGACGAAAACATTATCAAAAAATTCAGGACAAGATGGGAGGGCTTGTCGACTTGCAGGGATGATAAAATAAAGTGTAAACAAGACGATCACAGTCGTACTCGATTTACACTATCTCTAACATGAAGAGAAGCATCTCCTTTGCAGATGTCCTGAGTTATTCAAAATACACTTAAAATATTTCGCAGCAGCACTATGCGTGACTACAAGTCAATCAGATCCACCTAACCTAACTTTAAAATTTAAAAAAATTATTTAAAATAAGATTAATTAGAAAAATTCAACAAACACTATGCGAGTTTTAATTACAATGTTCAGAAATATTTTTGGTATGCAGTTTTATAGTTCATTAAATATTAGTATATATTTTATATAAATATTATATATAATTTTATATATATTATTTTTTGTAATTTTTTCGCTGTCGCTGTTGGGCATTTTCATCCTCATATAGAGAAAATAGTTGGGAAATAAATCATAAAACATTAAAAGATTTTTCAAATATGCATTTTAATATACTGAAATTTAGTAACCCATAAAACTTCATCCGAAAAATTGTTCTGAAAATGCTAATTAAAATCCTTGAAGTTGGTGTGAAAATTTGTAAAACCTTCTCTCGAATACCCCAAGAGCGGCTGCATCAATCTGCGACACAACCCAAACTTCAGTGCGTAGAGTAGCACGGGTAAGAGGAGCGTATTGTAGAGTGTTAGCTTTGTCAGGCAAGAGGAGCCATAATACCACCAATTAGCAAGCGTGATTCGTTGGTTTATCTCTAGGTTGGTTTATCATCGATTATCATAGTTTGTTGTTGTGAAGGTGGAGCCAAGATATATAAATTCCTTCACAATTTCAAAACAATGGTTGTCCGCTGAAATGCTGGATCCGAAACGCTGGGTATCTTTTCTAGTGGACAGCATATACTTCTTCTTGCCCTCGTTAACCGCCATACTCACACCAGCTGACTCTCTTCCAATAACATAAAATGCTGCAGGGGCATCTGGCTTGCAGTGCCCTATGCTGTGAATGGCATCAGCACATGCAAGGTGCTGGACACTTTTGGTGAAATTACTCGTAGTATCGTTTGATGTTTCGTTGGCGCAAAGACTTTGAGGAAAACAGGATGTCAGCCTATTCACCTACTATATTCCGGTGGCGGAACTTGTCTCGACTCCAGACAGCTTAGTCGCATCAGTAACCCTCTTCTAACGCCACCGCTGACCCATCAGGGGCTTATTCGCCGCCAGGTTCGATAAGACCAAAGGCGTCAGGTTAAGCTTTTGGTACCTATTTTGCTCTCTACTTCAAATATGTTAAAGAAGCTCAAAACATTTCTGCACGTGGTCCATTGGACCATGCACTTCTCTCTTTAGCTACAACTTGGACTACTAGACACTGTTACTACGAGCCTTCAGGTTCTTATAAATCGCTACCAGAGGAACATCTTCCGCATTTTCTGTCACAAAACAGATCTACTGAAAGAGACGCAAATGGAGCCAGTCGAAATGCTCAGCAAAAACGGAGATGGATTGGGTACACTCTACGCAAAAACAATGCATGGAGGCATTGGAGTGCAATGCCATCACGAATGTTGATCGCAAGCCTGGTAGATCAAGGGAAACTTGGAGGCGGACTGTTGAAAGGGATGCCGAAAGCATCGGGGAGAGCTGGAATCAACTGAAGTGCATTGCCAAAAATTGCACAAGATGGCACGCAGGCGTGGTTGATGCCGTATGTCCCAGGAGGGGTTAGGACCTGAAGAAGAAGAAGTGTAATTTCGATGAAAATCGGCTCTCCGAAATACCCCTTCCATTTCTTTGCGGGAATTACGAACTCAGACATCGTAGCGTACTTATATGCGACCTCTAATCGGGCTATCAAAAGCAGCTTTATAAGCGACAAAGAGGTAGTGGGTTATGTCGTTACCTCTTTCATGGGTTTTTACCAGGATTCGGCGTAGGGTAAAGATCTGAATTTTATCATTAGTAAAACTTTTTTCGTTTAGCTTTTAATTCCCAATTCTGCCACCGAGCACCGAGCACCGAACACCCTGTACCTATGTCTAAATAATTTTATTATGCAAACAGTTTGTTCATTTCGGTCTTTATTACTCGCTGTGTACTTGTAGATGCTATCATTTTCATGCTGTGGAATGTTGCTTTATGCAAATCAAATTTCTAAAATTTATTGTTTTCTATTTCAAGTTGATTTTATTTCACTCGTTCTTCAAAAATCATTCATATAAATAAACTCATACAATATATGGGAGTGGTGACTTAGTGTCACACAATAACCACAACATGTCGCTGTTGTAGACTAAGCAGCAACACAAATATGGGAGGTTTGCTTTTGCATGCATAACCCCCCGCGCGACTCGCCCACGTGCAAGTGTTTGTGATAGTTGTACTTGTACGAATCATGTTTTGCTTTTGTACAAGTAGTTGTACAAGTTGTTGTATCTGTTTGCTTTGGTTCGTTTTTTTTGTCTTTTTGTGTGTTAGTAACACAAACATAACCCGAAAGTGGGTGAATGCGTTTTCATATGTAATATGTAAATATATACATACACCAGGGCTAACACAAAAAAGGAAAAGGCAAAAAACGGCTGCTATCAGCCTTATGCAACATAGGATTGCAAGAACCTTCACCACCACAGGCGCCAGTCGTTGGCTGCTACGATTTGTGCCAGAATTTCTATTCTACACTCAGTGTGCAATTTACTCTAGCAACATGTATGTGTGTATGTATGTACGCGTATGTTCGCACTTTTCGCACCACTTCTTCATCCCGCACGCACTTCCGCCCACCGTTGTTTTCATTGCGTTCATCTCGTGCACTTTTTTTCTGCAATTTGCTTTTCATACGTCGCCAGCTGCTACCTCACAGCTCTAGCTCCTGCATGCGGATCTACTACATACACTCGCATATTCTAAGCTCCATGCTTTTATCGTTTTTGAACTTGTCCGACCGCATGGCGCGTTTCCATCGTCCACGACGTCATCATCATCGTCCTCATCATCATGGGTGCACCGCCACAGAAAATGTGCCACAATTGTGCGGTTATGCGGCTATGCGGTTATGACTAGCGACCCTTGTCTTGCCATCGCTATTCTGTTACCATTTCTTGTTTTTGCTTTTAGTTATTTCTTATTGTTTCTGCATGTGTTTGCTTTTCAAATCCGAAAATGAAAGTGGCACAGATTTGTCGACAAGCGATTCAAAAGCGTTTTGAGTTGGGAAAAGAAAAATTTCATTGAGTTTCATATTTCCCCTTTTTTCTTGCCACCAATTAATCTCGACTAGTAAATTTTCGAATGTCTAGCTGCAATTTTCTAGACCTACTACCTATAGACTATCACACGAATAGCTGATTAGGGCCTTTTCTGGTTTCTACTTAACGAAAGAAAAGTGTAAAACTGAGGAATTTCGCAAAGTAATTGCAAGCGCAGACGTGAAAAGCACTTTCCGAAGGTAGCCCAAAAGTGAATTGGTAACTAACCTTCTATAATTCGTTTGGCTTCTCACACTGCAACATACAAAATTTTCCCACTACATATAATATATTCTATTACGAAGCATTCAAATGTTAGATCGATTCCTTAGATCGCCTTTAGGGACGAGATTTTCAATTTGCTATCGATCGACTGCGATTAAGCGGAGAAATTTGGAGTATTTTCAAAAATTTCTTCCACTTTTTATGCTAGTCCGAAAATAAAATTTGTTGTACCCTTCGTTTTCCGATAAAAAGTTTTAATGTTGTCGCTATTTGTGACGCGCTGAGTTGATTTTTTGTGGCTCTTTCTTCAATAATGTTGTTTGTTCTCCATTGCTTTCAAAAACTTTCTCCCATCAATCAATTTAACGGCTAGTTTCTCTATTTGGCATACAATTTTGTTAAGAAATTTTGACTTGGCCCTTCTCAACATCATTTCAAAACTAATTCCTTGCCATCAATGGACCGAAACTTTTCAAACTGAAAGTAATTGCATAAAATAATAAAGTGAAGTTAGCTACAGCTTATGGATGACCCTCGGAAATGGAAAAATAAAAACAGTGAAATTTTCAAAATATTGCAAAATGAAATACGCCGCAAAATTCACTCAGCAATATGAAATCAAATGAAGCTACAAGACCTGATCAAATTCCATCGGAAATTGTAAAACTTATAAACAACGAGAATCTACAACTATTTATTAAACTTTCCAATCATGTGTATAATACAGGCATATACCCTACAGATTGGCCGAAATCAACGTTTATTACCCTTCCGAAGAAGTCCAATGCTAAGTACTGCAGTGAATATAGACTCATAAGTCTAATGAGTCACGCCCTAAAAATATTTTTTAAAGTTCTGCACAATAGAATTTAAAAAAAATGTGAAGAAGCAATGGGTGAAATGCAATTTGATACCGTGGAGGAATGGGTACAAAAGAAGCTTTATTCTGTGTCCAGGTGCTTGTTGAAAATTTTAGAGATGTACAAATAGATGTCTTTCTACGTTTCGTAGACTACGAAAAAGCTTTTGACACGGTGCAACAAGGCAAATTGTTCAATATTTTAAGATCTCTGAATATCGAAGAACAGGAAATCAAAGCAATTGAAAATTTATATTACTACCAAACAGGGTATATTGTAGTTGACGGTGGCCGCTCTGAAGACATACCTATTTCGAAAGGTGTTCGACAAGGCTGCATACTCTCTCCACTGCTCTTTAATATTTACTGCGAAGGAATATTTCAGGAAGCATTCAAAAATATTCAGGATGGTATCAAAGTAATTGACGTCATTATACTCCGACGATACAACTCTACTATGTGACAGTTGGCTGGCTTTCAAAAACTGGTCGACAAAGTTGCAATACACAGTCAACTATACGGTCGCAAAATCAACATCAGCAAAACTAATTACAAGGTTACAAGGAAAAAATACATACACAATATTCCTATAGTAAGTGGAAATAAACTAAGATACCTTGGTTGCCCTCTCAACGAAAATTGGGATGTCTCAACAGAAATAAGATGTCGCATCGAAATGGAAAGATCCGCATTTCTTAAATATGGCAAAGTCCTAAAATATCGTGGTTTCAATCTTCACCTAAAAATGCGCTTCATAAAATGCTATGTACGATCAGGTTTGCTATATGGCATGGAAATATGGACCATAAAGCTTTCCGACATGAATAGACAGGAAGCATTTAACATGTGGCTTCTCCGGAGATTGCTCAAGATACCATGGACCGACCTCGTTTCTAATGAAGAAGTGCTGCGAAGAGTTCACGGCGACAGACAACTAATCAAGTGCATCATACGACGAAAAACTTCATATTTGGGGCATATTCTACGAAACCCGAAAAATAAACTGTTGCACCTTTTATTGCAGGGTAAGATTGAAGGAAAAGGAGGTATCTGGCGTAAGCAGTTTTCTTGGTTGAGGAACATAAGGCAGTGAACCGGTATACAACGTATGGGTCCCCTCTTCGAAGCAGCTACAGACCGCGAATTATTTTCAAATATAGTTAAAAATTGAAATTAAAAAAAAAAAAATTGAAATAAAAATAAAAAATTGTAAAACCCAAACATGTACTACTTTTAAATTGTATAATCGCTTACATTCAGTTACGAATAGCAAATAAAGAACAAGCTATAAAACATATTCACAAAATACTAAATTAACACAGCAAATAAAATAAGACTCCGGCTAAAAAAACATCGCTTCAATTATTAATATTTTAGGCGACTTCGATGCGTCACATCTCTGCTCGCTACCACTGGGATTGTAGCGAGTAGCTTGACGAAAAATTTGCTTACGAAAGCAATAACAAAAATATTGAGCAAGCTTCCCAGTTAGCATTTATGATTATAACTCCCAAAATTGGTATAATTTACCACCATTTGCTGCCAAATCTCTCTTTTCTGATATAAGGCAAGTTTCATTTTATACAGAGAGACTTTTGTTTCAACATTTCCAAGTCTCTTGTTATCCGCCCAGTTCACATTCCTTGTAACTCTTAGTTTTTAGTAAACAACAACGTTGAGAAGAAGGAGAACACAAAGGGTGTTGACAAAACACGAGCATCACAAGTAACGGATTGAAGCAACAAATGTTTCCCCGTATGAACACCGCCTACTAATATTCCTTAAGTGCTTCACAACAAATACAGTTTTTGCCAGCTCTTTTCTTTCGTTACCAAGATTTATTATATTGTTTAGATTTTGGTATTTCTATATATTAGTTAGGTTATTGTTTTCGACTGCTTTTTGTTTATGCTACTAATTCAGGTGCTTCATCGTTTGGAGCAAATCTTTCTCGATAGCGTTGTTACTAATTTTCCTCACGTGAGTACAGTCCAGAGCTAGCGAGTAGAGAAGTGCCGAATCAAAGGCGTCTTTTGTACAAATAACAAAAGTTTTTAAGTGATAACATAAACTGTTACTTTTTTCAACCAGTGATCTTATTTAACCGTAGATCAGCCCTACAAAAAACTTCACAATTCTATACCGTGTATCTTTTTTGATACATACTGAATTATTATTAAAAATGAAACAACTCAATGTGTTTTTAACTAGATTTTGAGATAGTTATAAAATTAAGCTTTATTGACGCATTTTGTACAAATATTTTCCACATGTTTGTCTTTACAATAAGGTTTTTTGCATTTGCTGCAATGTAAAGAGGTCCATTTGTTTTTATTTTCTCCGGAACTATAACACATACAGCATCTTGCTCGATTCTTTTTTTCTAAACTTTCCATTTTAGCCTTTTTTGATGATCCAGCTTCGTTCTCGTCTGCACTGTTGACGACGCCAGTAAAGAAAATCGACAAAAGCATGCAAAATTTTGAGTACGTTGGTATTGTTTTTCAACATAAGGTTTAGCTAATGAAATGGCAAGTTCATGAAGAAAACACTTGCGTTTTGTGTGCTTCCTTGTAGACTTCCAGTTTGGATCTATTTCATTATATATAATATATGAGTTTAATTCTGAGATGTCAATCATATTGGAAAAAACTTCTATAGTCCAACGATTGTTTTGTCGCTTGCAACTGTAACAGGTTAACATTTTATCCACCGTATCAACTCCTCCTTTCGTCGAGTTATAAAAGGAAATTAATTCTGGGAATTTTTTTGAGTTACCTAGAACATTCGCGTCGTGGTGCATTGTGCTCATAACAATTGTGCATTTGTTTTTATGGCTCATATACGAAACAAGCTCTGGAACTCCAGTATTTCTTTTTCCCAAATAAGGCTGTATTTTCCAAGCATAACATGTTTCGGCATCAACGGCCGACCAAAACTTTATACCGTACTTCTCGGGTTTCATCGGAATGTACTGGCGAAACTTACAACGGCCGTGAAAACCCAATAATTGTTCGTCTACTGTGATGCAATCATGAGGATTATAGAACGTAGGGAGTAGTTTTACCCACCGTTCCCAAAGATCGCGCATTGGTGCAAATTTATCTTCACTTCTTCTCTCTCGTCGACTAAGTACGTCATCAAAGCGTATAACCTTCAATACATATAAAAATGTTTTTTCGGTCATAATTGTGCGAAATATAGGTCGCCCATATGTAGTATCGAATAAATCATGCAAAGTTTCATTTTTAGATCTACATATATAAGTATTCCAAAAAAACAATTTTTTATTTATGATATTTCAGTTTTTGAATATACATATGTATTAACGTACTTATATACACCAGCCAATATCAAAACAGCCAGAAAAGCCAGAAGTAGATCTTCATCAATTTCTAAATGTTTATCTCCATGCAATTCTTTCCCATACTTATTCGAATTTTCAATTATTATTTTCGTAATCGATGTAGGGAAAAATAATAGCATGGAATCTCGGATGTTTCCAACTCGGCTAGATGCGTTTCTTGTTGCTCCTAAAAGAAGTAAGTCAGTATGTAAATTGAAAAATCGTAATATAAAAAAGCACAGTTAGTAGCCTGGTCTCAAACTAATGACGTTTTTCGCCCTTGAACGACCGATGGTGTATGGCTCTGGATTCCATATGGTACCATCTTTTGCAGTATATAACAGATCAATATCAAAGTTGAGACCAATATTCTCAGAAATATCTGATAAAACAACTTTCATTTGAGTCATTTTCAAACACATAGTCCTCCGCCTCAGTTTCTGAATTGGAAAAATTTCCATTTTCAGATTCATCGTTTGAACTGTTATCCAGAACTTCATTCACCAGCTCCTCTAAAGTTAAATATTGCGGACGCGCCATTTTTGAACCAAACTTCACTAACAATCACTTATTCACAAAAAAACGTCCGAATAATGTCAAAACAAGGATGAAACTAAAACTATTCGCACGAAAAATCATTAAAAATTTCATATGTATCAAATATGATACCATGAGTAGCATTATGAAGTTTTCGTTTTTCTCGCGACCTACTTGATTTTAAAATTTGAAACTCAGTTTAAAATGCTTATATCAACGGAACAAACAAAGTCATAAAAGTTGAGGTAAGTGTTGCTAGCGTGGACGAATTTATGGGCTTCTAAAATATGAAATGTATCATTTTTGATACAAAGAACGATCTACGGTTAATCATCGCAGCTAAACGAGCAAAGTCTAAAAGGAAGTACATTCTGTCAAAAATTATCGGGAATTGTTCATTTCAAAAGCCCGCGTCTAACGGTTTTTTGCTGAAATGTTGGTACAACTGTCATCTATAGTATCGCAGTGTTTGAGTGTCATCTGCCAATTAGCCTGTTTTTGGCAATTAATTATTTCAGTTAAGCGCAGCTGTGCTCTGCAATTTTTGCTATGGATAAAAATATCAACCAAAGAATTCGTCTTAAATTTTGGGTGTTTTAAACGAGATTTCGTGTGCTGAATCATTGAAAATGTTGCAGAAAGCCTATGGCGAGTAGGTTTTATCAAAAACATGGGTCTATGAGTGGTATAAGATTTTTGTAGAGGGCCGAGAAGTCGTGGAATATTTGCCCAGATCTGGTCGCCCATCCTCCCTCCCCCTGAAAACATCGACAAAGTCAAGGAAATGGATCTCCAAAACCATCATTAAAGCTCGAGGGAGGTAGCACGTGACCATAACGTGCCTCACGAATCAATTCGCAACATTCTACACCATCAATTAGGCATGAGAAATTAAATATTCACGGGTTGACTTGTCAGTCGTCACTCCAAATTGAGTCTTTCTTTGATTATCCAATTCTTAATCTAACCTAAGCTGCTGTCGGTTGCTGTCGATCGTTGTGCTGTTGTGCAGCAGTTTCGGTGGGAAAGCGGTTGCATTCCTTAACTTGAGATGCGTGGCTACTCGACTCGTTCCAAGAGAGTTGAATTTCTTTAAAAAAATTGATCGAAAGAAGGTGAGTGAAGACATGCTTGAGCAAGTGAATTCGTACCCTCTCTTATCCAGCGCATCATAATAGTCATAACAAATGATGAGACGTGGGTGCATAAGTTTGACATGCAAACCAGTCAACAGGCGGCTGAATGGCGGTATCCACATGAGCCAAAACCCAAAAAACCACGTCAAAGTCGGTCAAAAGTGAAAGTCATGGGACTCGCTTACTTTGATTATCATGGTGTTGTGCACTCGGAATCTCGGAGTTCATTCCAAATGGTTCTACGGTAAATAAAGAATATTATTTGGAAGTTGTGCGCCGTTTGCAAGAGAATTTTCGTAGGAAACGGCCCAATTTGTGGGAAGAAAACTCTTGGATCTTGCACCATGATAATGCACCGTTTCGCAAGGCTCATATTGTGAATACTTTTTTGACCACAAACTCGACAAAATTCATCGTACTATCACCGGATTTAGCCCTCTCTGACTTCTTCCTTTTCCCAAAACTTAGATTGCCATTCCGCGAATACCGCTTTTAGTCGATAGAGACTATTAAGAAGAATTCGCTGAAGGAGCTGAAGAAGATCTATTCAAAAGCGTTTAAAAGGTGCTTTGATGACTGTACTAATCGTTGATATGTGTGTATTGCTTCAAATGGAGCCAATTTTGAAGGCGACGAAATTGGTGTAAATGATGATTAAACAATTATTTTGCATTTTATTGAAAAA
>JAYXIM010049766.1:0-11427 GCA_037575425.1 Anastrepha fraterculus
ACCATTTTTACAATCATCGTTCAATCACACAAAATGGCGTTGAGCAAACAAAAATGAGTATCACGAAACAACTGCAGAGCTGTACTGTTAAACCAATTGCACCAAATTCATTAATTCTGCAATTTTATATAAACTTATATAAAAAAGTAGCTACACTATCACAGTGGAAAAAACAGATAATAGCAAAAATGACATCGCAAAATAATAAAAAGGAAACCACAGAGGCAAACAATAGTGACAACATGAAATTACTACTATAACTAAAAAAAACTAACATAGCTTCTGTTATATATAGCAGAGCATACTCGAAGAGCCAAAACTGCACAAAAAAACGAATAAAGGGAAGTGCCAGGAATGTGAAAAGAAACTTTAAGCACCAGAAGGATGGGAAATGCATAAGTGCGGAGCATTATAGGAAAACAATGATAAAAGTAGCAAACATTGTTTTCCTTTGACATAACTCATTAACCAGCAACATAACACGGCACAGCACAGCATTGTAATGCTTGGAGTAGAAGTTCCGCCATGCGCTGGGCAGAGATGAAGGTGGGGAACGCAAAACTTGAAGATGCTGTTCGAGAAGTTGAAAGTAAGTAACAATAAATGCTTTGTCAATAGCAGCCGCAACATGAGCAACAAGCGCTTGCAACGCACTTTCCTTGAATGTACAGACATGTATGTGTTCATACGTACCTATAAGGTTTTGCAAGTTGTAGAACACGCGGAGTAAGGTGCTCTTTGAAAACACAAAAAAGTGCTGCTATAAATGAATGGATGAATGAACGAATGTATGAATGAATGCAATGATATTAAGGGCACAGAAAACAAAATAAAAACGAAATGCTGGAGTATTCTTAAGCAATAAAAAAGTTACTTCAGCAGCAAACAAAAAACTGTTACGAGGATGACAGTAAGTTGTTGACAACTGTCGCATCAAGTTCCATATGGATCATGTGGTTTTGAAGTTGGTGATGTTGCTTTCGCTATATGTATGAAATTGCCGGAAACTTATATTGTTTTTTTTTTCTTTGCGGATTCCAACTGCTGGAAAGTTTTCTTATGGCTATTACACGATTTTCTTGTAAAAAATATGAATGAAATCGTAGCTAGTTTATTTTATTTTTATTTATAAAGCTAACCTTTTGAAATAGTGCGGTTTTTAAAAAAATAAAAAAATGCATGTCGACTTATAGGGAATTGTATAAACAAGATTCTAAGCCAGCTAAGCAAAAACTCATCACAGATTACATCAAAAATGCTAACCCTACAAGTATGGAACCGCTTGCATCACCATTTAGATCAGACGTGTACATATCCTCAAGTGACGAACGTGATTTTACGCCAAATTCTAAACGAATGCGCAACATGCGGGTATTCTCTGATTCTATTTCTGAAGATGTAAATTTATTTTTCAATTCTGACGTTTCTTAAATAAAGATATAATTTTCAAAAATAAAATTTTGTTTATGCCATTTTATTTAATTATTTCAGATTCATGCGGTCTATGGAACGTATCTATAGTTATAATATGGGACTAGTACCCTTTTTTTAAGCGATTTTATTACATTATTTCAGATTTATGCGGTTCTTAGCAGTTTTGAAACGTATCTATAGTTTTACTATAGAACTGGTAGCTTTTTTTATGCAGTTTTTTTTTATGCTGTTTCTTGCGAAACGTATATACCGCATAAAAACAGAATCTACTGTACATACATCATCAACGACACTTTTAGAAATAGGATACAACTTTAGCAGAAGCGTTTTGGAAAACGGCTCTTATTATTTATGAAAGACATTTGGCTTAGAGAGTCCATTATTATCATCGATTTGGCTTACTTCTCCACTAATCTGTAGTGCGCATCTCAATGGATGTACCTATGAAACTGTTGTCCACTCCAAATTGAAACTTCATCCCGGGACAAACAGCTAATATCTACGTTCAAAAACATTACCCCTCTCTTCTCTAATTTTTCCATTCCACGCTCTTTTCGATCTTCCTATGCTTTGTACAAAACTTCCATAGGAGGAATATTCCACATATGATTTCGCCGAGAAAAGGTAGGTTAGGTTAGGTTAGGTTAAATGGCTGCCCTAGCTAAGAGCTCACTTGGACAAATATTAAGAAATTCGTCCGTTGTGGTGCCATATATGGGAGAGGAGAAAGGAGATGGGAAGGAAGAAGCAGCCTTGGGATTAGAGACGATGATGACCATATATTTTACGACGACGCCGACGGTGGCTGATTTACGTTCGTAGTTAGCCGTACAAAGCTACTAATGAACTTCACCAAATTTATGATATTTACACGGGCTATATCCGCAGGCGTAGCGAAAAAGTGAGAGCCCAGATGACTAAGTCTTTGCCAGACGAGAGCAGGGCAGCTGAGAACAAGGTGTTGAGATGATTCCACCTCGTCCTCCAGACAATTTCTGCAGAACGGACTTGAGGCAATCCCAAGTCCCACGGCGTGAACACCTAACGGACAATGTCCGGTAAGGATGCGCACCAAATTCGAGAGTTGGGGCTTTGTTAGCCTTAGGAGTTCCCTTGAGCACCCCCGATCAACCCGTGGCCAGAAGGATCTCGCGACCTTGCACGTTTGCGCACTAGCCCAGCGCTCGCTGAGTTGACTCGAGGCTCATCTTTCCAGGAGCAGACCACAGGTTCTCAGGGGAACCCCAATTCTCTCATTTCGTGACGAAACCGTCTCCAAAGCTCCCTGTCTAGCCAGCTCATCAGCCCAGCAGTTTCCCTCTATGCCGCTGTGCCCGGGAACCCAAATGAGCCTGATGACGAAGTATTTAAGTTGATGGGAGGCTCCTTACAGAATACGTCCCCACCAACCCTTCCGTCCAATTTCGAGCCATCCGTGAAATGGTAACTAGCTAAACAACAAATGGGATGTACTAATAGGGCCACCGAGCTATAAAGATAATACCTCACACACTCCCCTATACCTCTCCTGTGTAGTCAGTCCATAACTTCAATGAAATTAATAGCACAATTAGATTACAACAAAAATTCAGAGACTTGTTTTCGTCAATTTCTCACAAAATTTGGACATTAGATAGAAAAGTGTTTTTAGTGTATTATAAATTTATTTATAAGAGTGAGATAATTCCACAATTATTTCTACATTACTACAACACTGGTTGAGCTGTCAAGGCATCGCGCCGCCATAAACATTTTTTTGTAATTTCTACAAGATTTATGAACTTGTTGATTATATGAAATTGTTCCCAACGCAAGCAGGCATACATACAGACATATTAAATCTTAATATATTTATTTGAGTGTAGGTACGTGCGGACGTAAGTGCTAAGAAATGTTTCCACTTCGTTGTCTGTGGAGCATCAAAAAGCACACAAAAAATGTTGAACAAATCAAAAAGAAACCCTAGAAAAAATTTAAAGTAGATTTAAAAAAATACAAAAAAAAACGTCTCTGGAAAATCTTTGCCAGAAAACAAATCAAATCGAATTTATATTGTGCTCTTGACGTTGCTCGTCACAGCCCCAGGCAAATAGAGCATACCCCAAAAAAAATTTAAATAATAAAAATATATATAGAAAAAAAACAAAAAAAAAAACACTTAAACTAACAATAAAAAAATAACACCAATTCAACGCGCGTTCATGCACAACAATAACAAATTGCGCCATTGTCCTATTCGATGAATACACTCACCATCCCGAGCTAGCACACCCGGTTTTTAAGCGATTTCGGCCGCTTGCGTGTCTGCCCTGCCATGTTTTCTGCTCTCTCCCTCATCGGTTTTTTCACACACATGCACACACTTACCATTCCCTCACTGTTGGCGTGCTTATTTACACGCTCCCGCTTTTGTGCTTAGAATTCGCATTGAAAATTGTCAAATCACGTTTCGGCAATTGTTTGTTAACAATACCGCCAATGTTGTAGCGGCTGGCAGCAAACAACGCCATCATCAGCATCACTCCCAATACCCGCAGAATCACCAGCAGCAGCAATGTAATCACCACGTCTGTCAATACACTTACATTTCATTTTAGGCACATAATGCAGTAAGTACTGGTGATGGTGGTGGTGGTGGTGTTACTGCCACATCTTTAAGTGTCCGCGTTTCTCTGGTCTTCACCACTTGCTCGGCCACGCTTACTGTGTCGCTGTTAAGTGTGTTATTTGTAGTGTAAACGTTTTATTTTTCTAACACATTTGATTTTGATTGGTTTTCTCAGCACTTTTGTCGCATTTCTATTTACTACTCTATCCAGACTGTGTTCACCCCGCCACCTTCCCATGTTGCCGTTTTCAACACCACATCCAATTCCAATTAAGGAATGGTGACTCTTCTTCTACTTGTAATTTTCTCGCGCATTCCTCATCTGTTTAGGCTTTTTTGTATTCTTTGCTTAACAAAGCTCTGCTAGGGTCCTTAACTATCAACTTTGGTTGTGTTGATTGTTGCTTAGTTAGTTACTGTGATGCTAGTCTTTGAATTTTGTGGATTGTTTGTATAATGTTTTTAACTGTAGGAAGGATGAATTTGTTGAATAATTTTTTATCCAGGATTCTTGTTGTACGAGGTGCGTTCAAAAAGAATTTTGAACTTTCGCAGGTTACGTATACTCGAATTTCGATTTTTTTGTGGCGATATATTGGTGCTCATGTCTCTCACTCATGCCGACGAGTTCAGTCATTTTGAATGCTCAGTTAATTGTTGACAGCTGCTTTGTTTCGGCTGGTCTTCGATTTTTACCTATTCAAAAAGATGGATCCAAAGAACCGGTATCAAATTTTGTGTGAAAAACGAAATTAAATGCGTGGATGCATTCCGAATGTTGGCTGTGTCATACGGAGAAGCTACTTTTGACCAATGTTTATCGGTGGTACAAAATGTTCTCAGAAGGCCGAGAAGATGTGAACGACGAAAAGGGTGCTGGACGCCCGAGACCTTCAACAACGGAAGAAAAAATTGATGAAGTGAAGAAAATGGTATTGGCCAATCGTCGAATCACCGTTACAAAAGTTGCTGAGGACCTAGATCATTCGATTTTTTTCAATGATTTAGGCATGATACGGGTCGCCGTAAAGTTCGTACCAAAACCGCTTAATTTCGACCAAAAGCAGCATCGCATGAACATTGCTAATGAGATGTTGGACTCTGTCCGCGACGTCTCAAATTTGCTCCAGAAGGTCATAACTGGTGACGAATCGTGGGTTTATGGTTATGACGTGGAAACCAAAGCTCAATCATCTCAATGGAGGCTGCCGCACGAACAAAGACCGAAAAAAGCGTGCCAAGTTCGGTCGAATGTAAAAGTTTTGCTTACCGTTTTCTTCGATTGCAGAGGCGTTGTGCATCATGAGTTCTTGCCACAAGGGACAACGGTTAAAAAGGAATATTACCTGGTTATAGCAAGTTATGCGCAATTTGCGGGAAGCAATCCGCCAGAAACGACCGGATTTGTGGAAAAACATAAATTGGCTCTCGCATCACGATAATGCCCCTGCTCACACATCGTTGCTTGTGCGCCATTTTTTGTCCAAAAACAACACACTAATGATGCCACAGCCACCGTATTCTTCAGATTTGACCCCCTATGACTGCTTCTTTTTCCCGAAACTGAAGAGGCTCGTGAAAGAACGACGCTACGATTGACGAGATAAAGACGGCGTCAAATGAGGAGCTGAACAAGATAAAAAAAAATATTTTTTGAAGTGCTTCAAAGATTGCAAAAAACGTGTGCATAATAGCTCATGGGGATTACTTTGAAGGGAACAAAATAGATATTAATGAGTAAATAAATTATTTTTGAAAAACCACAAATTTCGCGATACTTTTTGAACACACTCGTTTTTACTAGAGGTCAAAAAAAGTGGAGTATACAGGTAATGCTAAATTTTTGTAATGATAAAAGTACAAAGGATTTTTAATGAGAAGCAAACTTTTTTGCAGATAACGAACAGTTCGAAGAGATATAACATATGGCACCTATAATACTTCAATGTTGTTCTCAGAGACCCGCTAAAACAAAAGTTAGTTGCTTTTTTAATGCTGTCTAGCTGCTTGATCGAAGTTTTCTTCTCACGAGTTGCCCACCAGACCAGCACACCGTAGGTCATGTTTGGTCTTACAATAGCTGTAAAAAGCCAGTGAACTATCTTGGGTGAGAGACCCCACTTGAAGCCTACTGTTCTCTTGCAGGAGTAGAGCGCTGTAGCAGCCATCTTTACTCTATCTTGAATGTTCAGCTTTCAAGAATGTTTGTTATTTACGATTAACCCAAGGTATCCAGCACTATTAGCGACTGACAGAACCATACCATTCCATGTCGAGCGTCGGAAGGTAGGAATTTTATAGTTTCTGGAGAACAATAGGCCTAAACCACATGTTTTAACCTAAGTATCTACGACTTTTAGAGTACGCTGCATTAGACTACAGAGAGCATCTGGAAACATCGTCCGCGTAGGCCTCAACTTGGTTTCTCCTCTTCTGTAGACCTGACTAGATCTAACAACTCCTTCATCGTCAAAATCCACAGTATAGGAGAAAGCACACCACCTTGGCGAGTACCTCTGCAGACTGATCTGCGAATCGTAGGAGACCCCAACGACGAATTCACGAACCTGTTAAGGTCCAAGAGATGCAAAGATCGGAGAGCGTGTCTATTTTGTCCTTAGGCATACTGTTGTTGAAAGCAGGTTCAATGTCTGGGAAGACTGCTAATATGTAAGTATATTCTTTGTTATAAATTGAGCTTCCAATATCTGTGATGAGTGAATGTAAAGTCGTTTCTGTTAGTTTACCTCTACAGTAGGCATGTTGGGAGTTTAAGAGACGCAAATGCATACCGCATTAGTTCTAAGAGACTGTTGTTATTGCATCGGAATTATGTCATCAGCGCCCAGGTGATATTTATTTCTGTAATTATAACCAACTTATCTGAGGTAACCTCGAGTTCTGGTGCTCCGGGGTTTGAAATACGAGCAGAAAAAGAGTATCGAGTAGTAAACTAAGCAATTCTTTGGTAGACGTTGTTCATCTATTATATGGCTTTTGTAGAAGGCAAATTGATGTTGCATGTTTTTTTAAAACTTTGCGTAAGTGACCTGCTTCTGTTGAAGTCTCTATATTCTCAAAAGATTCTTTAGCTTTCCTCTACTGTTTTTTATGGACTTTTACCTGCTCATAATAGTTATCCCAGTCGTCCTCTACCTCGAGTTCAGAAGAGGATGGGGGAATCAGGATAATATGGGAGAATTATAGAAAGATTCGACGCCAATTCGCGATTATACAGCTGCCAGTTAGTCTTCTTGTAATTTCTGTATTTGATTAGTCGAAGGTTCTCCTCTCCAGTATAAATCCTATACAATATTGATCTGAGAAGAAGTGTTCCTCTAAAAGTCTCCATTGAATCACCTTTTTCACTAGTACGCAGTCCGAGATAAAAGTGATGTCAAGAACTTCTTAGCGATTCCTGGTTGTGAATCTGGGAGTATTCCCACGATTACACAGTAAAAGATTGGTACCTAAGATGAAGTTGAAGAGTACTCACCTCGCTTGTTGATTAGCGTCGCATTTTAGGACCAATCTCCACTTAGAAGCTTCGCTGTCTGAGATCAATTACCTTAGTATTTGAGGTGGTGCTTGATCATCTACGCCATATATGCAGAGGTTACAGGATAGCAGTAGACGCCTACTTACCAGCTGACCCAGGTAACGTCTTCATGGCTGTATTTATGAATTAATAACCTTTGTTAATCCATGGCTACTGAAAGAGCACAAAGTAAGGTTGTACTTTTGCTATGCCTAAAATGAGGGTAGCAGTAGCGGCCTTACTGTAGTATAGCTTTATTTAAAGGAGTATCATTGGTTACAGTAACATCTACGTCTGCCTAACCAAACAGCTCCCGCTCCGATAGTAATTTTACCAAGCCTTCCGTCGATTCCTACTTGGACGAAGCGTGCCCGATACTGCATACGACATTACCTATTGACTATTGATCGTCTAATTCCATTTCACTGGACGCCTCTTCAACTGTCAGTTGACCTAGAGAGCCGCTTCGGTATGTTCATATGCCAGCCTTACTAAAGCTCCTCCGCTCTCTGCTAGCGGTTCTAGCGAATCGTCAGTTAGTAGCAACATCACTTGCATAGTGAGCCCCTCAGTTGCAGTTTACTCGTCGTCAAAAGCCTTAACAAATTTCCATTTGTCGACTGGCAAACTCGGATTTCATGTTCCTTACAGCTGCATAATCTATTCTGGTTCTTATGGAGTGGGTGGGACCCTGATTCTGGCTCTTGGTCGAGTCGGTATATGCCTCTTCTCGACCACCACTAGCATTGCACCAGAATAACCTTCGCCTACTTTTAAATCGGCTATTTTTTACGGAATAATTTTGCACGGAATTAGTTTGATTTGTCTTTGATAGCATTCCACGTCTATGCAGGACGGTGAGAGTCCGATGTTGCTACGGATTACCTCTAGGGCAACCTTAGTTAGACCAGCGCTTACCCACTTCCACTGATTTTTCAAGATTTTGCTCTCGCATCACTTTCACCGAGAACACCTATAATGATGCGGTTCTTTGCGACCTCCGAAAACGACTTATTAGGTATGACAATGCGCGTTTTGGGTCTTCTTGCCTGCAACATTTTGCTGACCTTTGACGCTTTGAGGTATCCGAACGTTCCGGCATAGTAGTACTTCCTTCCCTCAACCAATTGTCTCTTGCATTTCTTTAGGGAGCGGACCTCAGTCGAGTGTACCTAGTGTCTCCCCTGGTATCCTGCTTTGGACGGATCCGCTAATCTGATAACAGGCCTTCTGCACCTGAGAACTACTGTTATTGCTAACGGCGGTAACAGTAACCTCAGCTGGTTGACGAACCTGCGCTTCGCGTTCCAGGTGCGTGCTTGGCTTGGTAATCCTACCAGTCTTGGAAGCTGTAGTCACCCTATGACTAAGCTTAGCTTCTGTCATAGCGTGAGGTGAAGTGGAATTGGCCAGCGGGGCTATTCCTATTTTAGAGTTGAGTGGTCCTATCGGATCTTTAGCAGAAGGGCCGGGCTCTTTGGAGTTGTTTTCTTTAATTGGTGTATTCATTTGTGGACCCAAGAGTGTAGGAGAAGGGAATGTCCGCCTGCGCACAGCTTCAGGTACGTAAGTAAGGCTGGCTATTACGGAGGGTGCCAGGTATTTATAAGCTCCGTTTGTGACTTAGTTTTGAAAAGACCCCTAACCTGACAGATCCTCGGCACGGGTCGCATTATACATTGATGCAGCCCTTTACCCCCGACCATGTTACTTGACTAATGATGTATAATACTACTGAAGAGCAACAAACACCAATCAAAGTAAATTTAACTTAGCTAAGTACATCCTAAAGTATGACAATTGTGGTACTTATTACTAGCCGGCCGGGGTATTTTTGCCAGCCTGTGGCTACTTTACAATGTAAACAAATATATCCCAATAAACTTCTATAACTTTATAACCTCGTATCTTGCTGATAGATAAATGCGATGAAGTAACCAATCTCCGCAAAATAATTGCTGGTGTGCCCCAAGCCTCCGTCCTCAGTTCCATATTTCATTTGTTATTCACGCATGATCTTCTTGCCTTATCAGGGGCCCTAATCGGAACATTTGCCGATGATACAGGCACAGAATGAAATTAAATCGATTCAAGTAACATTTACAACCCACAATACAGCAAAACTAAGTATTTAGGTATTCATGTGGTATCTAAACTCACTTGGAATATTGAAATCCTCACCAAAAGAAAATATTTGGGTTTAAAACTCACTTCTTTCTACTGGTTACTAACCAAAAAATCCCAATTGTCTCTACCTTAAACAATTTTCTTGCATAAGGTCATTATCAAACCCATTTGGGTATACGGTATCCGGATATGATCTACTCCGGCCAACTCAAATATTGGAATACTGTAGAGATTTTTGCCTAAAGTACTCAGGATGCTAATAAGTTGCCCGCCTAAATCTTTTTTTATATAAAATCTGCAGTACAATTTACCTTACAGAATAAGAAAAGAAGATTTAGATAACTAACAACTCCTTTTAAAACTAAATCAAGCAATTAATTAAAGCATTTTTAAAGAAAAGTCCAGGTGATGTCAGTTTGATAATGTATTAAATTCTCGAAGTGCTTAAGAAACAGCTGCGTTGCTCGCAAATTTATTCTATCCATAAATTGAGCAACATTTCGAAGATTTATTAATGGAACACTAAAGCATATGCTCTCAAGTAAAAATTTGTTAATTAGATACTTAATCACTTACTCATTTTATAAGTAATTACTATTAGTTATATAAATGAAGCTTAGGTGTTGATTTTTATAATTGATCGACAACAACTATAACGACTAGCATGTTTTCTTCTCATAAACGGCAATGTTTGTTTAAGCTGAAATTAATTTTAACTCGAATAGCAGATATCCGCAAAAAAACATTTCAGTGAATCAAATTAAAATGAAATGTTTTTAGCAAAAGAAGAAAAACCTGTGCAGAAACCGAAACAAAATGCTGCAGTTTTTTTCTTTTCATTCCGGCTCTTTTTCTTCTGTTGCACCAGCAGCAGCTCCGTTGACGCTAGTTTTTGTCTAACACACGCGTCACACTGCTGTCTGGTCGCGTTTTTGCCAAGGCTCGACCATGATTTCTTGTGCATTGCCGTTGACACTGTGTTCTACTTGTAACACTCAAATGCATACGATGAGTTGTGACCATGTTTCTTATGTGTGTGTGTGTGAGCGAATATTAAAAGACAGATCTTAAGAACAGACTCCAATATAGCTGTCACGCAAACTACCACGTAACTGCTGCGCTTGTCTTGCTAGGTTCCATTGCCCTCCACCAATAGTAGTCAAACTAATGTACGTGGATATGTATGTCTGTGTACAACAAAGCTGTCTATAAGTTTTTCTCTGTCAGCTCTCAACTGTTTATACGCGCCTATTTCAGCTGTTTCTCATGCAGTTGCAGCATATTCACCGCAATCGCATTACACGCACATGCATCCGCGTGTAACTGAAACATGGCACATTCTGTGTGTACGAGTATGCATGTATGGATAAGTTCACTTGCAAGCATCAATTTGTTATAACTCACAACCGCTCCTCTTTCAGCGCTGAAGGAAATCTTCTGCGACAACTTTTAAGTAGCGGCAACAGCTATCGTTGTCGGCGGCATCGCAGCTGTAACCTCGCATTTAATTTCTTATCCATTCTGCTGACGCCCGCCATCATTCCGCTTCCACTGTCGAAGGTTCACTCACCGAACCGCTCATTCTTTCATTGATTTTTAACTGGCAACACATTTATTTATGCAACTATGCTTTATTAGTATGCGTGTGTGTGTGTGTGTGTGTGTATGAGGGTGCAAAATATGTCCCGCTTACAGTTCCGTTTAATGTCGTGAAAGTTTT
>JAYXIM010049770.1:0-11067 GCA_037575425.1 Anastrepha fraterculus
CATCCACAACGCGTCACTGTTTGGTGCGGTTTTTGGTCTGGCGGCATCATCGGGCCATTTTTTTTCGAAAATGAGCGAGGAGCCGTGGTTACAGTAAATGGCGAGCGTTACCGTGACAAGTGTCGTGCTCAACGAGTTGTTTCCGAAAATTGAAGAGGATGACATGGACGACATTTGGTTTCAACAGGACGGTGCAACTTGTCACACTGCCAAAGTTACACTCGAACTTTTGGCTACCGTTTTTGAAATCCGAATAATCAGCCGAAACTCCGATATCAATTGGCCGCCTTGGAGCTGTGATTTAAGCCCGTTGGACTCTTTTTGTTGGGAGCCGTTAAGGACAAATGCTATGCGAACCATCCAGAGACGATTGATGCTTTAAAACGCGAAATCGAAGTTGCCATTCATGAAATTGGAGTCCAAACAATCGAAAATGTGCTTAAAAATTGGGTTGATCGAATGGCCTACTGTAAAGCCAGTCGTGGCAGTCATTTGAATGATATTATTTTTCATTCATAAATGACAATGTTGAATCTTCAAAATAAAAAAAGAAGTTTGAAAAAATATTGATTAGTTTTTTTTTTATAGCCGATTCAAAAAGCAAATTTTACATGGCCCACCCTATAGACTAGAACTGAA
Source organism: Anastrepha fraterculus (assembly GCA_037575425.1). NCBI lineage: Eukaryota > Metazoa > Arthropoda > Insecta > Diptera > Tephritidae > Anastrepha > Anastrepha fraterculus. The sequence continues at coordinate 640 of JAYXIM010049770.1, forward strand.
ATGACACCATTCATATTTTACTTATTCAAAGTCGAAACTATCAAAGTTTTAGCACATACATATACCCCTTCTGATACGCTCAATAGTTCTAATAACAAAAACAAATGTATATGCGCTCGCATGTATAGATTAATATGACGCACTAACTTTTGAAGAAACTTGAAAACATTTTAAGTGTTGGTATTTCCTACGAATTCAAAATACACTCAGCACTTGCACTAATAACAATCTGAAGTGACCTACTGCATACATGCATAAGTCGGTTGTTATGCGCGGTTGGAAGTGAGAGAAAGTGGATTTGCACAATTTGCATTGCGGTTGAGGCAAAAAAACTGAATGTTTAGTCGTTCTTCTCCCACTTCCCTTTCCGGTTGTCGGTTTTCTATTTCCGGCATTTGCATGCCAATCGTATAACTTTTCTAATTTACTGCCAAAAGCAAACATGGGCAATTATTGGCAACTGCCTACAACAACGATAACTGCAGAAAGCACACATAGGCATTGAGCGATTTATACAATCACACACACAGTTGCATGTTACGGAGGTTTCCAAGTACTTCGCTTGTGTTGCTTTGGTTGAGCGCCTCGAACGAATTTCGATTTGAACTTCAAATCCGACCTTAACTAAGCCCCAACCCCTAACCCCCAAAAGGCAACATTGCCGGTACATACCTACATACGCATGAGCATGACAAGGGCAAGTGCAGTTTTGCTGTTGCATGCGTGCCAGTCAGTGTGTGCATACTTTTATATGTGAGTTTGTGTTATTGGTGAACTCAAGTGCAATTTTGATAGCTTTTTAGTACTTTTCAGTATTTTGAATATTTTTCATGAGTTGCGCAAAGTTTTCTCTGTCTGCCTGACTCTTACTGCCACTACTCCATAACTTCGGGCATCGAACGTTGAAGACTACGACGACGATATATTTTGATGCAATTAGTTTCATCATTAGTTGCAACTTCTGTTTATGCGACTGTATTGAGTGTTCTTGTTTGCTACTTTTCCCAAAAGCAAAAGAAAAATAAAATCCACAGTAGTTAGTGAAACTATTTAGGTATATTGTTATTATTGCTTTGTATGTGCATGTAATACTGCATAGATGCCAGCACTGCTTGCTTTCATTGCAACAATACTCAATAATTTTTGCTTTTATATTATGTTTTTGTTATTTTTGTTTCAAATTTTAATATTTGTTGTTTCTTATGCGTCAACAATTTGCACTAAAGCTAAATGTAATGCAGCAATAAACAACAATAATGCCAACAACAAAGCGCAATATGTGCTAACATCATCCACTTGATGCACAAGTATGGTTTATTTATACGTACTATATATAATATGTATGTATGTATGTGTGTGAATTTGAGGATGGTTGAGAATTTTATGGTATTGCGCATCTTCATTTGCGTAGTTACTTTGTCTACTTAATTATCTTATCGCTGCAGTCAATTTACAGTTTTTGTATATTTGTGCTTCCTTTTAGATATTTTCTATAAATACCTATGTACTAATATTAGCAGGAGGATGCAAGCTACAGTCACCTACTTGTATCTATGTTATTATCTGCGAGGTGTTCAATTGGATTCTTTTAGGTGGATTATTGTTTGGTCTTATGGTAACTATAGACCTTTGGTAAGTCTTTGTGAACTCACTTCGCTTTATTGTTTTTTAGTCTAATTCTCTAAGTTGCAAAGGAAACCTAAAATCGGTAATTACGGTAACAATATAAATACTGGCAAAATAAAATGTTCTGAGCGTTTTCTCGCTTTATTTCGACGATGAAATTAGTAGTGTCGGAATTATCCTTATTATTAGGGGGTGAAGTGTACGTTGCTTCTTGAGGGAATGCACACAGAGGTGTATGGCAGTTGTGCCAGTAGCCTAAAGACCGACCATTGTGGTAGAATGCCACTCCTGCACGAGGTGCCCCTGCTTTTAACCAAAAATGGCGGATCTAGAGAGGCAAAACTCGAAAGAACCCGTAATCCTAGGAGTAAATCGAATCGTGCCTATAGGATGAATGGCACTACTCAAGTGTGTCTTATAACGATGACCTCCAGATATCGGGCGCCCTCTGGTTGTAATTAGCCTTACCGCGACATCGGGGCACTGTCGTGGCTCCACCTTCCCTTCCCCTTCACTCGTGGGACCACATGGCAGAGTCAAACAATAAATTATTAAAAAGGGCAGGAGTGCCCAATATAAACCAGGTCGATAACGACCTTTCGGTAAATAGTGCCGAACTATTAGCAACATCGCAGGCAGCTAAGGGCAACCAATGCCCTCCAACTACCAACGAAATCAAGGATATGGAAGTTGACGACATGGCCCTGGAGCCAGATGGCAAAGCTTCTGCAATATCACCAGAGGAAGAGGAGAAACTACTATCTTCTCCCACTCGGGACTCAAGAAGAAAGGATGAAGACAAGGTGCGGCTGTGTGGTGCCGCCAGAAAGCGTCTAAAGTACTTCCTGAGAAAAGGTCACAGCATTGACGAAGCAAGAGAGCTGGCTCAAAAACCAGCTGATCTGAAGCGACAACGCTCCAGCAGCATCACGCCACAGCAAAGCTCCCCTAAGCGTGCCAATTTACAGGGGAGCTCTAGCGTTGGAAAAAAGGCAGACGAGATTACCGAAACGGAAGGATTAAAGGCAGCAGTGCCTAATCCAGAAGTCAAGGTAGACTCAACAAAAATGTCTTACAATGACGCGGCGTGTAGCACGAAGTTGGGAATAATACCTCCTGACTATCCAACTACAATATGGTCGACGGAAAAACTAACGGCCATACAACATGCTATCCTGGAAGCTATAAGGAAAAAGCAGACTGGTGCTGCAAAGCCCAAATTTAATAGTGCACCTTTCGCCCAGGATACATAGTTATCTCATGCGGCTGCGATGATACAGCTGATTGGGTAAAGAAAGCAGTTCCTAAGCTGAAGCCGTGGAAAGACGCACAGCTGAAGATTGTGCAGGAGGCAGATATACCGCGCCCACAAATCTTCGTTGGTCACTTTCCAGAATTGGACAGCACCTCAACTGAGGATATTATTAGCCTCCTTGACGGCCAAAACGGGGGCCTCAACACGAATGACTGGCGGGTGCTCAACGGATTATTCATCCGGTTATTTCACTCACTTGAAATAATGTTATGAAAATTTAGAATTCCTGTTAGTAAATTTGTGTTCCTTTGTGAATGAAATAGTAGCAATAGAAATAATTCGTTAAAAAAAATTTGCCCACAAATAGCACCAAGCCGTATGTTTCGCAAGGAGTTCAGGACAGCAATAGGTATATTTTGATGGTCCAAAATTCCGCCACTTCAACTTCACATTAAATTAGTTATTATACAGCAATTAGTAAAGGTATTACCATAGGTTTCGTTACCTGTGTTAAGCACCTATGAGATACATTTCAGCATAAGAAGACATCTTTGTTGGCCGTGCTAGAAGAAAGGATTGAAATCCATTTAAGAATACAAAAAATCCCAGTTTATTCAAATATAGTGAATAATAGTATATCCAGCAATTTTTTATAAACTGGGTTGCAATATGAGTATAAGTTACATTTTCTTCATAGTTACTTCTTTAAATAAAGATGGGGCACAAAAATGTTGGCAGACTACTACTGAATGTTAAAGAGAGATCAGAAAAACATAGAACGGTAGTATTGAGGGAGGTAGAAAAAGATAACATAAATTGTTCTGATTTACTTTCAATGTATAGAACAAAAAAATACGCCTACTTGTATTTTGTATAAGAATGGAATTGCTTAAATTTTTTGTAGTCGTTTTTTAGCTCCTTGAGAACTATCGATAACGAAAATTTGCCTCTTTATACAGTTTGCAGAAGGCAAAACTAACAGCGCGGTTGTTAAGGCCGATGATGTCAATACCTATCATCGGCATACGCCAACAATTGTAAGCGCTTATAAAAAATTGTGCCTGAGCGATTAAGTTCTGCGGCTCGTATGATGCGGCATACAGGGAACTCCTTTTCGTACTGTCGAATGCAACTTTGAAGCCGACGAAAAGATGGTGTGTGTCGATTCTCCTTTTATGGGTATTTTCCAAGATTTGGCGTATTGTGAATATTTGGTCGATTGTGTATTTTCCAGGCCTTTAACCACACTGATAAGGTCCACTCAGTTGGTTGATGGTGGGCTTCAGCGTTTCACACAATACGCTCGCTAGAACCTTATAGGCGTTATTTAGAAGACTAATCCCGCGGTAATTGGCACATATTACAGGATCACCCTTTTTATGGATTGGGCAGAGCACACTCAAATTCCAATCGGCAGGCAAGCTTTCATCCGACCATATTTTGAATAAAAGCTGATGGGCGAACCTTACCAGCTCCTGGCCGCCATGTTTGAAAGATCAGCCGGCAGCCCGTCGGCGCACGCGGCTTTGTTGTTCTTTAGCCCCGTTGGGGTATCGGGATCTTCACATTCTCTGTGACATGCGCAGCTATCACTGTTTAATAGGTTCGAGAAAAGTTCCCTCCATAACTTAAGTATGCTCCGGATGTCAGTTACCAGATCGTCACCTTGGTGCTTACAGGAAAACGCCCCGGTCTTAAAACTTTCTCTAAGCCGCCGAACTTTATGGTAGAATTTTCGGGTGTTGTTCCTATTGGCCAGCACGTCAAGCTCCTCGTATTTCGGCCTCTCATTTTTTCTTTCTTCTAATACGTCTCTCTTCCTTTCTTAGCTCTCGGTAGCGATCTCACATGGCTCGCGTTGCGCTCAATCGCAGCGTGGCTCTATAGGCGATATCCTTTCTTTCTGCGGCAGCATGACATTCCTCGTCGTACCAACTGTTTTTTCGGGCTCGCCGGAATCCGATTTCTTCTTCACCGACGGTACGTAGAGAACGAGAAATGTTGCTCCATTGCTCCTCGTGCATGCCGGTTTGTTGAGCAAGACTCTCTGAGAGCAGGAGTGAGAGTCGAGTGGCGAATCTTGTGACTGTTTGTTGTGATTGCAGCTTTTCGATGTTAAACATTCTTTGAGTAGGTAGGTGTACGTTTTTTGCTGCACAGTGGCGTGTGCGCAGTTTGGCTGCCACGAGATGTTAAAAAAACGGACTTTGACGCGATTTATTGCGAGACGCTCGTCCACCGGAGTGAACGGCAGTACTTGGCGGCGAAGTCTCTCTCCCACAACAAATCCGACACCGAATTTGCACTCTTTTACATGGCAGCTGTAGTAACATCCCAAGGTCCTATGTTTTTCTTGCCTTCGCATTTCTTGAATGGCAGTGATGTCAGCCTTTACTCTCACGAGGGCACCAACCAGCCGGGCAGAGGCACCTTCCCCAAACGTCTTGCTTATTTCGTTTGCAGGGGTCGTCATCAGTAAAGGTAGTTCTCATCCGAGGCTTTGTACATCTTTTCATTGGGGGATTTTTAAGTGCCGGGTCCCAAACCCAGCGCACAACCAGCTGCCCTAGAATTCTTCGGCTTCTCACATTAGCTCACTCCCTAGCGGGTGTTCGGAAGCTACCCAGAGGGTACTTGGGCTAATCCCGCGAGTTGTGAGCTGCTTGAACCGTATGCAGAAGAATCGTGCTGGCCACTCCCAAGTGAATGGCGATCAGTAACTTTCCCCATTTCGTGGACTTCTACACATGGAACCATCCTCCTTTTCTTATAAAGAGTTTTCAAATAACAGGTGTTATTTTGAGTAGCCCGCTATTTCGGTAGATGTCACTTTTTAAGTTGTAATTTTGTGATATTTGACAAGTAAAAACTACGCCATTAATAAAAATTGGACGATGCACGCTTAAGTAACGGGTTGGAATTATTAAAATTCACTATAAAAATGGTGAAAATATGGCAGAGACGGTTCGTACAACTCGAAAATTGTTGGGTCATCGTGAAGCACCTTGTCGGACCGCAATACAGAAATTGGTGAAAAAATTCGAAAAATGCGAAGAATAAAACCCGTGCACGTCGCTCAAGAACAGCCGAAAATATTGCTGTTGTAGCCGTAAGTGTTGAAGAAAACCGAGGCTTGCCATTCTTCGTTGTTCTTTGGAATTAGGCATTTCACAAACGTCATTACACCGCAATTTGCATAAAGATTTGAGTATTAAGGCTTATAAAGTCCAGTTAACACAAGAAGTCAACCCGGAAGATCATCAACAACGTCGTGTCTTTGCTGATTGGGTAGTTGAAACGCATGAAAATGATCCGGAATTCTATCGAAAAATGATGTTGAGTGAGGAGGCCCATTTCCACCTCGATGGCTTCGTCAAAAAGCAAAATTGTCGGATCTGGGGGTCAGAAAATCCAAGAGTTATAGTTGAAAATCCTCAACGTGTGACTGCTTGATGAGGTTTATGGTCCGGCGGAGTCATTGGACCTTACTTTTTAGAAAATGAAGCTGAAGCGACAGTTATGGTGAATGGATTGCGCTATCGAGAGATGATTACGATTTTGTTATGGCCGGAATCGGGTGGTGCTGATCTGGACAACGTTTATTTTCAACAAGACGGCGCTACGTGCCACACAAGCAAAGAATAATAATTTTGAATATCAAAATAATATCTCTTTTTAAAAACCCTTTATATACATTTTCTAAACCGCTAGTTTTAAGTTTGTATTGTATAAAAATAATTGACTTGAATTTTCTAACTTCCAACCAGTTTATTTATAGTAAAACAGTAAAAAATACTACAGATAAATCCTAATTTTTGTTTAATAGCAATAGTAATGATAATACTGTGGGTTTGTTGTAATATGTATAAATGAAATTTCTTTTTATACTTTAGGCTTAAATTTTTGCCATTAAATTGTCTACTAAAATAGGTATGAATTAATATCATAAAAAAAAAATCATTATAAATTTCTAAATATGCGCATGGTTTACTTTTATCTCAATGGATAGATACGAGTATGCAAATAACTTTATATCTAAGTAGTATACGTTCGTATATAAGCATATAAGCCACAGCATTATGCAAATGTAAATTAATTTCTAGTTGAGTAAAATATTAATTACTCGTCCGAAAAATTAGTGTAATTAAATTTGTAAAACAGAGCCTGCGTAGCATACACATATTACCATACATGCATATATACATACATATATAAAAAAAATATTGCACTATCCATATATGTGCAATTTAACTAAAACGTACAAAATAAATTAGCGCCGCTATCAAGCGCAACCTCAACTATGTAATTAATGTGGACGAATTGAATGAATAAAGAATTATGATATCAATAATTTAATTTCAAAACAGAGCAAAAAAGAATATGCTTCCTATCCTATAGCCGCATACAGCCATTTTAATTTGCAGGCAACTATTATCGTCTAAATAGTTCATTCAGCGTATAGTCACCCCATTTTCACTTAAGGCAGCTATAATTGTTCACACACTGTAGAATCCTTTGGATCAATAGTTGCTACTGCCACAATCGCGTTGAAATCCTCGATAAGAGTACTCAATGAATCCCGCCATCAGCCACCAAGCATCGGCTTTTAATAAGTAGCAAAATTGCGCTTTTTAAACGCAGCAGCAAACCCCACTAAATGCACCGCAAAAGTACCACAAAGCACACTAACGGCCATTGAATACGAGTATTGGATGGGTAGTGCACTACCTTTGGTGGTAGGTAGTGTAATCAAGTGTGTCGCCAAAAAGGCATGCGGTGGCTTGTTGACTCGATGGTCTATTAAAAAGTCATTGTGTGCCAATTGATTTTCACTCGAAGCTTTTTTTGATTTATAATGTCTGCAGTTGGTTTCTCAACCGTATGGAACGAATTTTTTCTTTAAACCTTCGACTCATTACACGAGTATTCGCATCTTTCCAAATGTTTTCGTCGAGTATGCTGCGTGTAAAAACCGCAATGTACCCAATTAAGAATATATGCAGAGGAATAGAGAAATTCAGCTGGAATTATTGGTTTTCAAATATACGAAATTATATCATTTATTACTTTCGTGTTACATTTAGTATAAACAATAACCTAAGCAGACAGTTTCCTCAATACAAAATTAATTAAAAATTTATTTACACTTAATTTGTAGCACAAAAATAAATTTTGAAGTACATAGCATGTAAATTTTTGCAATAAAAGGGGACTTTCATAAGAAGTCGTGTCAAAATCCATGCTTTCGGTGTTTAATAATACCACTTTAGAAGCCTCAGTATGCAGCAAGAAATTTTCCGAGAAATATGTTTGTCGAATCCTTTGTCGAATTCCTCCAATTGTTGAGTTGAATTCCTCCCTTGGTGAGTGTTTGGCCGAGCTCCTCCTCCTATTTGTGGCGTGCGTCTTGATGTTGTTCCACAAATGGAGGGGCCTACAGTTTCAAGCGGACTCCGAATGGCAGATATTTTTATGAGGAGCTTTTTCATAGCAGAATTTGTCGAATTCCTCCAATTTAAATCAGGAATATTTTCCAAAAGGATGGCCACCTGTCCGAAATTAAAAAATACTCGCTAAATAGGATATTTCATTTTCGGCTCTAAAGCTATAAGAAAGCTAACTTACCATCTAATTATTAAACTCTAATGATATAAGCCAATTAAAATATTGCAATATTGGAAAAAAGGAAATATCAATTTAATTCAGTAATATTTTTTGTAATAGTTAAAATAGTTGTTATTTGCAAGTTAAAATAAAGGGTTTTTCAATAAGAGCAGGTAGATGTTGAAATCGTCAATCGTGGCGTTTGCTGTGTGGCACGTAGCGCCGTCCTGCTGGAACCACATGTCGTCTAGGTCCATATGGTTCAATATGGGCCATAAGAAATTGATAATCATCGTTGTGTAGCGCTCGCTGTTGACGGTGACCGCCTCATCAATGTCGTTTTCAAAAAAATACGGACCAATGACGCCACCGGCCCAAAATCCACACCAAACGGTAACTTTTTCAGGATGCATTATCACCTGGTGAACCTCGTGTGGATTGGTGTCGTCCCATATACGGCGATTTTATTCGTTAACACAGCCATTCATCCAAAAATGCGCCTCGCCACTAAAGATGATTTTTCGCCCAAAACTGGGGTTCTCTTCCGAACGATTCGAAGCCTAGTCAGCGAACAAACGGCGTTGTCTATGGTCATCAACTTTGAACTCCTGGGTCAGTTGGATATTGTACAGGTGTAGGTCCAAGTCTCGACGCAAAATTCGCCAAGCTGAAGTCTGCGAAAGGCCAAGTTCTTGTGCACGGCGAGGAATATACTGCCTCGGGTTCTGCTGTACACTTTCACGGACCGCGGATATGTTCTCGGCTGCTCTTGCGTTCCTTGAACGTACGGGTGTTGGCTGATTGTTTACTGACACGGTCGTCTCAAATTTGGCCACCAAACATTGAAGAGTCGACTTTGAAGAGCCACTACGTCTACCGAAAAATGGACGCAATGCGCGCAACGTTTGCGTTAATGAACACTCATTTTGATAATAAAGTTTTATCATTTGAACGTGCTGTTCTATCGTGTAACTTGCCATGATGATTTGGCATGAACAACTGAATAATAAACAAAAGATTTGACAGATGTCACCAAAACAAAATGGCTGCCACAGGGCGCCAAAATCGACCCGCGTCAATTGAAAACCCCTTTATGATACTTAAATATAAATTGAGAACTTGAATCGAAAACTATTAAAGAGACACCCGGTAACCCACTATATATGTATGTGTATACACATATACATATATACTACTATATCAATATATATATTACGTTAACAGCCCAGATATGTGAATCTGTGGAGAAGAATCTCCCACAGTCGAAAGCGAAATGAAACTTACAGGAATATCCTGCTAACATTAGCAGTTATTCACTGTACATGTACGAGTATGTATGAAATTCCTTAGCGATTTATCAAATTGAATTTTATTCGCCTAAATGAGATGACTTTCCGTAAGAATAAAGGAACTCAAGCCATTAAAGAGAGCAATGCCAGAAGGCCGCAGGAGATTCGGCAGCAGATACGTAAAAAAATTTTACGAAAATAGCAACGATTTTTTTTTAATTTTTTTTTTTCATACAAAAAAAAATGCCATAAACAGTGAGTGCCCCAAGTGCAATGCTGAAGGAAATAAGGAGAAGAAGCTGAAGATGATGACGACATGAGAAGCAATTGAAAATATTTAAACATACCAAACACAATAAAGTGAAAGAGAAAAAGGAAAACATAGCAAACAAAAATTCTGAAGCTCAGACATTGGCATTGTGTCTGAGGAGTTCGGTAACTAAGAATTTAGTTGTGTATACGAGTGCATGGGAAGAGAACGCAGAGTTAGTGGAATGTGATTACATTTGATGTATGTATGTGTATGGTGTGCGCTTATAGGCTTGACGTAATGTGTTCGAAGGAGTGCTTAACTTTTGTTGTGTTCTTTTTTTTCTATTATTATTGTAGAGATACTACTATATATTATCTGGTTTGATCATTTTTAGGCGACCG
>JAYXIM010049772.1:0-18278 GCA_037575425.1 Anastrepha fraterculus
AGCAAAAATGCAACGCAAACTATGGCCATTTGGCTTCAACTCTTGCACGAGTTACATTTTATAGGCATTTAAGCAAAGATCCTTTCGTAAAATTGTTCACGTAGTCAAAGGACAACAAGTCGTGAACGAAACCGAATCTACATTTCGTCTTTTTTACCACTTCGCTCTATGAACTTCGCGAACAGATTTATTTTGTTTTGGCGCTAAATGATTCATGATGACGTTCCAAACTATACTGAACAGATATGACAACATAAAGCGTCATTCTCAGCTACCAAACCACAGTAGTCGATATCGATAGTTCTAGTTCATGTTTACTCATCGAGGATAAATGCGAAACTAAAGTTGTCAACAAATCCACACGTGTGTGGAAAAATTAGTTTGAACCAATTGTTTGGTTTTGTTTTCCTTCTGTGCCCAGCATTATACAACTAAAAAACATATAAATATAAATTACGCAAATACATACATACATATGTAGCTGCAATTCTGTGTGATGAAATTCGACAAATACATTCAGGCTTGGGCATAAAAGTGTTCGTGCTGAATTCTTTGAATATCTGTAATATCCTCCAACAATTTATGCAAATATCTAATCCTTGTAACTTTCAATACGAATTTAATATATTTATGTTCCCATAAGAGGAATACTTACCAACTTACACACACCGACGCACCCTTATCAACTCATATTACATGCAAATAAATATTTGTATTTAATTTGAGTTTTTCACAAGAGAGAAATGCAAATGTGACAATATCACTTACACCAGCAGTTGAAGCGTTTCTACTTCATGTAAAACACTTGTACGTATCTCTGTATGTGTGTCTGTACGCCCATATGTGTAGTTTCACTTTGTATGTGCGTGCATCGTACAATAACAACCAATAAAGAAATAATGAAAATAAGTACAACAGGCATTACACGAGTCAACGCGCGTAATATTAAAAAAAAAAGTTATAGCGAATAGGATAAAACGTAATGTAAAACATTTGATAGTAGACCGATAAACTAAAGACTACTTAGATATACTCAGATATACCGCGCGTATGAGCGACAATGTAATAGGTACATGCATACGTGTATGTTAGGTATGTAAATTTTCAGAATCTTATTTTGTCATTCCAGGATCTCGAGATTGTTCCCAAACTAAGAGGTTTTTGATTTTGTTAAAATTTGTAACGCATGTATACGAGGGGTGCCTTTTATTTGGCCGGATTTGGCAACCCTGGTGTTGCAATCTGGCAACTGACAGCTGTATCGCAAAGTTTGACATTTTTTGGCTTTTACGTACTCAGAACGTTTTGAAATACCAGCGCTATTTGTGTTGTTTACAGTAACTTAAAAGATTCATCTCGGTCCAAAAATGGAATTAAATCGTGAACATTTTCGTGCGATTATTTTTTACAACTTTCGACGTGGATTAACTCAGCAACATTGCATGGATGAACTTAATTCATTTTTTGGCGATGAAGCTCCATTAAGGACCAGTGTTTATCGATGGTATGGTGAATTCAATCGTGGCCGTAGTTCACTCCAAGACGAATTTCGTGAAGGTCATCCAAAATCAGTTGTTGTTCCGAAAACCATTGATGCTGTGCGCGAACTGATATTGCAAGATCGTCATGTGACCTATCGTGAGATTGAGACAATCTTAAGCATTAGTGGGACCAGCATACATTCAATATTGCATAAACATTTGACTGTCAAAAAAATTTGTTCGCGTTGGATCCCACACAATTTGCCAATCGCTCAAAAAAAGGCTCGTGTCGATTGGTCGAAGGAAATGCTCAAAAAATACAATCGCGGGGCTTCGAAACACGTCTATGACATCGTGACAGGTGATGAATCATGGATTTACGCGTATGAGTCCGAAAATAAACAGCAGTCGACTGTATGGGTGTTTCAAGATGAGTCAAATCCAACAAAAGTAGTTCGCGCACGAAGCACTTTCAAGCATATGGTCGCCTTTTTTTCGGAAAAACTGGACATGTCGCAACCGTACCACTACAACAACGCAGAACAGTAAATTCTGAGTGGTACACAACCATTTGTTTGCCAGTTGTCTTCCAAGAAATTAGGAAAACCAATCGCCAAAGACGGATCACTCTTCACCAGGACAATGCGAGCGCTCACACATCGGCTCAAACAACTGCATTTTTGAGCACCCAAAACATCGAATTAATGGGTCATCCGCCGTGTAGTCCTGACTTGGCACCGAATGACTTCTTTTTATTCCCGTACGTAAAAAACAAACTGAGAGGTCAACGTTTTTCGACACCTGAAGAAGCGGTTGCGGCATTCAGAATGCATGTTTTGGAGGTACCTCATTCAGAGTGGCAAAAGTGCTTCGACAATTGGTTCAAACGCATGCAAAAGTGTATAGATCTTCATGGAGAATATTTTGAAAAACAATAAAGTGATTTTCGATGATTAAAATTTGTTTTTGTTCTCTAATCCCGACATATAAAAGGCACCCGTCGTATGTACTCAGCTTCTTTTTTTTTTTTTTTTTTGTTTTGTGTATATTAAACCAAAATATTATAATTTTTAGCAATTTATATTCCTATGTATACATTATATGTACATACGTATATTATGACAATACAATAAGCACTTTTATAAACAAGAAAGATAAACATAAAATTCTACAAACTTTAGTCTTCCGTATTTTATAGCAAAGTCTTTGTACCACAAAGATCGATATTAAAGTGTTAGAAATGCTTAAAACACATCCAAAGCTGCAAGGGAAGTTTTTCTTTCATGGAAATTTTTGTGATAAAAGTTTTACTAATTGCATCTAATGTGAAAAAATGTACTGAAAAATCTCGCGATTTGAACAGGCTAGTGCCGGGATATTCGGCATCCAAAAAGGCGGGATTCCAGACTCCCGAGATTTATATCGCTAGTACGTAGATTTGTACTTGTAACAGCACTTGTGTCAAATTCTTAAAATAAAACATTTGAAATGTACATTTTTAATATGTCGCACTACACAGTGTTTTTGTTTTTATGCATGTATGTCTGTCTAACTTCATACTGTTGCACATTCCAATAATAAATACTATATGAGTATATCCGCTTAGATGTGCATACATGTCGCCTTATGTACATACAAATGTACGTTTTTCTAGAGTTGTTTGCATATACACGTATGCCATCGCTCGTTCTCATCTCGAAAGGCAAACAATCTGGCATTCAATTTAAATTCCAGCAAACACAAATGCATACATGCATTTGAATATATTTAAAATTATTTCTACAAAACGATGCGTTGGCAAAAACAAAAAAAAATACACAAAACGCAAAGCAGAATGCAAGCGATAGATATACCAGCTGATGTTGGTTGTTCAACGGGTGCGCCAAATTTACAATTTAAAGTTTTCTTTTTCTTACTCAGCAATGTAAATTTTTACAATAAATAGTGGTAATATGTGGCATGTATTCATACCACGCGTAGTTTCTGGAACTTTTGGTGGTTTATTAAACTTTAACTCGCGAGTTTCATAAATTTTATATTATTCGCGAGAATTGATAGTGACGTCAAAGTCTAATATTTGAACGATTTATCAGGTTTTTGTAAAATAAAGCAAAAAAAAACAAATTTTAACAGTGGTGTAAGATACAATGCTCGCGGCTTAGGGATTAAATTACCTGATGTAGCCTTGATTGCTGATGTTACCTACGGAAGACCGAGGATTTCCATGATACAAATTTTTGATTTATTGCCGAATCGCGATCATTAATAATATTTCTTAAAGTAAATAAATTCTTCATTATGATGGTGATATAACTACCTGGAAGCTTAACATTATGAACGTATGAACACAAAGCCTCTTTAAAAGAATAGTGTCGGTCATTTGACACTCAGAGCTGACAAAATTTTCCAGCACATATGTAGAAAAAAGTGAATATTAATTTCTTACGAGCAGCACTAAGTGGGTGTACCTTAGCTCCAAATTATATTGTTTCCTACCAATTTAAAGAGCAATTTAATATCACCTTCTATGGAAAACTTAAGACTGAGCATAATATCGATTCTAGCATACTTAATGACCATTTTGGTAGCGCCAGCAAAAGCCTGGTAGTCCTTTCGCTAAGAATATAAATAGCCATAACAAACTGAAGAAAAAGAAACTTTTCAACGGAATCACTACGTTAGAAGCTATGAGATCTATTATGAGCATAAATTCTTTTGCTACTGGCGGGAACAGAATATACCTGCAATGTGTGAAACTTGCGCTATAATTTATTCTAGGAACTCTCACACATATCGAGAATCACAACTTCACAATTTCGTGTTTTCCAAAAGATTGGGAAAAGGCGGTTATTATTCCTAACGACAAATAGAACATTACCAACAAGTTCAGTCAATAAACATTTTGTCAATCTTTTTGAAAGTGTGTGAGTCTTTTATGGCAGCGCATATTTCATCCTTTTCCAAAGGAAATTATCTTTTAGCTGCTCTACAACTTTGTTACAAATACTTGACGACATAAGAGCACATCTTGGCAACGATGACTTAATGGGTCGCCAAATCAAGATCAAGACTTCTACAAAGCCTATTAAAATCCTCAAGACCTCTTGTACGAGGGTCGCAATTGAGGTAATTAGATCTGGTAACTGAGACGAAGTATCCTACTAGGAACAATATATATAATTAGCGCTGGGTGTTTGGCAGAGTTGCTCCTCTTATTTGCGGCGTGAGTCCTAATGTTATTCCACCAATAGAGGGTTCTACCCTCCGACTCCGAACGGCAGATATTTTTAATTAGAGAAAACTTTTTCGAATATTCAATAGTCACGAATATTCGTCACTATCCTATATAAACATTAAGCTTTGAACGAGTCGTCTGATCCGAAGTGATAAAACATGGATAAGTATGCACCAAGCCTTATATATAGTATGAAAGTTGTTCGAAAGCAAATCGAACAAATTTGCTTTGTCTCTTTCAATTCTAAGAGAACACTGTGCGACAGTGAAAATATACTTTTATGGAGACCTAGCACAACTTGTAGGTATAGTAAAACTAAGAAACATGGTATAGGAGAAATTTCCAATACACCCCCAAAATCTCATTTTATGGCCATAAAACCGTTTTTCAGTAGGTTGATGTGAACAATCACTCCTAACTTCGCCAATTTCCATCCGATTTCGAATTTGTTTTTTTAGTTCGAAAGAACAAAAACAAGCCTTTTTGACAGTATGTTGACAATTTTTCTGAAATGACAACTGACGAGACTGTAGACGGAAGTATTCGGATTTTTTTTATTTTTTCTCTATTTTTCAACTTTGACATCATTTTTGCGATATTATCCGATATTGAGGATGTTTTTTAGTACACTACTGTTATAGTAAATTTAATTTTGCGTCGAATGAGCTATATTTGACTGTAATTAAATTAAAATTAATAGAGTTGTGTGAGTTTTAAGATTTTTTTTTTTTTTTACTAATTTGGTATGTAGGTATAACTTACGCTAAATGGGAATAAGGACGTGTTTTGATGCGTTATTATAGATACGTAATATTTATTGAAGTGTATATGTATACATAAGAGTACACTGTACTGCATACAACAGAACTGGTTAGAACTTACGAAAATATCTGACATATTATAGCACTTTTTTTTCAATAGAAATATGAAAAAGCTCCCAAGTGTACCTAAGTTCACACTGTACATTGATTAACAAGAGAAGTTTGTTAGTATAATTTAACCTTATTAAAAAGTTAAAGTTGTATTGTTTGTTTCATTGATATTCAAGAGATATAAATCAAAACGTTGCCAGAAAAGTCGAATTTCTCAATATTCTCCGATGATGTGGCATCATCAGCCTTATCAATAGCCAGATAATTGTTATTTTTGTAAAACGGACGTAAACGGTCATCATTATAAAACTCGAAAGCACGTAAAGTATGCTGATGTTGCAACTATTAAGAACCCCGTAGTCTTGGACGATATGATTGACTCAACTGCAGGAACTGAAGGAAGTTGAACTCATTGCTGATGATGATCAAACTGATAACAATAAACCTGATGATGAAGAGTACTTTCCGTCTGGTTCTAAGTCCTCAGAACGACACATTGTATCAAATTCAGATTTTCAGGATCTTTCTCGTGATTTACTTCTATCGGGAAGACAATCTGAAACGCTCGCTTCTCGATTTAAACAATGGAATTTAGTTGATGACGACTTAAGATGAATGATGATGATCAAATTTCTTACAGAGAAGTATTCAAAACTGATGAAGAGAATGACAAATGTACCGTACCATACTAAACTCCAAAGGGCCGTTTCCAATGCATTTTTAAGTTTGGAACCAGTGTACTGCACCGTACCGCACCGTACAGTGCTGCACTGCACAATACTCCAATAAATATTATGTGTTTATAATGAAACTTGTTATCATTTTCATGCTTCGAAACGCATACCAAATCTCGTAGTAACATAAAATAAACATAAAATCTTAAAACTCGCACAACTCGCACAACTCTATGAATTTTAATTCAATTACAGTCAAATATAGCTCATTAGACGCAGAATTAAATTTACTATAACAGTAGTGTACTAAAAAACATCCTCAATATCGGATAATATCGCAAAAATGATGTCAAAGTTGAAAAAATAGAGAAAAAATAAAAAAATTCCGAATACTTCCGTCTACAGTCTCGTCAGTTGTCATTTCAGAAAAATTGTCAACACACTGTCAAAAAGGCTTGTTTTTGTTCTTTCGAACTAAAAAAACAAATTCGAAATCGGATGGAAATTGGCGAAGTTAGGAGTGATTGTTCACATCAACCTACTGAAAAACGGTTTTATGGCCATAAAATGAGATTTTGGGGGTGTATTGGAAATTTCTCCTATACCATGTTTCTTAGTTTTACTATACCTACAAGTTGTGCTAGGTCTCCATAAAAGTATATTTAATTTATTTTTTTTTTGTCACACCGTGGAATGTGAGGAATACATCGGATTCTAACTTCGAACGGACTAAAGTATTAAATACGATTTTTCTGGTGTAAGGGTCTTTAAAATCACGAGTATAGTGTCGCAAAAAAGTTAAGTTGGAGTTAATAGAGTTTATATAAAAATAAAAATGCAATAAGATAGGAAATAATAATAAGCAAAGAGGACTCTTGGTCTTGGAAAACGTCAAGTTGTTGTTATTATTGTTGTAGCAGTAACTTTGCCCTGTCAGTGTAGTGTAATCAACGGTCGTCTGCGTCTAGCTCATCTAACGGTAGGCCCAGGAAACTAGCTGTTTCGACGGGTTGGGTCCAGAGGGAGAGGGGTGTTAGATGAGTGGGTTTGATGGGGCATGTGAAAAGGTGGTAAGTGTCGTGCGGGATGCCTTCACATGCCGGACATATGTTTAGTATGGGTCGATTCTGGATATGTAGGAGTTTAACTTGCTACAGTATCCAGAACGTAATTGTGCCAAAGTTGCGCGGGATTCTCGGGGAAATTGGAGCACTTCGTCTACGATTGGTAGTGGTTGGACTCCGATAACGGCATTCGGGTGGTAAGGTTCTCCCGATGAATGTCGTTCATAGCCTGTCTGAACAACCTCTGATCCAGTAGCTGTATATCTGTTTTGTCTTGGATCTCGCCCGCGTAGTTGGTAAAATGCCCCCTGATGTATCTGGGAGATAGCTTAGACTCAAGCATGTGTCTGCATGGGTAAGGCCTGCGGTAACACCCTAGCAGAAACTGCTTGCTGAGCAGTTTGTTATGCTTCTTCACAGCCAGCATATGGCCGTATCGTGTAGGTGTTGTACGTGGGACATCATAAGACATCCTGTCGCGGTCCTTATTGCAGTGTTTGGGCAGGTCTGGAGCTTCGTCCATTGCGAATCACTGGTTCCAGGCGAACAGACAGGCGCAGCATAGTTTAGAACCGGTCGGCCTATTACCTTGAAAGTCGACAGCAACATTTCCTTGCCTTTGCCCCAAGTGCTGCCGGCAAGCGACTTGAGGACCTTGTTGCGGTTCTGTACTTTGGTTGCAATAGCGGTTGTATGCGCTGAGAAGGAGAGCAAGCTGTCAAAGTTAACGTCCAGTATTTTGGATTATTAACCGTCGGAATTGGTGTGTCGTCGACTTTTACCTTAAGTTTTAGCTTGACCAGGTGGTGAAAAGGGTCGCCGTGGATTTAGTGGGGGAAAGTTGTAAGTTCCTCGCAGTGAACGAGAAAGGCGGGCGAGGTAGTCGTTTACCTTCGAGCATAGGACATCAATGTCATTGCCCGTCAAGTAAACACATTTACAAGTATTAGAACATAGTTTCTTTTCAGTTTAGCATTCAAGTCTTCCTGCATTAAGAATATATCCGATTGCGAAAAAGTTTCAAATTGTTTGAATCGTCATATTTAGAATATTTGCTATTGCAAAAACCATTGAGACCTCGCAGCTTCAGCTCCTGTGTTGAACTGAAGAGGAGTGTTAGAGCGGTAGCAAGGGTACTTAATACATATCACGCAGCATGCACTTCCCAACTCTTAAAACGCAGATCAAAGCCACCTTGGTGGAGCAAGGAGCTGGGGTGAAAAAGGCGCAGCGTAATAGAATTCTATAAACTGGCTCGAGTAGCCGATAATGAATCCTGCTGGGAAGAGTATAATGATCTACGACGAACATACAAGAAAGAGGCGCGTAAAGCCAAGAGAGAGTCATGGAAAGACTTCTGTGGTAGTATAGAAAGCACAAACGAAGCGGCTAGGCTCAGGAAACTGTTATCAAAACACCCGACTATGCCCAACTTAATACGTAAATCCAACGCGGACTGGACTGATAGTTGCGAAAAATCACTACAAGATCTAGGGAGTACGCATTTTCCAAGATGCATAGACTACTTAAGTCAGGAGCCTGTTAGAAATTACGTAGTAAAGATTCCGAAAGACATTATTACAGCGCAAAAAATAGAGTGGGCAGCAAGCAGTTTTGACTAATTCAAATCACCGGGTTTAGATGGAATATTTCCAGAAATGCTCCAAAGGTTCGTACCATGGCTAAAAGCGATTTACACAGGATGCCTGAAGTTTAACTATGTGCCAGTACTCTGGAGAGAAGCAAGGGTTGTGTTTATGCCGAAAGCGGGTAAAAGCAAGTCCATACTCTCAAAGGAATGTAGGCTTATCAGTTTGACCTCATTCCTCCTGAAAACGCTTGAGAAAATCTTTTTTGTTTAAGGCACAACACGCAAATACTAAGGGCAGATCCACAGAAACTGCGTTACAGTCTCTAGTGTTAGTTATAGAGAAAGCTCTAGAGTACAAGGAATACGCCTTAGGAGTATTTCTAGACATTAGTGGTGCATTCTACAATGTGTGGAGGGAAGGCATTCTAAGGGGCTTAGATACAACAAATACAGAACCCGCTGTTTATTCATGGATAAAGAACCTTTTAGGTTGTAAAATAATACATGCGGGATAGAACGAAGCTAAACTCACTAAACTAGCAAGTGACGGTCCGCCATAAGGTGGCGTTCTATCGCCACTTCTCTGGTTACACGAAGTTAATGAGCTACTAACGAAAATTGAAGGCACTGCATCTAAACTAATAGCATATGCAGATGAGATAGCCATAGTAGTGACAGGCAAATACCTAGATACCATGAGCGACATAATGAATGGTACACTCGCAACAGTGCGTCAACGGACAACTCAGACAGATTTGGGGATAAACGCCGATAAAACGGATATGATACTTTTTACTAGAAGGTACAAGATCCGAAATTGGCGCTCCCCGAAGCTAAACGGCATAGAACTGGCTCTTAAAGACCACGCAAAGTAGGTTGGAGTAATTTTAGATAGCCAACTATCATGGAAGCACAATATATTGGAGAGGAAGAAAAAGGTCAGTAATGCACTATATACATGTAAAAAATGCTGCGAGTAAGATTAGGGCGTCACATATTTACCGACGGCTCGAAAATGATAGACGGAGTAGGTGCAGAGATTTATTCTGCAGAGCTGGACATCAGACGGCCAATTAGGCTACCTAACCATTGCAGTATTTTCAAGCAGAAGTCTTTTTTGCGGAAGGAAAGGATGCATAAATAGCACTAGCAAGGGCATCAAGCGACTCCAACATAAATATATACGCTGACAGTCAAACGGCAATAAAGGCAATGAACTCATAAGAAATTTCATCCAAAAACGTTCTGCGGACCAGGGAAGCCATAGAGAGACTAACCGCAGACAGACGGTTACACATCTATTGGGTACCCGGACATAAGGGCATTGCAGGAAACGAAATTGTTGATGAGATTGCCGAAAGGGCTGTTTAAATACAATTCGAAAGAAAAAACTACATACTGAAACCTTTAAATACGGTATACAATGACATCGCTGCGGACATGAATACATGGATAGACAGGAGGGGGAATAATCTAGCCACTTGTAGAACCGCGAAAATCAAGTGTACACAAAATACAGGACACAATTTTTTAGCGGCACACGCATGCAAATTGGAAATTGCAAACAATGATAGCTACAGATTTTGCAATGAACTAGAAGAGAGGGAAATTCTTAAACACCTTCCATGTTCTTGCCCTTCATTAGCTAGGACCCGAATGAAATGTTTAGGAGCTCTACAATATGAGAGGTTAGAATGTCTTTCGGGGTTAGAGCTTGAGAGCTTACTCGGATTCGTAAAAGGTGCAAGCTTATTACAAGAAGCCTACTACAAGGAAACGTAAGGGTCAAGCTCCATGTGGTACCACTAAGGACCAATAGGTCTATGAGATGGCTTTCTGCCAGCCAGGTCAACCTAACTTAACCTCCCTAAACAAACTTAAATCTTCATTCCAATAGGTATAATAAGTGGTTTTGCATGACATGAAATTTCAAATCCTTTCATCAACGAAACTTCGAAAGCTCTTACTTCTCATCTAAGTATTTACTTGACGTTACGGTTTTATTAATATATTGAAGTTTAGGCCGGGCTACTCTGCTGAATATGTCCGAGCTCGGAAAAGAGAAGGTTGGAGTGGTCCCTACGTTACGTACATATGTCAAGATTAGTGTTTAATATGAAATCAAACAAAGACTCACCTTTATCATTCGTCTCCGAACTGCCCCAAACCTCATTTATGACGTTGTCATCGCAGCCCATCAGCAGTCGGTCTGTGGTGTTGAGTGATGATAGCAACCGAGCCCCATAATTTCCTTCCCACTTTCGAACTTTTATGACAAACACCTCAGAGTTTTGTATCTTTGCGACTACTTTTCAATCGATTATGTTAGGAATTTTTCTAAAAAACTTTATCACCACTTCCTTTTGAAAGTCAGACTTCTCTGTAGGTTTTTTAGCTTGCGCCAAGTGGCAAAATTCGTGCACTTGAGGATGTCTTTGAAGTTGTATTATATTCATTACATCCTTTCAGTTCATCTACTGAAATATATTTACTTAAATTTAATAGCTGAGTTGAAAATAAAACCGAATATGGCTGAATATTCTAAACTATATCCAGAGCAACATGCCATATTTAACAAGCCGTAATAATATTTTCTCAGAGTAAATATCATAAATTTATTATTTGCAAATATTATTTCTAACTCACAGACGTTTCGTGCTCATTCTCGGTGTAAGAGCTTCCTTATGGCCATTTGATTTATTCTATTGGCTCCTTATTGTTAGCTTTGGTCATGCCATGAGCGCCCACTGAGATTTTCATTATTTAATTTACATTCCATTTTTACTGTGCAAATATGGTAAAGGTGAACACAGCTTTGACAGGTATTGAGGACAACATGTGATGGCTTGTACATGCTTTGCAACACAATGCGACAGAGATTTGTAAATGAAAGCTTCTTAAAAATAAATTTCCTTTTAAAAACTTAAATTACGAATACAAAGACTCAAAATAAAAATGTATTTCATGTTTGGTTAGTATTTAAATTGTATCTAAAAAACATAGGAAAAAAATTGTTCATAGATATAAATATATGTGTATCTCGGGTTTGGTCCTTTTTAACCACTTCTAACGTTGCTAACAATTATATAAAATGGAGGATTTATTTGCTCACTTACGCTTACAATGTTGCGACACCCTGATTAGGTTCGGTTTTATTTAAATATTTCGAAAATGTTGAGGAACTATGTGGCAAAACGAATACCGAGATCGATGCTTTCGACAAAATGGGATTGATATGCTTATATGATATATGTATATTAGGGCGGGTCGATTTAAAAATCGCTCATTGCTCTGTGAAAATCGTATTCTAGGGATCAAAATAAGAAACTTTGCCAAAGGAATCATACCTCTAAAACGAATTCTGATGTCCCCCTATTCGGGTCGAACAAAAAATCCCACTTTGACCCATTTAGAGTGCTCCAATCGAGTCCAAATGTATGACCGACCCCCACTACCTTCGGACGGCCGATCCACCCATGCCAGTGGAACACCCTCTGGAACTCCCCTGGTGGCCTGGGGGGTTCCCCATGCAATCATTTCAAAATATCACCATTTTTGGCCTTTACATGAGAAAAGGAACTAAAAAGTTCGATCCAAATTGGGGGACATCAGAATTCGTTTTAGAGGTATGGTTCCTTCGGCAAAGTTTCTTATTTTGATCCCTAGAATATGATTTTCACAGAGCAATGGGCGATTTTTTTGCCTCCCCACAAATCGACCCGGCCTAATGTATATGGATATTAGGTATTTTAAAAAGTTCTTATATTCATTTATTAATATAATTATATTTATTAAAACCCACGAGTTAAAGAACAATATGGTTACTCGTATCATCTGACACGCTGTTTAGATATAGGTTTATCGCTGTTGCTACCCAAATTCAATATGAAAAATAAAATTTTGGTTTAAAGATAGTCCGTGTGTTGTGATATGCTCACGATATGCTTAAGGTATTTAAAAGTTCGCCCCAGTTAGCTTAAGTCGTAATAACGTAAGCAGGGTTTTCGCGGGTATTTTCATATTTTTCTCATAATCACATAAATATGTTTAACTGGAAAATCTCTCACTATGAGGCAAAAAGTAGTCATACTAACAATTTTGAATCTCAAACTATTAATATCCGCGCCTAACTGCCTTCCATTAGAGAAATACAAGAATTTATCGTAAATATATACATACTTACATTATTTTCTTTTATTTGTACTTCTGTTTACACTTTCCACAATTGTTGATTTTCATTTTCTTAAAAGCATCACCAATAAGTAAATGCAACAGCAACACAAATAAAAATCAAAACTCATAACTAAACACGATTCAAGGCAATAAACTTTAATAAAAACAGCAATGACAAAAGTTTTAGCTAGAAGAAACACAACAACAATAAACCGGCAACTTGCACCGGCTTTCACCACATCAATTGTCGCCGTTGTAAATACGCTCGTCTCGATTCATTATTTTGTTGTTATTATTTTTTCTGTTCTCCAAACAGCACTTCAATTTGCTACTTTCTTGTAGAAGTCAGGCTTTACCTTTAGAAATCCTCTCAGGAGGTGCGTGAAGTGGTTGCTGTATTAATTTCAAATGTTTTCGTTTGGTATTCGCACCTGCTATCCAAGTCCTTCCGTTTTTTGTAATTTAATCTAGCAATTGCTAATACTTATTGTTGTATAACTGTGTGAGGGGCATCAGTGAATATGATGCTCGTGTATTGGAGCTTAGATGTTGACCGCGCTCCTCCACCAATTTGTGGTGTCCTACAAACAGAGAAGCCTTCTGTATTATGACACTTTCAAACGGCGGTTGGTTTCTCAGCAATACAATCAGAGGTTTGCCACTTATTTCTACCATTTGTTGCGTCATGCCTATTGTCAGTTTCGAACCCGAGGCAAGCAATGGATAGTCACGCACAAAGTTATTTGACTACGGTGAGCGCCTCTCTCAAGTAAATTGATGAGAGACAAGCATTTTAGCAGATTCTTCACCGGCTCGCTGTTTTCACATGAATATTGTGGAGAGTTCAGCAAAAGTGTGACTCAACTAAAATGGATTAAGGAGAAATATTCTAAATAGACAAAGAATTGATAAATTTTTGCTAAGGTACTAATGTGTTTATTATTTTCTTAATTTTGTTTTTTGCATTTTGCAGCATATTTGTATTTATATGTAACTATATATGTAGGCATTGTATTTACTACATAAGTTTTACGCTCAATATCGAATGACTCCTGCTCTGGCGCTCAACGCAATGTTAAATGTGGTACCCGTAGACGTCGCAGGCAGAATTGCCGCTACGCGTACCACAATCAGACTGAGGGGCTGGATCTATAAGCTCAACCTCACCTATGGGCACTCAAGCATCCTCAGAAACTTCGAGTTCATCCCTCTGTCAACGGATCAGTGTATACCCTCGTTTAGTCCAACCGGAACCTTCTCCACTTATATTCCGTCAAGGGAAGAGTGAACGGAGCGCTACACTTGGGGCAGGGCCTGGTGAACTTGTTCACAGATGGATCGAAGTTGAAAGGAAAGGTTGGCGGAGGAGTCTTTTGCGAGAAGCTCCCCATCAGACTCAAATTCAGGTTACCGGACCACTGCGGTGTGTTCCAGGCAGAGGAAGCCGCAATCAAGGAGGCTGCTCAAATACGTACTAACGGTCATGAAAGTAAATGTTTACTCTGACAGCCAAGCGGCAATAAGGGCCCTCGGGTCTATGATGGTGCATTCGGAATTGGTCAAGGAATGCTTGACCTCGCTTTCGACTGCGTCCGAATTCTTTGACATCAGCCTCATCTGGGTTCCTGGTCACAGCGACATTGCTGGAAACAGTGAGGCGGATAAGTTGACCAGACAAGGGACATGTGAGGTGATTTCTTCGCGAAGGGAGAGAATTGGGGTTCCCCTGACTACCTGCGGTCTGCTCCTAGAAAGATGGGCATCGCAACAACTCAGCAGGCGCTGGGCAAGTACACAAACGTGTAAGGTCCCGAAGTCCTTCTGGTCACGTGTGGACCGGAGGCGCTCGGGCGAGCTTCTAAAGGCTGACAAAATATCAGCTCTCTAATCTAGTGGGTTCTCTCACAGGACGCAATGCGCGAGGAATCCATGCTGTGAGACTTGGAATCACCTCGAGTGCGGACAGTGCAGATATATGCAACGCCAATAAAAACGCTAGCAATATTTACGTAGATAGTAATTAGAAAAAAAATAGAAGTTATTTTGCTAGTGAAATGTGACAAATATTTAAATTTTTTTTTTAAATATACCCCTAACCACCAAGAAATTACTCCTAAGCAATCATCAATTAAGTCGATTGGCTTCAACATTCAACACTCCATTTAGTTCTGCATCAAAATTTAAGCACCGCTAAAGCATACATTCACTTGTGGAAGCAATTCGCAGGCAATCAATGAAGCATTTGAAAACATCAACTTTGCTCCCGTAAAATCCACTTAAATATGCAAATCTCTCATAGTCCACCCCATGTGACTGCAGTTGTATATTGCCACCATTAACGTCATTGGCATTAACATTCTCCCCAAATCATAAAAATACACTTAGAACAATCAAAACTTGCTGCTTCACTTTATTTTACATAATGCGGACAAAGAGAAGCTGTGGCAACTAAACAGCTGGTCTACAAATGCAGAAAACAAATCGTTTGAAAAACAAACAAAAAATTTCTGAAGTGATTCAAAGAACACGTTTCGCGTTAACGCTCTCTTTGGAGCATTCACAACCTAGTGAATTTACTTTCTGCAGCTAATATTGAAATGCATACCAAGTTTCTTCGTTCATAATAGCTCCGCAGATGATGTCTTTTAGGTCGGATTTTTGGCCATAATTTACTTATTTTCCTATTTCATTGAATATTCTTCGTTCTATGCCGATTCTTACATATACATATGTATGTATATAAATACGTATTGCATACATATATATTTTAGCAAAAAGTCTACTTTTACTTTAACTCTCCACAAATTTCTTATGCGATTTCTTTACATTTTCAGCAAAAACCTACAAATTAAGCGCTTTTGTTTTTCCACTGCTATATTTTATTTTCTTTTTGCTTTCTATGGTCGGATTATTCTGCGTTTGTATTCCATTCGCTTGTATAAATAATCAACTTAGCATAATTTACGGTCTTTACCCTCAGTTTACTTACTCCTCTCGATAAACCGTGTGCTTTAGTATTTCGACTGGACTGTGTCTGACTGAGTGTATGTGTCTGTGTGCATGTATTCACTTGGGAAGTTTATGCATTTGCTTTATTTGCTGCCAAAGTCAACACGTTTTCTTGAAAAAGACGCATAAGTAAATCAGATTCATGCTGCACTTTTCAACTGAGCTGATTTCATTTTCTGCACTGCATTTACTTATTTAGAACCACAGTTCAGACAACGTGACTTTGTAAGGTAAAAGAATATATACTTATATGTATGTATGTAGTAATAAAGTGTATGGCTCATTCTATTTTACTCATTTTAATGAATATTTCCAGAGGTAAATATGCAAACAATTTCCTTTTTTGTATATGTTTTTTTTTTCTTTTTACAATCAATGCTTTGCCAGGACAGTTTACTGCTTGGAAAATTTTTCAAAAGTTTCTTTAAAGTTATTTAATAACTAAATATGAGTCAAACCACGTCAACTGGGCCCCGAAATTTCCATCAATTTACCGATTTTAAAATCAAATGCATTTTTGGATAGAGAATTTGTCACATAATAATTGCTGTGAATAGTTTTCTTTATTTCGCTTTTTGTTTATGTTATCAACAATTGAATTTTTTTGCATGATATTCTTGTAAAATCAATATCTCAAAAACTATAATTGATAATTTGATGAAATTTATTTTGGTTACCGAAAAATGTTTACTCTATCGATTTAACGTTCATACAGCGTGTATTTGTTGAAACAATAATTTTTAACAATATTTTTTTATAAACAATCGCAATTATTTGTGCGTTCTTCACGCTATAAATGGACAATATTACAGCCAGATTAAGCTCACTTTGTTCATCTAATCCGTTCTGAAGATATGAAATTTTTTGTCAGTCGATGCACTGCGCACAGGATCAAACGGACTCGGAAAACGAACGCATTCGAACTTGCATGAAGATGGCTTTGCGGAGAGTTGAAACCGCAGCAGAGATTGTTACTTTACAATTTGGTGGATTAACATGAACACTTTAAAATAGAGTATCCTGACATTCAGATTGGCTTATCAAAATTTCGATACCTCAGACCCCGTCAATGTCTTCTTGCAGACCAAACCGGCACGCACAATGTATGTGTTCGCAAAATGCATCAAAATGTGGCTCTAAAATTATATGGAATCAAGCAAGAACTTTGCAAACGTAAAATCGCCTTTAAAGAATCTATGGGCGATTACAAAAAACGTTCTGTGTGCAAAAATTCAACGTCAGTTTTTTATTTTGGGGAATGTAAAAAATTTCCTGGAGTCGCCCCGATCATTGATGAACTGCAAGAAATATTGACTGGAAATAAAGTTGAAGAAGTCACGTTTACTCAATGGATCAACACTGATCGGTGACTAAAAAATGTTTAATTGAATTAGCAGTGCAATTCCTTGTACACTTTTTTTGCAGCTGTGATATAGATCATACAAACGACGGATAAGATAGCTGAGTTTTAGAAAAAGGTAAGCGAAGATCTGGCATCCGTGTTAAAGCACGACTTTTTATCAAAAGCCCAAGCAGCTTACTTTGTTGTAAAAAAATACTGCAAGTGATTGGGTACTCGTTGTCACGTTAGATTTTGCAGAAAACTACACAATTCAAGATGCAAGATGCGATCCAAGCTCATCACTGGTCAAATATGTAATGTACTATTGTATCGATGGTAACCAGCATCATTTAAGCTTTGTTATCATTTCTGAAAAACTAGCCCACGATACAAGTTCGGTTCACTTATTCAACACAAGACTTGTTAAGTATCTAAAAAGCAAATTTGTATCCAGAAATATAAAAAGTTTTCTTATTTTTCTGATGAAGCTGCATCGCAGTACAAGAATAAATCTAACTTTTTGAACCTATATTACCAAAAAAAGATTTCGGAATCGAAGCCGAATGGAATTTCT
This sequence comes from Anastrepha fraterculus, assembly GCA_037575425.1. NCBI lineage: Eukaryota > Metazoa > Arthropoda > Insecta > Diptera > Tephritidae > Anastrepha > Anastrepha fraterculus. The sequence goes on from JAYXIM010049772.1 coordinate 18,016, forward strand.
TCGCGACTTCCCATGGCAAGGGAGCGTGCGATGGGGTCGGCGAAGCAGTTAAAAAGCTAGCCCGAAAAGGAAGTATGCAGCGTGTTGCTGGAAATCATATTCGCGATGCTAAAGTTCTTTTCGAGTGGGCCAAAGATGCGTTTAAAACGATAGATTTGGTTTTTCGTTCGCAAAAAGATCATGATGCACGTGAAAAAAAATTTCCAAGCGCTTCAATGAGGCAAGAGCTATCAAAAAAACGCGGCAATTTCATCACTTCGAAC
>JAYXIM010049774.1:0-35223 GCA_037575425.1 Anastrepha fraterculus
CGACTGCGCTTTAAATGGTCCACCCGCTTAGTCCAATTTTGGCAAACTCTTTCCAATGTTTCGGCCGATATCTCACATATAAATGCTTTAATGTTGTCTTCCAATGCGTTATTTGAAGCAGGCTTGTCTGAATAGACATGAGCTTTATCAAAGCCCCACAAAAAATAATCTAAAGGCCGTCTTGCTGAAACCACATGTCATGCAAGTCAAGCTCATGCATTTTGGGCAAAAAAAGTTGAATATCATTTCACGGTAGCGCTCACCATTCACAGTTAAGTTACGATTCGCAGCATCTTTGAAGAAGTACGGTCCAATGACACCTCCAGCCCATAAAGTGCACCAAACTGTGACCTTTTCTGGATACATTGATAGCTCTTGCAATTTTTCTGGCTGATCTTCACTCCAAAATCGACAATTCTGCTATTTACGTACCCATTGATCCAAAAATGAGCTTCGTCGCTGAACACAATTTTTCGATAAAAAAGTGTATCTTAAACTTTCTTAACAGAACACGCATTTTTATAATAAAATTCAATGATTTGCAAGCGTTGTTCGTTTGTAAGACGGTTCATGGTTAAATTATAGACCAAACTGAAGATGTTTAAAAAGATAATAGCTAAAAAATCACCCGTTACATTGAGCTTTCTGAAGCATTAAAACCATCTTAAAGGTTGTGTTCAATAAACTAGAAAGCAGCTGTTTTCTGCATTGTTATAATCGGCATATTTTTGCATAACTATTAAGATAACGAACACGTTTTATTTCATTTATTTTCGTCATTTTTTTTTTTTAATTTAATGGTATTTTGGCTATGAATAAAAATCAAGTTTCTGCAACCACTTAATTGATTTCAACAATTTTTCAACGTCGCTCAAATTTTGTATTGTTTACATATTATATAAATATATACATATCTTTTTTACCTCGTTTTCTATACATGTCTAGTAGGTATTTCAGTTTAAATTAACTATTCATTTTTGCGTTAACAGCCAAGTATTATGACGTATGCGGATTTAGCAAAAATTTCAACAACAACAAAACAAAAATTAATTTTTTGGGTAACCTTATGAAACATAAAGAAAAGTAGTAACATATATTTGCTAACGCCATTGTCAGACCGATCATTCAACGTAATTTAATTAGTTTAATGAGGGTACTTTAAAAAATTATTAATAGAAAAAAAATATATTATATAATATAAAGATATTTTGAAAACTGTTGTAGTCACAGACTTTTTATTCAAAAGCAAAGTGTCCAAGTAAGCTTAAGTGGAGTAAAATCATACATAATATGTAATTTTTGTGCATTTCATTTTATTACTAGCTTATACCCGTAGGTTTCATCCCACATTTCTATCAAAAAGTATGCAATGTAAATAAAACAACTTTAACTTTTTTAAGTCAGTTTAGGTATTATTTAAAACGATCGGATATACGACATTTTTTGTTATATTATTTTGAGTAAATAAAAAGGTTTTTCGGTGCGGCAACTCTGGAGCAGGCTACATATAATTGGTCATGGGTAAAACATGAGTTGGTTAGATTGCTGGACTGTTTACTTACCGATAAAGCTTTACCAATAAGAGAATGTATTCAATTCAGCAATACCTCTATCGTTGATAATATTATATAAATTCGTTTCTATATCAAATGGTCTAACCCCATTTTTCTCTAAGCTCATATTTTTTCTAGGAGTACTAAATACTAACTTCATTAAACTTTTTACCAATTTTTGGTATTCTACCATAAATGCGTCCAGTGATATGCAGTATGAAAAATCCCATTTGTATAGGAGGTGTCACGCCTCATTTCTAGCTATCATCAGTTTTCATGCAGGTGTTAGGTATTAACCTTATATAATCCCTTACCAAATTTCATTGGTCTAGCCTAAATACTTCCAGAGATATGGACTATAAAAAATTCCAGTTGTATGGGAGGTGCCACGCCCCCTTTTTCGTTATACGCAGTTTTTCTGGATGTGGTAAGGATTAATGTCATATAACCCCTTACCAAATTTCAGTAGTCTAACGTAAATACTTCCAGAAATACGGACTGTTAAAAATTCCATTTGTATGGAAGGTGCCGCACCCCCTTTTTCGTTATACGCAGTTTTTCTGGATGTGGTAAGGATTAATGTCATATAACCCCTTACCAAATTTCAGTAGTCTATCGTAAATACTTCCAGAAATACGGACTGTTAAAAATTCCATTTGTATGGGAGGTGCCACGCCTCCTATATATATCAAAATATTTTTTAGCCCATAACCATCCCGGTAAGGTATCCAGTTCGTGTTTCAAATTTGGATACGATCGGTTTATGCGTTTAGGACGCAAGTCGATCTATAGATACATATAGAGGGTTTTTTAATAGGTGCGCTTCAACTTTTTTCCGATAGGGAGGGCGAACGACGCAATATTTTTTATTTTTCGCTTGTCATTTGTAAACTTCATTAGTATACATTTCATCATGGAACGCTACACACTTGAGCAACGATTGCAAATCGTGCAAATTTTTTATGAAAATAATCGTTCTGTTGCTGCTACTTTAAGAGCATTACGGCCATTTTACAGTCCATTTAACAAGCCGTCCCGTTTTGGGGTTATGTGAAGTCATTGATCTACAGTAACAAGCCGGCCACGATTTGTGAGCTCAGAGCCAATATTGAACGCGAAATTGTTGGAATTTCGGCCGATTTATGCAAAAGATTGGTCGAAAATTGGGTTCAACGATTGGACTTCGTAAAACGTGCACGCGGTGGTCATGCAAAAGAAATCGAGTTTCATACTTAAATGTATATGTTCAAACTCGATAATAAAAAAAAAATTAGTTAAAAAAGTCAAGCCGTTTGTGTTTTATTCAAAAAAGTTCAAAAGTTGAAGCGCTCTTACTGAAAAACCCTATACATAATTTGAATTTTATATATATAGATTATTTATTTTTTTTATACTAAAATTACAACCAAAAAGTAGTAGTAGTTGTAGCAGCCTGAACCACCAGTTGGACAACTACGAAAATATCCAACTCGTTCTATGTATATTGTCTTTCGATGCCTATTTCATCTTTCGTGAACTTCTCATGATACCTCTCCACAAAACAGAATTAATTGTTGAGCTCGCCGTTGACGTGCATTTCGATAACATTTTGTTAATAGCATAATTTGCATTAAATTTTTGCAGCTTGTTCATCAAATTAAAACAATTAATTTATGTCCGTATCAATAAAAATAAAAAACTAAAAGAATGCATGCATACAATCACACACTTGTACTACCATACAAAAAAACCAAAACCATTAGGAAAAGAATGAAATCACGATTTTGAGTTGGTAACATAACAAGTTGTTTAAAAGTTTGGGTTGGGCTTCCTCTACATATAATATTATGAACTAGCTACATATGCACACACCTACTTAAACAGTGAGTAGTCAAGCAATTTGCGCGCTGCGAATGATAAACATCAAAAGCAAATTTGTTTAATCATTTTAATTATTTGCTTAGTTATATATTTACTCTTATTTATTTATTAAAGAACATTTTTATATTTTATTAAGAAACATTTTATTTTAGCAAATAAAATATTTTATACTTCCTCACATGTTTTGCATGCTAAACAGTACTTAATTCGAATTTAATTTGTTTTTAATCATCCATTGTTGATCTACTGCGAAGGTAAACTAATAATTTTAAACACTACCAAACATTATCAATTGAATTGAGATACACAGAGCTGTCTGCGGCAAAGAAATGAATATATGAATGAATGCATACACATAAAACAAAACTCGCATTCATCTGAATGCTCATTCAGTATTAAAAAATTGTATTCCAGCGTTCTTTGTTTTTCATTCTTTTTTCCTTCATTGACTGCATTGATGTGCGAATTCATATTTCATTTCAGTGAGTATGGGATCGAAGGTTTCATAATTCAAAACGTGAAGTATTGAAATCTTAATAGTACAATATATAATTATTGATTTCGAAGGGCAAATGATTTCCAGATCTGTGACTACCGGCACTGCACTACCTACACAGTACGTCGCTCATACGCCACCGCCTCTACATTAACTATTCAGCATTTACATAAATTATTTGCCGCAGATCCCAGATTGCATGCTACTGACACGTGATGGCAAAACATTGCAACTATACACAAATAATATCATACATATTTATGTTTGTATAATCAGAATTTATTATCTTATTTCGAAATTATACTTTTAACCTTTTTGTCGCAACTGCCGGATATACATAAGTAGTTAAACATAGGTCTAACCTCTCCGGCTCTTATGTCACGATAATAGTCTCATGATCCATGATTCCAGCTTCTTCTTCATATTTCAATAATTATTTCTGTTAATCTGAGTATAAGTATACTAATTTAAGCCATAAACTTATGTTGATTATGCGCTTCACCGTAATATAATTGATGAATTTTACATGAATACTATAAGTACGTAAGTATTTCTTTATATTCTGAAGCGGGCTCCACTGATTGTAGGTATTTTCACTAGTATAGTTGCTCAAGCAAATAGAAAATGTATCTAATATTTTTTCTACATTGCATTTACTTCATAATGTGAAGTTGGAAATTTTGATTTCAGTTACCGTAAGCACAATTTGTGTACATATAAATATACATATGGAATCAAGAAGACTTTTATAGCTAAACGTTGGTAAAGATCCCGGTATAATAAGCAGGTTAAGTAAGTAAGCAGCTTTACTTTTATATTTTCTGCCTTAAATAAGCACTATTATCAAAGTTTTTAATGAGTTGTATTGGTTTTTTTTTTTAACTTTATAATATGCAATTTCATGTTTCATGACAACTGTTTGTGAAAAGTGCCAAAATACCAAAATCTACTTTTCCAATTTGCTACGGAATGGAATATATTCCATGTGCCTTTTGAGAATATCTACTGAATAAGATGTAACTAAAGCAATCAAACAGAAGCAGGTAGGGCTGTTATGACTTACTTCACTCTAAGCAGCTTAAATACCGGAATTTCAGATAGTGGAGTAATCCTTGAAAATGGCGAGATAGAGTAACTGTCTTTGAATGATAACTAAAAAGAATGTAGTGAAAAGTTGAAATGTAAAAATTTAGATGAGTTGGAAAAAGAGGCTAGGAAGTATCTGAATAGGAGTATGTAGCAGAATTTACAGCAACGGTCGCCTTATGAAGCATTTTGGGAAAAGTTTATCATTTGGGAAGATTATTTCAAGCATCTAATAGCCGACGTAGCCGCATGGGTTGGTGCGTGACCGCCACTCAGAAGGGCAGAGGTTGGAAGCCCCAATGCCTTCCTAATAGTGGTAACCCTTCAACAGATGATGACAAACTTCTGAGGGTAAAAAAAAAAGTTCTATATAAAAAGCACCTACCGCTCGGAGTTGGCTTAAAACTGTAGGTCCCACCATTTGTGGAAAAATATCAAGGCGCACTCCATAAATAGGAGGACGAGCTCAGTAAAATCCAAAGCAATGGGTGTAACCGGCTATTATGCATTATATAATATAGGGTTTTCCAATAACAGGTGTTAACGCTGAATGGATTGCGCTATCAAATGATGATTAACGATTTTTTATAGCCGGATTTGGATGGTATTGATCTGGACAACGTTTATTTTCAACAAGACGGCGCTACATGCCACACAAGAAACGAAACCATTGATCTTTTATGGGAAAGTTTCTGGACAGTGTTATCTTTCGAAGAGGTGATCACAATTGGCCACCGAGATCTTGTGATTTGACACCTTGTGACTTTTTTCTTTGGGGCCACGTGAAAAAGAAGGTCTAGTCGATTCAAGACCTCAAAGATGGAATTCGTGAGGCTATTGAAGACATAGGGCAGCCACTTTGAAAAGTATATTGTCCTGTAAGCCTGGTCGTGGTGGTCATTTGTCTGATATTATTTATTTTCCACTATTAACGGCATAACTTCCTCTTTATAATGAAATAAACATCCGATCACTTATATTAAAAAATAGCATTTTTCTTTGAATATCAAAATAACACCTCTGTTTGGAAAACATTATATATCTATACTAATATTATAAAGAGGAAAACTTTGTTTGTTTGTAATGAATAGGCTCAAAAACTACTGGACCGATTTTAAAAATTCTTTCACCATTCAAAAGCTACATCACCCACGAGTAACATGGATTATATTTTATTTTGGAAATAGGGCTCGAGATATAGGTCAAAACGTGGACGCGGGTAACCTTCGGACTTGTATATACAATATGGGTATCAAATGGAAGCTGTTGGTGAATGCTTCAGTCCAGAGTATTTTTCATGCCGCTCTGTGACTAGGCTCTCGAGATAGAGACCAAAACGTGGACCCTAGAATGTGTTTGCACAATATGGATATCAAATGAAAGCTGTTGATAAGTGCTTTAATACGGGGTAATTTTCATACCTATTGATGACTAGGGTCTCGAAATATACAGTGAATAATTTCTTACGAAACTTGAGAATTTAATGTGAAATCCGAATGAAATTATGTGTTCGCGGAAAAAAAATTTTTTCGTTTTTTTTTTTGAAAAATATAAATGGATAATGGTTAAAAAAGCTCCAATGCTTAATAAAACATATAAATTGAAACGAAAAATTCATGGATGATCAGGAAAAAAGACGATTGTTTCTTAGTTATTCATATGCGTTGATTTGAAATTTAAAAACAATCTTCTTTTTTCCTGATTTTCAATTTATATTTTATATTTACTCAAAAACAAATAGAAAAACAAAAAATATTGTTTATGCCAAAGCGCTTGAATAAAGAATAAAGAAATAAATAATATGAAAATCCTATATTTTCTGTTCTAAACCATATATATTCTATTTTAGTGTGCCCAGCGAAGGGGGCCGGGTTTGCTAGTATATTTATATATGTATATATAACGGTGAAATATTTTTCAAAATAACAAACGAATTCTCTCAGAAACTAGGGGTCAAACTTTCAGTTGATGTAAAAGAATAATTTTTTACGTGTTTAGTACATTTGCAAAAAGGGAAATTTCCGAGTTCAATGCACTTACTTAAAATTCTGTAAACAAAATAATTTGTATTAATTTGCACTTGTAATGAATTGACGGTATGTGATGGAGTACAATTTTAGTTTCAGGCCAAGAGTTGAAGTTCGAATCATTATGATTTCAAAAAGTCTCGCGTTCTCCATTACAATTGATTATCTCAAGGCACAGAGAGTTGATGGTTTTTACAAAACGTATTGCTTATATGATTCTGAATAAGATTTGAGTTATTCTCCCTTTCGTACTAAAAAAAAACATTTTTGTATAAGTCCTCGTATAAGCTTGTAGTGTAAGTCGTCGGTATTGCTCTTCTTATGCCGCCTTTTTTATTTATTTTGATAAATGATGCCTGTGCACAGTGGTAAATATAATTTATGTTCTTTTATTTAATTTTATTTTAAAATTTTCACTGTTTTTCTGCTTTTTAATATTGTTGAAGTTTCGTTTTGCGTATTCAGCTTAGCTGGTTTGGGGGAAGATAGTCAGTGAGCTCTTTTAACAACATTTTGATTAACAAATTAAGAAGTGAACTTAGACGGTGCCATTCTAATCATATATTAATATATACCTATGTACGTACATATAAAAATTAGGGAAAGATTAAAAAATATTGAGTTCGATAGGCTTTTATAGTAAGCACATATAGTAAAAATATTTGCTTAGGAAGATTTTTTTTAAGGCGCTCAACTCATAGAAATGGGCAAGCCAGTTTTAGGACAAAAATTAACAAAACATTTTATCATGGATATCGGCAGAATATATGATCACTAACAATGTTTGCTCCGTAAGTTTTTTTTTATTAGAAAAATAAGTCCCAGGGCATGGCAGTTTAAGTAGAGTGAGAAAACAAAAGATGTGCAGAGGAAAGTAAAGTATTTGACCTTTTAGTGTATTAACAATTAAACGGCATACCTATGTATGTAAAGTCCTTGTTTTCCTTCCTTTGCTTATACTAAATATTGGAGTATACATATATACATATATTGTATTTATATATAATTAGCGCTTACACGCTTTTTGGCAGTTTAGCCGAGCTCCTTCTCCTATTTGCGGCGTGCGTCTTGTTGGCGGTTTGCCATTGCCTGCTTAGGAGCAACCTCAGAACAGAAAAACTTGAACACGTTTTTTTGGTGTTTCGTGCCCGGAGATACGAACCAACGCACTTCAGATTGGTAGTCACGCACCAACTCATTCGGTTACGGCGACTTCCAGGAGTCCGAAAATTTCAAATAAAAATTTTCAGTGTTTTTGTTTTCCTCAATAAATTGTAGTTGTTAAATGTTAGTATCTTTGATTTATACATCCACTAAATCTGAACGGCATGTTTAAATTATGTAGTCATATAACTGTCTTAAAGAGAATACCGATTTAAGTAGGCTATCATTAAAATCACTCCTCTATGGCTTTATTGACAAAAGATATTCGAATCTGTCGAAATGTTTCGAAGAAAACGTTAAATTAATAAATACAAATATCCATATTATAGTGGAGCCAAGTGAGCCAAATTTTGATTATGCATATCTAATAATTTTAGAAAAAAAATAAAAAATTACACCTTGTTAGTTATAGCTTCAAGCACTTCTACGGCAAATATCATTGCACTCGCATCGTTTGCAAAGAGCTACAGGCAAATGACGCGCACGGCAAAAAAAATCCCCTCCAAACCTTTTGTAGATGTATTTCTTCCTAAAGACGTCTTTTCGGTCAAAAGGTTTCGCCAACGAGCACTCATTTTGATAAGTGCACTTATTTATCACTTGCACATTCATGTCGTGTAACTGTCATGGTGATTGCAAAAACAACACCACAGCCTATCCACACACCAATCTACCTCGTTAAAAAACCTTCTGCAATTCTCGAAAAGTACTGGTATTCATATAGTTTGAATAAAATTTGTGTATGGCTGATAAAATTAGAAAATTTGCATAGAATTTTTATGTAAATATACATTTCTTAAAAAAGATTAATCACATAAACTAATCAACTTCATATTCAATTTACCTACGTATAAGTTCTTCGTATTGTTGTTGAGGGCTTTTATATACGTTTTTTATAATTTTACGGTTTCTTAATTCAGAGTTCAAGTCTTCGATTTAATGAAAAATTGCCGTAGGCATGAACTTTTCAGAATTTTATTGCTGTTTAATTCAGTGGTCAAGTTCTTGACTCGATGAAATATTACCTGCCATATGTTAATGAGCTTGTTGGAAGCCAGCCATATTTTACAATTAAAAAAATCATAAATCTCTCAGACAATTTTTTTTTTAATTCAGCTGGAAGCAAAATAAAACAAAAAATGCAAAGCGATAATCTAAAGAAAGAAAACAAAGGCTTGGAAAAGTGAGGAAATGTAAATATTTGCATTAAATTTAAATGAAGAAAAAAGCCAAAACAGCCGAAACAGTAATGGCAATAGAAGCGCCTATCAGCTTGTTATCGCAACCGGTTATATTGAATGTGCTGGTGCAAACCAAGGCAAATCTATACAAAGTGGTGGCTCTCGAGCAACAACCACATTTTTTAAATTAGTAATGTCAAGGAAAAAATAATAGAAGAATGAAATGAATGGCAAATAGATAAAATTAGTTTGCCACACATGCACAGCACTACAAAAACTTTCCGTCCTTCCGTTTTACTGGCATTATTGGCAAATTAAAGGCGAATTGAACAAGAAGAAGTCAACTATTCTAACCGCACGAACCTCTATAGATACGTCTTAGACTTACTCTTAGATAAGTATATACTATGGGCAAAAAGTAAGGTGAATTTATTTGTCAAACTTCGCGGGATTAAAATTTCGCTATAGTTATTTTTTTCATGAGTTGGCAGCACTGTTAATAACATCTGAGCCAACTTTCATGTGAATGTCATTATCAGTATTATATTTACGCTTGTGCTTACCAAACGACCAAGAGTGCATTTTTCGATTTTTACAATGTCTGATTTGATTGAGCAGAGAAGTGCCATCAAGTTTTGTTTGCGGAATGAAATTTCGGCTGCGGAAACGTTTAACATGTTGCAGAAGGCATTTGGTGATTCGACCATGTCGCAGAAAAATGTTTATAAGTGGTACAAAGACTTCAAAGAGAGTCGAGAACGTGTTGATGACTTGGAGCGCTCCGGACGACCATCGACGTCAACAGATGACCAACACGTCAATAAAGTGTTAGGAGTTAGTGCTCAAAAATCGTCGGTTGACTGTTAAAGACCTTACTGATAGGATCGGAATATCAGAAAGATCTGTGAAAACTATTTTGAAATACCATTTGGGCCTACGAAAAGTCAAATCTCATTTGGTACCGAAAACTCTCAATTTCTTGGAAAAAAGTCGTCGCGTTGATGTGTGTGAAACAATGCTTTCAGACTATCAAGACAAGCTCAAATGCAACATTACGGGCGATAAGACAGACTTGGATTTATGCGTACGACCCTGAAACAACCGACCAATCAATCGAATATCGTGCTAAGGGCGAGGCCAGACCGAAAAGAGCACGTCAAAGTCGTTCAAAAATAAAGGTCATGATGACAGTTTTTTTCGATTTTCGTGGTGTGGTGCACTATGAATTCCTTCCACCTGGCCAAACTGTTAATAAGGAATATTATTTGAGCGTTATGCGTCGTTTACGTGAAGCAATTCGTCTAAAAAGACCAGAATTATAGGCCAACAACTCTTGGTTTTTGCATCACGATTATGCACCATCTCATACTGCACTCGTTCTTCGTGAACATTTCGGCAAAAATTCCACGCATATCGTTCCACAACCACCGTAATCGCCTGATTTGGCTCCGTGTGACTTCTGGTTATTCCCAAAACTCGAAGAAGGTGCTGATGGCTATACCGGAAATGGACTATTTGGCATGCTTCGGGGATTGGCAAAATCGTTGGCATACGTGTATTTCATCGAGAGGGGATTATTTTCAAGGGGATGAAATTGATTTACAAGAATAAATAAAGACCTAATTCACCTTACTTTTTGCCCACAGTAGTAAATAATAATAAGCCATTTTCTGGTTAATAGTTGTATGGAATAAAACACAAAAATTCAGAACATAAAGATATGCGAATGAAGTAGAAAAACAAAGTGATATGTAAAGACTTTGTAAACTACAGTTTTTCACTATAAGAAATATACATGTACGATAGTTAAATTGCACTTAATAGCTCTGTCGATTGTATTTGCTATGAATATCATTTTTGCTACCATGAGTCGAGCCGCCCTAATGTAAACATTTACATGCATAGCAAATCATTAAATAATATGAATAATGCAAGTGCGTTCGAATTGGGCTGAATAGCGCATAATTATAGGTATAGCTCGAGGTTACCTTTCTCACTCTTGGATTTTGCAGCAGCATAGAAAACAATAACACAGAAATATGCGCGCATGCAAAACGAAAAAAATAAAATACAACAAATATAGACAGGTCAACAACACTGTCAACGCCAATAACTTTTGTAACAACAATATATTAAGCAAAAAGTAATAGTTTTTTATTTATATGTACTACAAGTTTAACGCTTCACCAAAAAGTTAATTAACAAATTATTATTTTTTACAATATTAATTTCTTTATTTTTTTGTATACAATTCGTGGGTTATTATGAACGATAACTACTATTAAAGTTGTTATTATTATTTTTAATTTGTTTTGCTGATTATATTTTAATAAGTAACAGTTATCATCATGAACATAATTGCGTTTAAACGGGCGTAAATTTATATCGGCTTATCTGAGCCTACTGAATTACCATCAAATTGATTTAAATTGCTATAGATTAGTGAAGCATATTTTCTCTCTTATATTATGAATTGAATATTTTAATAAGAGCTGTCAGTTTGTTGTTTAATAATTTTGGCGATGTTAATCTTGGGATCCCGAAATGTCGCACAAACTATCGAGTGCCTAAATGTTTTCGAATACCGAAAATGTGGGGTTACTTAGTTGGTATGTAATTTTTGAATACTTCCAAATAAAAGCGTGGCTTTAGAAGGCTAGTACGAGGTTTGTTAAAAAAATAAGGCGAATTTTAAAATTTCCCGGCCTACGTACATTCCAATTCTCGATTACTATTTTCTTTTCGTCTCGAAGATATGTTCACAGTGTTAGCCATATAACATGTTTAGTTTGCTTGTAAAAGGCATAAATAATACAAGTGTTTTGTATGTTCGGCGATTTCGTGCTATCGAAAAAAATGGATCAAAGATGTTGCCTCAACGTTTGGGTAAAAAATGGAATTAAGTGCTCAAAAACACTTTAAATGTTGACAGTGGCATATGGTGAGAGTACTCTGAGTTAACAAAATGCTTACAAGTGCTACAAGCTTTTCACAGAAGGTCGCGAAGATGTGAATGACGACGCTCGAGTTGAAAGTGTTGAGAAAGTGAAAAAAATTGTTATGGAGAATCGTCGAATTACAATTAGAGAAGTTGCTGAGGATGTTGGCATATCGATTGGCTTATGTCATGCAATCCTTTTGGAAATTTTAAGCATTAAGGTTGTGACAGCAAAGTTCGTTCCAAAATTGCTGAAAATTTTAACCAAAAAACAACGTGCCATGAGCATCGCCCAGGAATTGTTGAATGACGTCAACGATAATCCAGATTTGTTGAAAAGGGTCATAACTGGTGACGAATCATGGGTACATGATTATGACATCGTAACCAAACCCCAATCGTCCCAATAGAAGAGTCCAGGAGAGCCAATACTAATAGCATATTCGTAAAGTTGTATTTTCTTTTCTCACACTGTTGAACTCTATTTATGCAAATGTACAACAATTTATACTCTTTATACTACTCAACATAGTAACACTAGGCTGGATTCCGGGACATGAAGGACATGAGAGAAATGAAATGGCTGATGACCTTGCAAAACAAGGAGCAAATATGCAACTTACTGGTCCTGAGCTTTTCTGTGGACTCACAAAAGGCCACATTAATGAATTCCTTAGGAAATGGGAAGAAAGAAAACTTGCCGCACACTGGCTAAACTGTGCCGGTCAGCGTCAAGCCAAACTATTCCTAAGTCCCAACAAAGGAATATCTGGCAAACTTCTCTCACTAAACATAGTAGATCTGCATCTTTTAACAGGATATCTTACAGGTCACTGCAGCCTGAGGTACCATCTAAACAATATTGGTCTATCCGAGACCAATGTCTGGCGCTTTTGCGAAATGGACATAGAAAGCTCAGAACATGTGCTTTGTGAATGTCCTGCGTTGAGCAGACAAAGACTTCATCACCTTGGTGGTATCGTAGTATCTCCATGCAATCTTTGGAACAACAAACCCAAAATTGTGCTAAAATTTTTAAAAAGCCTAAAACTCTAGGGTTACAAAAATAGGCCGTTCACAATAGATCAGGTCTGGTCGTCGACAATAGATCAGCTCTGGTCGCAGTGCGTAATGGCCTTCTAATAATGATAATAATACCGTGCCGTCAACTTTTTGAAAATTATCATTGAATTGCCATGAAGAAAAATGCATTCTCCCGTAAATTTTGTTTAAAATGTTTACAAATTGGTATTAGTCAAGATCCTCTTTTAATTTCTGTGTAAATATTTAAACTGTTTTTACAGGGGCTTTGATAAATCCACAACTTTCTAGATAAAATAAAAACAATTTTTAAAAATCAGCAAATAATTCTTTAAACAATTTAAAAAACCTTTAGAAACAACATCGTAATACATTCTTTGGTTATTAAACATATCTTATCATCAGTAATGGAAAGAGTAACCAACTCCGAAAAATGTGTCCCTGCATTTATTAGAAGCCTACTTTCTCAAATCGGTGTGATTTTCTTACCCAAAAATTTTGTCGAAACTGGCAACAGAAATAAAAGAGCCGAGATAATTAATTTACTTTATTCGACATTGAGCAAAATAATATATAGTGAATGAGGAAGAGAACAAAAATAAAAAAAATATTTTGAAAGATGCAAGTAGATGCTTATCAGGAACGGAATGAAGGACTTTATTTTGCCTAATTTCAGCAAGCAGGGCATTGCGATCATCCTAGTAGAACACGATAATGGACAGTTCTGATTAGCAATCGCCTGCATGGCTTATGACAAATAGTCGAACCATCTTAAACGCTGCTGAGGGTTCATCAATGGACACAAACATATCGCACCCTAAATACAAAAGGGGTACAACTCAAAACTTTCCACACTCGAGCTTGACTTGTTTACAGTAGCACAGAAAACAAACTATGTGACATATCACGCTGAAATTTGCCATGTAAGCTTATAACAGTCCTACCAAAAAACAAAAAATTTATTTTTGCCATATGTCACCATTGACGGTCCGCTTATTGATAACGTCTTGTTCATATTTGAGCAGAAGTACATTTTGAGTTGTGACCCTTTTGTATTTAGGTTATTGCATACTTGGTTAAGGTTTAGATATTTGTAATAGAGAAAATTGTGTAATAGAGCAAAGAGCGGGTCCTAAATCACGCTCTTGTTTCTTTTTGCACCACCAGTGTCGAAAAACTGCAGAATAATATTTTATATTTTATTTATATTTTATAATAAATTATAAGTATCATATTACAATAAGCAATATATTAAACGCTTAGGGTAAGGTTATGCTTGATAGAAATAAGAATATTGCGTCAGTCATTCATATGAAATATGAAGCGTGACTGTTAAGTATCAGGACGGATGCTGCTACGACAGCACTATTTTTCTCTTTCGAATGCCGTACTTCCCTCTTTTCTTTAGCTAGTAGACTTCATTCTTATAAAACAATATTAATCCAAAACTCTATATGTGAATGGATAATTCCTCCATGTATATCCTGAAAATTTGCTTTAAAAGAGAGTTCACTCTTTTCATGCCCGCCAACTTGCCAACTTGATGGTAAATGTTTCAGCTACAGCTGATACACCAATACCTTCACTTTAGATTACAGAGGAGCTGCACGAATGATGAATCTGTGTTAAAGTTGGAATATTTCAGAAGTTTTGTCCAGGGACACCCATCAGAGAACACATATAATACTTTTTAATAACTGCCACATTTTATTAAAAACAGTTCAATTAAGTTGATATCATTTTCGGACACGCTGTCTCGTATACCATATTCGTATACAGGTACTTGCCAAAAGCAATATTTCAAAAGCCGAAATTAAACGTGTCTTCGCCCAAAACTGGTGCGATCTCTATGTACATATATTAATTTTACAGGTTTCAAAAACCTTCTCTGGTGTATTTATTCACATGCATATTGACCTGAAGTGAACAGTTAATTTAATATCCAATTACAATTGCCATGAAATTGCCATAAAATGCAAGCCATATTGAAAAGTAATTTGAAAGCGGATCTTTAGCTGCAATTTATGGCTGAACGATTTAAATCAACAATTTAATTTTTTTACTGCTATTTTGGGTTTATTTGCATTTGAAACCCAACAACGTTATTCTAGGTAAATCAATTTGTGTTTGGTGCTTAAAAAGGCATTTTAATCAAAATTTATATATTCTTCTCCCATTAAACTTGCCTAGAGAATGTATGCATGTATGTTTGTGTACTGTTTTTATTTAATGGTATTTTGGTGGCAATCGGATTACTGCGCAGTTATTAATAATAATTAAATAGCTAAAATGAAATGAAGTCATTTTTTATTGCAATACAATTAGATTGAAGTCAATAATCCGACAAAACGGTATTTTACAATCTTCATAATAACGGAAAAAACAATTCCAATGTATATCACTTTACACAAACCATTAGTAAATGTAATTATATTGGAGTAAAGTAAAAAATAAGGTTAATGACGGTATGTGGACTACTCTTTTAAACTACATATAAAACATTTTGAGCACCAGAAAGTTTTCTTCTGGAGTCGCAAATCCTTTATTCTAATTGATTTAACAACTCCGTTTTTTCGTCGATTGAAGGTAGTAGTCTGGTAACTTACACGTTTTTTGAGGCCATGTTCGGGACATTTTTTGGAAGGGAAAATAAAATTCAATCGGTTTGATTTTCTGATATGTTATTAAAGGTATCAGAAGGTGTACAAAACAAATTTTTTTTTTAATGTTTTGAAAAAAAGGCAAAAAAAGAGGTACAGTGGCTGGCCGGCGTGATTTCGTCACTTGTGGCCATCTGAAACAGAAAAAACAAATTGCTTATTAATCAGTGTGCGTGTCGTTCTGGCGGGTAGTAGATTTAATTTATTTCGTCCCTAACTTTCCATTTTTTAGTCCGATTTCCACTTTAAAAAAGGCAATTTTCTTACGAAGTCCGCCATTTTGTTATTTTTTGTCAAAATCATGTGATCTTACTACCCGTCAGAACGACACGCACACTGATTAATAAGCAATTTGGTTTTTCTGTTTCAGATGACCAACGCCAACAATTGAGGCGTATGCCGATGATATTGACATCATAAGTCTGTTAGTTCTGCCTTTTCCTAACTGAATAAAGGAATCAAGCGAATGGATCTGGTGGTGAACGAAACAAGATGAAGTATCATCTGACATCAAACAAATATTCGGCGCAATCGCATATCGACACCCACGTCACTGGTGGCAGTTACGATTTCAAAGTAGTAAGAAACTTAGTTTAATTAAGAATCAGCAGTAACACCGACAATAATGTTAGCCTTGACATCCAACGGTCAATCTCTCTTGTCAACAGGGGCTATTTGGACTAAATTAGTAGGTTGAAGTCCTCCTTCAAAGAACAGCATTAACCTTATATAAGGCTCTCATCATGCCCGTCCTAACGTATGGCGCAGAAGCGTGCGCGATGCTAATATCCGATGAGGCGTCCCTTGGAGTGTTTGAGAGAAAGATTCTTTTTGGGCCATTGCAAGTTAATGACGACGAGTATTACAGGCAATGGAGCAATGAAAACTATGGAAACATAGACATAGTGCAGCGAATAAAGATCCAGCGATTCGCCTCCCTAAGTCATATCGTCCGCATGGATGCTAACTATTCGATGCAGTACCAGCTGGTGGTAGCACAGGAAGAGGAAGGAATCCTCTGGATTGGAAAGATGAAGTGGTGAAGGGCTTTAAACCACCCTAGGACTGCAGCACACACGTTATTTCTTTAGCTTAACCCTCAAGAAATATAACTAGAACAAACAGATGATCATCCCCTGTGCAGTTGTTTACTGAAAATGGGCCAGTGCAAAGCCCGCCAAAGCAGTTATTTGAATGAAGTGATCTTTTACAATGATATGGACGATTACTCTAATTAAACTTGTTTGTAAAGAAGGTCTCAGAGTTCTGTGAGAAGCGAAAGTGAGAATATTGTTTTTATATATTAAGTGTGCAACTAAGTTCTCGCTGTTTTTTTGATGAAAATACAACTTTATTCTGAAAAAATGGCTACAAGTGAATCATTTTTCCCATCTGTTTGGTAGATCTCGTATATCGTCGCGGTAAAACTGTTCAATTTTG
Organism: Anastrepha fraterculus; assembly: GCA_037575425.1. NCBI lineage: Eukaryota > Metazoa > Arthropoda > Insecta > Diptera > Tephritidae > Anastrepha > Anastrepha fraterculus. The sequence continues at coordinate 17,447 of JAYXIM010049774.1, forward strand.
AGGCTATCCACGGATCAAGCCATTTTTTGATGTCTTCATATGAATGGAACTGCTGGTCAGCTAGACCATGTGCCATCGCTCGGAACAGGTGATAATCGGACGGCGCAATATCTGGATAATATGGAAAATAAGAAAACCTTTCCTTTTTTGCCGCTGGAGCAGTTGTTCACAGGCGAAAAAACGACGTTCAACATCCCTTGGCTTAAACTCATAAGGAGCCCAAGTCCCCTGTTTCTGAATCATTCCCAAAGCATGCAATCGCTTGGAAATGGATTGACAGGCAACTCCTAATAGTGAAGCAAGCTCTTCTTGCGTTTGACATGGATCCTCATTGAGCAATGCCTCCAATTCAGCGTCTTCGAAGGTTTTTGGTCTTCCTCCACGCGGAGGAGCAGCATCTTCATAAACTTTTTGCAGCTCTCGATGTGCTTCAGCTCGCCGTTTTTTTCGAGTGAAAGAGGAAAATCAACACTTCCCGCAAATGACGATTATTCGGCACAAGATCACTATACTTTCACAAAACCAAAAGTATACATATGATAACAAAACAAAATCACTAATGTGTCGAAACAGTTTGTTTACCATATGTCTAAGCTTAGTTTATGACGTTTAGGTTATGTTAGAATCGACTAGCACACACTGCTGGTGGCATCTATTGACAAACAGCGGGAACTTAGTTGCGCACCTAATAAGTAATTGCCCAAAGCCACATGGTGGTAATAAAATAAAAAATAATATATATTTACAAAAATAGTTTTTTGAGTTGTCCGCCTTTTAATCTAGTGCAATATATATATGTAGTTAAGTATATGTTAGTAGCTTTAAGATATTCCAATCAGTTTATTTTGTATAAGATAAATAAATACAAGATTTATTGGTAGAAATATTCCAACAACAAAATCTTTATAATTGAAATTGACTTAAATATTTTTTAACTCACTTTGGCCATTACTGATATTTGTTTTTCGTTGCAAACACTTGAAACTCGAAGACACTCAAAGTAAGTTGCCCAAGGTATGTCCTTGTAATGATTTGAATTTGTTTACAAAACTATGTATTTACGTCGGCACACCTTGAAATGAGCACAACGAAATTCAATAAAAATGTGTGTATGGAAAAATTTGGGCACACTCCTGTTTTGCTCGATTAGCGCTAGTTTCATTTACCACTGTTTTTTTAGTTGACAAATTTTCGTTTCTATTTTTTTGTTTTTTCAAATTTTTTTTAACCAATTATCAAAAATCCACAAATTTATACAATTAATTATCACAGCCAATATGATCATAAAAAATGTTTGCAATTTTCAGTATTTTTGCATTTTTAATTCGATAGCGGATGTTCATTTATGATGCTTGCGATTTTTTGCTTAGTTGTTTTTGTTTTTGTCTCTCGAAACGATATTCTTTGATTTCAATTCACACTTTCAATAATTATTTTCCTTCAAATTGAAAATTAGCTGCATTCACTCGACGACCTGTACGGTACAAATTTTGATATTTTACTGTCAAGATTCGCTGTGACAAATTCACATTTATATATGAATTTTTATTGCTTAAAGCGCTTTGTTGTTGTGATCATCGCTAGAGTGACGAAAACAAAAACAGCATGATGACAACTACTACAGCTGACTGAGACTACAACTGCGACGATGATTGTGACGGCGACAGCAATGTGGCATTGGAAAGAATATCAAAAAGAATATAGTAAATACCATTGCGCGACTTAGCAGAACAAAAACAATTATAACTCCATAAGCAACAAAACTCTATAAGTAATAAAAGCAAGAGAGGAGCAATACCGCTGCTGAGCAGCAAGAAAAAAAGCATCCCTCAACAGGTTTTGACCTGGTAGCCAAATATGTATATACATATGTATTTATGTATTGAAGAAGTCACAGACCAAAGTCACTTGAGCGCCATACCTTACTCTTCTCTTCATGTACTCGCTCGTCCCTCAAACAAGAGCGTCGCTCTAATCATTCTCAAATATTGCGTTGATCAGAAAAGCAGAGAAGAATCGCCTCTGTCATCACAAGACGTACATATATTCTTGGCATGCAGCTAAAAAAATACCTATCTACGAGTAGTAATCACAAATGTACATATGTCGTATCATAGTTACATATTTTTGGTAATAATGACTATGCTCATTATGACAACGCTGAATGTAATTATTAATTCATAACATTTTTACTTATGGTTTGTTTATGTTTTTTCATGAAATATACTATATATACTTTTTTTTGCTTTACACAGCTGCAGACGCTACTTGATTTTTCTTTTACTTGTTGTTGTGCTAACATATTGCGCTGGGTGGAGGCGCACGTTTTGTCTGCTTCATTGCTGTCTACATCGGATGACAATTACCTGATAAGCTAACGCGTACATGCTCTGGTGATTATTTTTAGCATGTTTACCGTTGTAAAATATAGTTGTTAACAAATATGGGTATTTATTATTAGTTTCGGGTTATAAGGGCGTAACAGACATTTTAGTAATTGTATAGGAGGCGAACGGTATTCATTGAAGAAATGTTTACAAAAAAATATTACTTTTCTATTAATCAATTAATGTTTATCGTGAAAAACCAAGTTTTATTTTTTTATTCGATTTATGCGGTATATATATACATACATATATATATATATAATTGGCGCGTACACCCTCTTTGGGTGTTTGGCCGAGTGCCTCCTCCTATTTGTGGCGTGCGTCTTGACGTTGTTCCACAAATGGAGGGACCTACAGTTTCAAGCCGACTCCGAACGGCAGATATTTTTTATGAGGAGCTTTTTCATGGCAGAAATACACTCGGAGGCTTGTCATTACCTGCCCAGGGGCGACCGCTTTAGTTAAAACTGTTTCCTCATTTTGGCGTTTCACCAGGATTCTAAACTAGTTAAGGCAATGATATCATTCACAAATAATAAATAAAAATAGTTAAGTAAATTCTAAGTATAATTATGCAGGGCTCAGCAAATCCAAACATATGTATTTCAAGAATATCCCAAGATAAACATATTGTAAGAAAAACAAGGGATAAACATGTTTTCCTAAACAGCAAACAAAGAAACTAATATACAAGTCGTGTACCTGAAACAGTAAGGTGAGGTATGTATAAGTATAAATACGACTATCAAAAATGTTGGCAGTCAGTCCAGTATTAACATAGTGTTAAGAACTACCCTAAAATTAAATTCAAAAAATAATTTTTTATATTCCAAGTCTTTAACTGGCGATCCTGCCAGGAGTATCATATACATTGATGCTCCAGTGCGCGAACCAAATAAATAGGCATCCTTGTCGCAGAAAGGACATACATACATAATCCTTCATAATAAAGGACAAAACCTTATGTAAAAAAATCAAGGCTGTAGGGAAAAAGTGAAAATACAGTGACCAAAGAAATAAAAGAGATAGAAAAACTATTCGTGTTTCTTCCAATAAAAAAATAAAAACAGTGATCTAATTGTCATAGAAAGGAGCAGAAGAAACGGAATCTTACTTACTAAACGTAATAAACTTAATTCACGAAGAAATTTGGACGCCATTGACGTTATGGAACAATCGACATGAGCACCATGATTCAGCAGATAGCCAATTTGCAAGTAATGCTTCAGAGTATCCCAGCAGAAAATGCAACATTAAGAGCCCGGATAGATCAGATCCAAGTTAACCCAGCAATGATTCCACAAGCAGCAGAACAATTGGATCCAGTCAACATAACATATACCAATCCAATCGATATCAACCTGGACGTTTTGAAAGCACTACCAGTATTTGACGGCAACATTTCCAAATACCGCGTATGGAGGGAAGATGTCTTGTGGATGGAATTAGTAATCATAGGAGTCCCAACAGATACGTAGCAGCAGCTGACGTGTTGACCAACCATAACACAATATTTAATTTTGATGCAATCAGGAATTGATTGGACTATACCTATGCTGATCAACGACCTTTATATGTGTTGCAGGACGTGATGAAGAGACTTACACAAGATAAACACAACTTATGTGAATTCCATGACAACGTGAATATAGCCCTGATGCTAATCACGTGAAAAATATCTACATATGTCTGGGCACAGCCAAGAAGTGGCCAAAGTAATGACTGATGAGGCAACACAAGATGGATGAAATAAATAACTCATATACTAGTTTTGTGCTAATTTGGAAATGTAGATTGTATTAAAAATGGAGCAATGTGCCTCAGGAGCCAACTACTGAGTTCATTTTGAATATCGACCCTTCGATTTAACCTTTAGCTACGTGCGGGAGACATTATAGGCTAACGGGTGAAAAGTTCGTGTACTCAACTTTAACTTATTTTTAAATTTTTTTTTATTTAATAATTATATATTTTTATTTAATAATACATATTATAATTATAATTTTTTCTTTTACTTTTTAGTATGCATGTAAAGGGTTTTTCAATAGGTGCGCTTCAACTTTTTTCCGATAGGGAGGGCGAACGACGCAATATTTTTTATTTTTCGCTTGTCATTTGTAAACTTCATTAGTATACATTTCATCATGGAACGCTACACACTTGAGCAACGATTGCAAATCGTGCAAATTTTTTATGAAAATAATCGTTCTGTTGCCCTTCTTCAGTGTTGCTCTTCTTCAGTGTGTTCATCTTCAATGATGAAGCTCACTTTTGGCTCAATGGCTTTGTCAACAAGCAAAATATGCGTTACTGGGCAGAAAGCAATCCACACGTGATTCATGAGGCACCGTTGCATCCCGAAAAAATCACTGTTTGGTGCGGTTTACATGCCGGCCCATTGGCCCATATTTTTTCGTTGACGAAAACGATCGCCACGTTACTGTGAATGGAAATCGATACCGCGACATGATAAACAATTATTTTTGGCCGCAATTGAATGGTATGGACTTAGACGACATGTGGTTTCAACAGGACGGGACCACAAGCCACACAGAGTAGTGTGAAGAGTAAGTTCGATTAGCGCATTATTTCCAGAAATGGACCGGTCGAATGGCCGCCGCGCTCGTGTGATTTGACGCCTCTAGACTATTTTCTTTGGGGTTATGTGAAGTCATTGGTCTACAGTAACAAGCCGGCGACGATTTGTGAGCTCAGAACCAATATTGAACGCGAAATTGCTGGAATTTTGGCCGATTTATGCAAAAGAGTGGTCGAAAATTGGGTTCAACGATTGGACTTCGTAAAACGTGCACGCGGTGGTCATGCAAAAGAAATCGAATTTCATACTTAAATGTATATGTTCAAACTCGATAATAAAAAAAAAAAATTAGTTAAAAAAGTCAAACCGTTTGTGTTTTATTCAAAAAAAAAGTTGAAGCGCTCTTACTGAAAAACGCTATATTACTTATTCTTGCTTATTGAGTGATTGGTTTGTGATGCTGGTCCAGCCAACCCTCTTGCATAATTATTGTGAAGCCTAAGTGTAAATATTTTCTATGGTATGAAAACCGGACTATCTTCTCTATTTTTTGCATATTTTGAACTTGTTCTGCGCTCAGCGACAAATACTCGTACTGATGACGTCATTGATATTTTAACCAGTTTTCTCCATTAATTATTAGTATTTTTGTTTCTTTGTATTTCCGAAAACATTTTATTTATGAATATTATGCAAACCAAAGACAATATTTTCTAGGTACTTGCGATGCTAAGAGTATCACGTGCGATAAAATTGAAACTAGAAACCCTTTTTGCCTATAAATATAACCGTCTTAAAGATGGCAGAAAAACTTTAAAAAATCCCGGATCTACAAGTGGAGGTATATTCAGCGCATTTCAAGCTCTAAAAGCAAGATCTTGGAATTTGTTTATAGTCAACCTTAACGCAATTAGAATTTTCGATTCTTTCAATATATTAAATATCTTTAAAGTTTCACTCGTATCATCACTCAGTGCAACCTCGTACTGAAAGCAGTTTTCAAAAACCTATTGCAAGCAATATAGAAATTTGAATTCTTTTATAAAGATCTTTTATAAGATATTATAAAATCTTCAAGACACCTCTTGCTTGTCTTTAAGTTACACAGATCCTCGAAGAAGTTGTTATCCAGAAATCGGAAGCTCATTCAACGAAGTGCTTGCCATTCTCACAGGAAGTACTGGATGGGCTCTATTTGTTCTTCATCTCTACAGCTCCTACATAAATCATCATGCAGCGCTCGAAACTTGTCGGTCATATGCGCAATAGTACGGTGGTCTGTGAGTATTCGCTTGAAAGAGAGAGCTTAAGTAAGTTCCTTTTCTTTCATCCACCTTATTTTAAAAGCTGTTCTGTCTTTCTTCTTAATTTGTGGAAACAGAAAGCCCCGAATAGTTTTTATGCTTGAACTCAAGTCCCTACCCCAGACCCTTCTGGCCTAGGGTATCGCTCAAAATGTTAGTGAAAATACTTCTACCATCGGTAGGCGCACGCGAGAACTTGATTTTGCTAAAATGGTTACGGATCCTAGCAGTAAAATGAACTAAAACATGGTTCGCGCGAGATAAAACTTCGATGAGCTGTTAGTTGAAAAAGACTTTTAGAAATCGCCAGTAGACTCAACTTGAAGTGTCGAAGTAAAGCCACCTTAACGGATATGCTGCGAGACGACCTAAGGTAAGCGATGTTGGGCCAGAGAGGATTTTAGTTCAAGCCAACTTATTTTATATAACACTTAGCGCTTAACACTTAACGACTCAGAGACAAATACTTTCATAGAAATACATATTCAAGTTTCGTAGTAACCTTGGAAATATCATCATATTATCAAATATTATGCGTTTAAATGACATTTTCAATCGCTTTAATCTAATGAAATATTCATTTATAAGTTAAGATATTCCAACACATATATATGTATATATATAATTAGCGCGTACAGCCTTTTTGGGTGTTTGGCCGAGCTCCTCCTCCTATTTGTGGTGTGCGTGTTGACGTTGTTCCACAAATGGAGGGACCTACAGTTTCAAGCCGACTCCGAACGGCAGATATTTTTATGAGAAGCTTTTTCGTGGCAGAAATACACTCCGAGGTTTGCCATTGCTTGCCGAGGGGCGACCGCTATTAGCAAAAACGTTTTCTTCTTTTTGGTCTTTCACCGATATTCGAACCTACGTTCTCTCTGAATGCCGTGTGGTAGTCACGCACCAACCATTCGGCTACGGCGGCCAACACATACATACTTAACGCTATGAATAAATACTCCCGTCTACGCTTGGGCAGGCTCTCATATTATACTATATGCATGAAACTAGCAACACGTGGTCGTAAAACCAAATACCAACAACTGTTTTGTATCACCAACTTCATTTAAGCATCTACGAAATTTTCATAAATTCATTTAAATTAATTAATAAACACTATAAAAACACACGAATACAAACTAAATTGTTTCATTCGCAATAGTAACAATGGAAATTAAAGCAAATCTATGACTTTCTTATGCTACTGCAGGTACAACAACAAAATCATTACCATAGCGAAATTTAATTCATTGCGGCTTCCGCGTGTGTGTCAATGGCCGCAGAATCAACCGCGCTTTGTCGGCCGCAGATACCACAAAAGCCCATAGAGCTTAGATGTTTTTTGTTTACGGATTCATTCATTCAGCACACTAGCAATTTTTTTTTACTTACTTTTAATATTTTCCACATTAGCAATTTTTAACTAGCCACAAATTCAGAAATATGGTTTTATATGTACGTATATACTCCTGCTGAATTACAAGTACTAAAAATTCCACTTCATCTGTCAGCTAATGATCCCATAATTTCTTTTAAAATGTATCGCCCTAACTAAATTTAATTAATTTGATTTACAGTGTTTTGCTTAAATATTCACGCTTTAAAAGCCTCATCAACAATGTACTACTCCAAATGCTGAGCCAATGCTTGCAGGTTTCCATATTGCCAGTCAAGTGGACACTTAGGCGTCTCAGGCTTGAGACCCAACTTAAGCCATTGAATTATATTTTTTGGTATTTGTAAGTACATATTTTTTCGCTTGCACACTCAGAAGTTTTAAATTAATAGAAAAATTGTGTGTAGCGAAAATTTGCGCAACAAATTTCCATAGACTAAATGTCTAGTATTGATTAGCATATATTAGCATCAGATTTTGTTTTTGTGTTCTTTGTTTTATTTTGTTATTTTTCTTTAATTATGACTATATTGATAAAACTTATGCATTATCAATTTTTCATTGACGTCACAAAAAATTGCTGGTGCGCAGATGAAGTGCATATTTCCTAAAACAAATATTTTCGTAAACAACATATTGAATAAATCACGTTTTTAATCATAGCGTGGAACCCTGGGTACAACTAGGTATATCTACAACCAACTTATAAGTTGAAGTACCACTCTGGCACTCCCCAAGTAGCACTAAAGCGCCTTTCTGATACCAGGAGATCATGAGTTCATTCTAGTAGAGAGCTGAAATGTCGTGTTACTCTAAAATCATCTTTTTGTAATGTAATTGATTATTTCCAAGTTCTATAGATGTTTACAAAATTAACTTTCGTTTTATAAACTACTTATAAGGGTATGCCCAACAAACTGAGGTGCAGCGGAAGCCGCTACTACAGCTGGCGGTGCTTCAGCTAGTTTTGCTTTATCTGAAAAATCTGCGAAGTTGTACTAAGAGCTGGCTATCACATTTGCAGGGCCGTGGAGAGAGTATTCGAGCCCCGGGGGAAGCTTGAGATGCGGGCCCCTTCAAATTTTTTTTATTTATCAAAATGCGTATTATGTTATAGTGATATAACATTGAAAAACTCATCGATACAATTTTTGATAGAATTAATTATGAAATATTGATTAAAATGAATTTTAGAAAACTCTTCAGCAGAACTGAAATAAAAAACGCAGCTGAAAAAAGTTAACATTTTTTATTCATTTTGTGAGCCTTACAAATATTTGAAAATGACTGCCACGATGCTTAGAATTTTGCTTTTCTTGCTTTAGCTGAGGCAAAAGCTCCTATAATATCATCGAAGTCGAGCTTCCTTGCTAACTCAGATTTCAAATACAAAGTTGCCAAACCTGTTACTCGACTCTGAGTTGAACAAGAACGATGGTAGTCTTTGATCCTTGATAAAGCGCTGAACGATCTTTCGGCGCCGGCAACCGATACTGGCAGGGTGCAGAATATTCGCCAAGCAATGCAGATGTTCGGGAACAGAGTATCCAAGTTGCTAGCTGTGATGGCATTCAACAAGTCGAACGGAGGCATACAACATTCCATACAATTTCCAGTAAAATTCGCCTTGTACACACTCTTCAAGTGACACATCTCAATTGAGATTTCTGCCGACACATCAGAAGGGTATTTTTTAGCAAAATTAAGAGCTGCTGTCTGAAGTTCTGCTTTTTCAATTTTAGGAAATAGCCACAGGAATGAGAAAATGTTGTTTATGTTTTTAATTGCAGTAAACCGATTTTCAATACCAGTGATAACTGAGTCCATGATGACGAGAAATGTGTTCCTCTTGAAATCAATTTCTTCGGCGGTCATATTTTCCGCTGAATTCTCAGGTTCTTCATCATTACGTTTCTTCTTTCGGCTTGCTGGCAATGTTGACGAAGTGTTTGGCAAACCTTTTGCAACAGTTTGACATTCTTTTAAAATCGATCCCCATTGGCTGCGTAACAATTGTAGATCTGCTACTAGGCATTCAAGATTCTTTACCTCGACGTCAATCGTTGATTCTTTTCTTTGTAAAATCAAACTGACGTAGTTTATTGCTGTGAGAATCTTGAACCATATGGAAGACATTAAGACACATTCAAATTTACTTATGTACTTAATAATTCCACCGACATCGCGTTTCGTTTCTACGGTGAGATTAAGTCCTGTCACTTTTGTAAGAGCTTTCCTCAGTCCAGGTATATTTTGAGCAAACGCTTTGACAGCGACCTTGGGCTCCTTTGTACTCACCGCTCATTTTTCGCCCATTGTCATAATCTAATCATCACTATAATTATTAATTACCTTATAAATCAGTAGCATAAAATGTTCCATTTTAATAAGAGCTCAAAAATATACACTTTTGTATCACCATATTATATTTATTCTTCGTAATCGTGATCATAACATTCGATATGGTGACACCAAAAAAAGTCTGTGACGGAACTCTGCAGGAAATTTCTTGGAATTACCCTCGAGTCCGAGCCCCTCTGAAAACTCTGGGCCCGGGGGAAAAAGTAAAAAAATATTGTAATTTCTCCCACACTCATATACTTCGATTTCGTGCTTTAAAGAGGCCGTTTTTAATAGCTAAATTACATTAGTCATCAAAAAAATAAAAAAAAATGTCTGACCTTCAAGGCGGCATTTCAAGCCTTATATCGATTGCACACATGTCCGCTGTAACCAAATATTATGAAATGCTGTCATGAAGCCAAGGCGTGATCGCCATTCAAGTTACATTCCAGAAAATAAAGCGTTGATGAACTGACTAGGCAAAAAGCCCATAAGGTGGTTTCTGCATGGATAAAAGAGAGGGTTGTTCCCTTGGCCACGTGTGGTCTGTTCCCATGGAGACAACCAAGAACATTAGCTTGTAAGATCGCAAAGTTCTTCTGACCACGCATGGATCATGGATGCTTGAAGAAGCTTCTAAGACTATCAAAGTCTCAAATCTCAATTGTGGTGAACGTTCTCACCGGTCATTGTCCATTAGGTATCCATAAGTTGAGACTTAACATAAGTTCTTATCCTTTTGGCTGCAACTGTCTGGAGGATTATCTCAGCACCTTCTCCTTAGCTAACCTGCTTTTGCGAGGCTAAGATTAAAGCATTTTGACTCTATTTTTTGTTATCAAACATAGATTGTCTTAAGGTCTGCAAATGGGACAAAACTGAGTCTGTCAAGAGGTTTCTAGTTAAGTGCAACATTCCAGTGTTAAATTATTTGCCTTATTCATTGGATCTTACGCCTTAAGAGTTATGTCTGTTTCACCTTAGGAAGTTATTATCATTCAAATTAAAAATAACATTACACAACCGCAATATATCTAAATTCATTAACACCTTTCAGATTAGTTCCGGCATAACTAAGCCCTCAAATAAGATGCAATTAATTTAATATACCTATATGTTTCCACAAAAATCATGACACACGAAAATGCGAATATTGACACATGTTTGAGAAAGTTGCATAGGTATATACCTGTAAATTAGTCTATGAATAATGACCATTACTGATTAGGTACACATGTCTTCTTCCACAATAACATACAACTACGTGAGCTTAGTCACTGGAAATTAAAGAAGATTAACACCTTCGTAATCTATGACAAATGTACACAAACATAGCCATACACATGCATACACAGGCATACGGGTGTGGATTTGTGATGAAATAATAACATAAGAAGGATGATTCGTGCAACAAAAACGCCCAGACGGAAGTTAGTAATTTCGTAAAAAGGAATAAAGGCGCGACTTTATTATTAAGCATATATTTTCACAACACAAGCATATATCGTACATACCAAATGCGTTTGATATTAAACAATTTACAGTTTTATCAATCCCAAGCGTTCAACCGATGGCAGTTATGGTACCTTTCAACGCCAAATGGAATTTTACGCCAACAAATGTGTTAATTGAGCTTGAAACAAAACATATGTACATATGTTAGTCGGTATGTAAATGGCGCCACTTTGCGATTTCCGAAATTTGCCTGCACGAATTACAATACAAAGATGTGTAAGACTTAAGGAATTCACCAAACACTGGCAAGGCGTTAGAGGCGTGTTTTCAATTGAGTTTAATACTTACATCTACATATGATAAACACATACACATACAGCTATTAGGCTGGCCCGAAAATAAAATTTGTTTAGGGTATCCTATGTGGAAGACTTAAGCCGTTTGCCAACACACTGATCGGGCCTTATCAGTGCGGTTTCAGACGTAGTAAGTCCACCATCGACCAGATTTTCACATTACGCCAAATCCTGGAAAAGACCCATGAAAAGCAAGTCGACACCTATCATCTCTTTGTCGACTATAAAGCTGCGTTCGATAGCCCGTTAAGGGATTGCCTGTACGCCACCATGCCTGAGTTCGGTATACCAGCGAAGCTCATACGGCTTTGCAAAATGGCGTTGAGCAACACTACCAGCTCCGTCAAGGTAGGAAATAACCTCTGCGAGCCATTCAGTACCGTTCGAGGTTTCAGACAAGGCGATCCACTGTCATGCAACCTCTTCAACTTCGTGATGGAAAGGGTGCTCCGAAAAGCAGGTGTTCATCGTAATGGCACTATTTTTTACAAATGTGTCCAGCTCCTTGCGTACGCCGATGACATTGACATTATCGGCCGCTGTAACCGAGATGTCACCGCTGCGTTTTCTGCTATCGAAAAGGAATCATCACGAGTGGGTCTGGCGGTGAACGAGGGTAAAATGAAGTATATGCTGTCTACAACGCGGAACACACGGCGTGTAGGAACGCACATTATTGCGGACAACTATACCTTCGAAGTTGTGCCAGAATTTATTTATCTTGGCACTGCCGTTAACAGCAACAACGATATCAGCCTGGAGATCAAACGGAGAAACACTCTTGCTAATAGGTGTTACTATGGGCTAAGTAAGCAATTGAGTAGTCGAGCCCTTTCTCGCATGACCAAACTGATACTTTACAAGACGCTCATCATACCTGTGTTGCTTTATAGCGCAGAGGCATGGGTAGAGTTCGAGAGAAAAGTTCTTCGTAAGATCTTCGGTCCTGTGCGCGTTGGCAAAGACTACCGTTCAAGAATGAACCAAGAGCTGTGTGAGCTCTACGCCGACATTGGCGTAGTTCAACGCATCGCCATCCAACGCCGGCGTTGGCTAGGGCATGTCGTGCATATGGATGAAGAAGCTCCAGCAAGGGAGCCGACGCAGAGGAAGACCATTGCTCCGGTGGAAAGACCAGGTGGAGGAAACTCTATGCTCGCTTGGTGTTCAGAATTGGAGAAGGCGCGCGCGGAGCAGAGGCGCCTAGAGAGAGCTAGTGAGGTCGGCCGTAACTCGGTAAAGGGTTGTTATGGCCACCTAAGTAAGTAAGTAAGTTAGGGTATTATTTTTTGTAGATTTGTAAAGGGAAGCATTTCACAACAAAACACATTTTTTTCATGACAGTTCAATAGTAATTTTCGAAGCGTTGGCGACATGGGTAAATATAAAATAAAAAATATGTGTCCATTTTTTTGGGGCGTCACCCTAATAAGTGTACAATCCGCTTAAAGTTTTTGTTTCGTTTTAAAAATTGTATGTGCTAATGAGATTAAATGAATGTATTGCAATATTCAAATAAATAAATTTAAAAAATATAAATATTTACACTAAACTCGGCTTGCTGACGAAAACGCTAAAGGTTAAATTCTGTTAATTGTATTTGGTATTTCTCCACTGGCACTTTGGAAGGAAATAAACGACAAGGGCAACGCTATTAAATCACTGTAGTGGTGAATCAAACAAATTATTTTTTCAGGGTAATTAAATAAATCAAATCAATCTCTTTTTTCACTTGCCACAAACTGTAAAAATGATTACATATTTTTTTGTTTTAATTTAAGGTCACATTTTAGATCAAGATTTGTTCGGCCAGACTCATAGATGGGATGTGCAAAAAGTCGTAAAATAAAAAACAAACTTCCCCTTGGGGGAACCTGTTATCCCTATAGGGCGCGTCCCCAGGTGGTGGATAGCGGAACGCCTCCCAGATATGGAAGGTAGGAGAGTAGGTCTCCCGCGAACCACACAGGTCGAAAACGTAAACTTCGTTAAAAGAAACTCAGAACTGGGAACTTCCTCAGAGGACGAAGTCTTGGCCTCCAGCCAAGAGACGGTTGATGGCAAAGCTGTGTGTTTTACGTGGCGGGTCCCAAGCCCAGCGCACAACCAGCTATCCTGGGATGCTTCGCCTTCTTACGTTGACTCGCTCTCGAACCGGTGTTCGGAAGCTACCCAGAGGATACTTGGGCTAATCCCGTAAGTTGTAAGCTCCTTGAACCATATGTAGAAGAATCGTCCTGGACACTCTCAAGTGCATGGCGATCAGTAACTTTCTCCACTTGCGTGTACTTCTAAATTTGGAACCATGCTCCGACAGACTGCTGGCTGAGCTATTCAAATATGGCGGCGAGCAGCTGGTAAGGTGCATGCATCAGCTTCTATACAAAATATGGTCGGTTGAAAGCATGCCTGCCGATTGAAATTTAAGTGTGCTCTGCCCAATCCCCTTGCAATCTTTGCCAATTATCGCGGGGTTAGTCTTCTAAATATGGCCTATAAGGTTCTAGCGATCGTATTGTGTGAAAGGCTGAAGCCCACCATCAACCAACTCATTGGACCTCATCAGTGGGGCTTTAGATCTGGAAAGTCTGCCATCGACTAGATATTAACAATACGCCAAATCTTGGAAAAGACCCATGAAAGGAGAATCGACACAACCATTTCTTCGTTGACTTCAAAGCTGCATTAGACAGAACGAAAAGAAGTTATCTGCAAAACTAATACAGCTATGTAAGATGACGTTGCTCAACACCAGCAGCACCAGCAGAATTGGTAAGGACCTCTCCGAGCCGTTTGATAGCAAACGAGGTTTTAGGCAGGGTGACTCGCTGTCGTGTGACTTCTTTAACTTGATGTTGGACAGGATCTTACGAGCCCCAGAACTTAATCACTCAAGCAAAATTTTTATAAGAGCGTATAATTGTTAGCGTATGCCGAGGATATTGATATCATCGGCTTTAATAACCACGCTGTTAGTTCTGCCTTCTCCCTAACGTATGAAGCGACGGTTGGAATGTGTGAGAGAAAGATTCTGCGTAAGATTTTTGGACCTTCTCACGTTAGCAACGGCGAATATTGCAGGCGATGGAACAATGAGCTGTAGGAGTTTTACGACGACATAGACATAGGGCAGCGATTAAAAATTCAGCGGCTACGTTGGCCGGGTCATGTCGTCCGAATTGATACAAGCGCTCCGATTCAGAAAGTATTCGATGCGGTACCAGCTGGTGGTAGCAGAAGAGTGGGGGGGAGAAGGACTTGGCTTTACTTGGTGTGTCCAACTGACGCCGGTTAGCACGAGAAAGAAACGGGTGGTGCGCTTTGTTAAACTCGGGGAAAATCACGTAAGCGATTATCGCGCTTTTAAGTATAGCCTTTTTCTTGTTTTTTCTGTTTTTTTATTTTTGTTTTTGTCGTTTTTTTTTTGTCGGGACAACTAGCAAGTACAGCACTCAGACACAATTACGTCCATTGTGCTGCACTTGGATTCCCTTTTAATTTTCTTTAAATCTACTCGACCGCCGAAGAAGTTGGAGTAGATCTCATGGTGCCAAAGCCAAGCTGGTCGCTTTTTAACACATCAGTGCTAAAGACCTCAAGCCTGATTCGAGCAAAAGCGGGGCAGACGCACAAAAGTGGTCCGCCGTCTCATCCTCCTCTCCAGGTCTCATCCTCCTCTCTCTCTGGCAGAGTACGCTCTCTGAGATGCCCACTTTTTCCATGTGCTTTGCCCATAAAAAGTGGCCCGTCATCAGTCCAACCAGCCTCTCACAGTCCCCTCTGCTTGGTGACAGGAGGGACTGCGGCAGTCGGTCGGACATGATAGGAAACATCAGTTTAGTCCATCTGCAACCTCTCTCAGTCTTCGAAGCTCGCTTGTGGGTTGTAGTAACCCATTTTGATCTGCAGCTCCATCTGTTTTTCAAAACAAAGTTCATCGCTTCTTCATCAGCATACACCTCCGCTTGAAACACAGATGCATGCATTCCAAGAGCAAAAGGGTAGTTTTTTCCCGCTGGATTCTGCGTAAACCCCTGAGCCGGAGCCGTGCTCGGTCCTGGAACCATCCGTGAAAATGCGAAAACAGTGTTTGCCGGGCTCATTTTCGGAGCTTGACCACAATAGAGTCTCTGGCAGCAGTATCTCTTTTGAAGGACGACTCGTGATGGCATGGAGTCAAGGGGCATAGAGAGAATCGTAGGATGGAAGTCTATGCCTTCTCCGTTTTCCAATGCCGGACAGGGGCCGTACCAGTTCCCATTGTGTTTCAGACTGCAGATGGCCTTCAAGGCCTCTCCTTGGATAAAAACACCAAGTGGTGGTAGACCAACCAGTAGTTGGCCCTCCTGACTCCCTCGAGAGAGAGCCCATCCAGACCACTGATGTATCATAGCCGTGTAGATCCATAGGATCTTGTTACGACAAAGACCCACATTTTCCCAAAGCCACCTTTGCACTGCCAGAAAGCTGTTAGTGCTTTGGATGTGTTTGTTTCAAAAATATGGCCATAGCGTAGTCCGTCCTGTCAACGGCCTGCTCTACCCCAGCACCAAGGTTTTGCATTGACGACTTGCAGGATTTTCCGCTTTGATAGGCATGCTGAAATGGAGAGAGTGGGTGAGCCTTCAACGACTTCTGACGCATATGCAACTCCACTAGACGTTCGGGATTTTTCTGCATGAAAAAGGTCATGCTGATTGGTATAAAGCTTTCGGGGGTGGTGTAGTCATCTCTGCCAACTTTAGGGATGAAGGGGACCCTCACCATGCTCCACGAGCGTGGTATATAATGCAATTCCAGACATGCAGTGAAGGTTTCCTTCCTTCAGCATGGCAGGATAAATGCCACCTGATCCGGGGGACTTTTAGCCGCCAAAAGATTCATTCACCACAGATCTGGCAAAGTATCAATCACGCCGAGAAAAAGTAGCAGCTCTGACAGCAGCCTCTTTCTTTAAGAGATTAGAAAGCGGAAGTCCATCAGCAAGCTGAGTGTCTCAGGTTGCTTCCTCGTGAAGGAGCCATCAGATTTCCTGTGTTTGGAGCTTTCGATTCCACCAGGGAACGGAAGTCCGATCTACTTTCTTCTCTTTATCGGTTCCGACGATAGCTAGATTCATATAAAATAACAATTTTTGATTTTATTTTCCAGATAAGTTGCATTCGCGAAGTCATTTTTTGCGTTTAATTAGCAATGCTACTTTGAATGTTTTTATGATATCACAAATGTCAAAATTAAAGAATAAGAAATTATGAAAAGTTACAGTCGGAAGTTAAAGAGAATCTCTCAGTTAAAGTTTTGGCAAATTTTGCATAGAAGTATTGAAATTGATCAGTGAATTTCATTTGAAGCGCCAACTCTTTATTCGAAGACCTCAGTAAGGTATAGACGGAAGACCTCTCTGCAAATAAGACCTTCTGTAACCTTATTTGTTAAAATAACTCATTATTGGTGATAAAGTGTAATCAATTCACAGTTATCACTATCAATAAAAGCCGCAATTGTTATTTTACTTTTATATGCATTCGATGGCATAATAAATGTTCGGAACATAATGTCAGACAAATAGACCCTGCGTCTCCGCTGCAGGTAGTGCTTGTTAATTGTTTAATTTGGACTATATATTCGCATCTATCGGACCCATCTTCGAAGAAATAGTGGCCAAATTCCCACCAAACCATGCTTCTTTCGGAATGAATCGTTGTTATTCCAATTTTTCTCAATTTGTTTTTTTTCTAACGAAGCCGTTTAACCAGAAATGAGTCTAATACTAAAGATGGCTCATTAGACGTTAGGCAATCAGAGCCTATACAAGAGTTTATACAAGACATCTTCTAAGACATCTAAAATTCACCTATCAAGTGAGTGGAAAAGAAAAGTAACGTGAATCTGTGGCAAGCTGACGAATTCGCTGGAAGTGCAGCTGCTCACAGCAAGAGATATTCATATAAAGTTGTATCATAAGTAAGTATCTAAACACACATTCAGGAATGCTTT
>JAYXIM010049775.1:0-14618 GCA_037575425.1 Anastrepha fraterculus
AATTTTTATTATTAATAATATTATTTTAATGTATAAATAAACTGTATGCTAATTTTGTTAAAAATATATTGGCTTCTTCATTTTAAATAAATTTAATGAAAATCAGGGAAAATATGTCCGTTTACAGGTATCTGTCCCCTTAAACCAGTTGTGTAAGATGAGTTTTTATTTTCAAGTATATTGTGGAGGGGATTATTTTATATGGTCCCCTACCCATACTATTGGTCTGTAGTTGGAAGAGTTGGAAATTTCATTATTTTTTGGAAATTTAATAATAAAATAAACCATTATTATGTCGACTACCTAAAGCCACTTGGAAACAAATTTATAGCCGGGGGTGATATCAACGCAAAGAACATGACATGGGGCTCAGGACTGACCAATACCAAAGGGAAAGCTCTACTTGACTGCGACTTTATAAGTACAGGGGAACCCACTTACTGGCCTACTTGCGTTAGTAAAGTATCAGACTTGCTGGACTTTTTCATAACAAAATCAAGTAACTTAAAAATGCTGACAATTAAATCTTGCCTTGAACTTTCGTCTAACCAGTCACCAATAATCCAGACAATTCAAAAACGCGTACAACTAACACCTAGTCGGACACCCTATAACCATCTAACAGACTGGGAGGCTTTTATGGGCATAATGGAACAAAGTCTGAACAGAAAAATCCCATTAAAAAATATCAACGATATTGAAACTGCAATATTGATTTGAACTTAATAAATATAGGGTTGTTCAATAGGTGCGCTTCAACTTTTTTCCGATAGGGAGGGCGAACGACGCAATATTTTTTATTTTTCGCTTGTCATTTGTAAACTTCATTAGTATACATTTCATCATGGAACGCTACACACTTGAGCAACGATTGCAAATCGTGCAAATTTTTTATGAAAATAATCGTTCTGTTGCTGCTACTTTAAGAGCATTACGGCCGTTTTACGGTCCATGTAACAAGCCGTCCCGTTTTGGGGTTATGTGAAGTCATTGGTCTACAGTAACAAGCCGGCGACGATTTGTGAGCTCAGAGCCAATATTGAACGCGAAATTGCTGGAATTTCGGCCGATTTATGCAAAAGAGTGGTCGAAAATTGGGTTCAACGATTGGACTTCGTAAAACGTGCACGCGGTGGTCATGCAAAAGAAATCGAATTTCATACTTAAATGTATATGTTCAAACTCGATAATAAAAAAAAAATTAGTTAAAAAAGTCAAACCGTTTGTGTTTTATTCAAAAAAGTTCAAAAGTTGAAGCGCTCTTACTGAAAACCCCTATACTTCCCAAAGACATGGAAAATTGCCGAAATTATTACGATCCCAAAGCCCAATAAAAACGCGACGTTTGCATCGTCGTACCGACCAATAAGTCTGCAGCCGACAATATCAAAAATATTTGAGTAGCTACTCTTTGATCGCATAGAGCCCATTATAACAAAAATAAATTTAATCTCCCAACATCAGTTCGGATTAAGGCGAAATCATTCGCCAATCCAACAAGTGCACAGAGTTACTCACAAAATTAATAAAGACTTCAACAATAAACAAGTATACGTGGCTGTATATCTCGACGTAGCTAAAGCCTTTGACCAAGTATGGCATCCTGGATTACTGCACAAACTCCAATCTTGGTGGCCATATGACTACTTTCTAATGCTAAAAAGTTACATCGAAGATAGAAAATTTTATATTAAATATATATAACGACGCATGTTCATAAATTGATCCTATGAACGCAAAAATTCCCCAAGGCAGTGTATTAGGACCCACTCTGTATCTTATCTACACCGCAGATTTACCGGAACCGTCTTCAGGAAATAGCATGTTTGCAGATGACACTGTACTAATGGCATCTCATAGAGACCCAAAAATAGCGCAAACGAATTTACAAAACGGCCTCAACAAAACACCGGACTGGTTCAAAAATTGGAATATAGAAATTAATGGCGACAAAACAATTCAAGTCAATTACACGAACAGAAAGGTAACCATAGACTCATTAAAGATTGGAAACTCTGACGCGATTACTGATACGAAAGCTAAATACTTAGGCATTACAATTGACTCTAAACTAAACTGGAAGAACCATATAATAAAAAAAAGAAATGAAATTAAAAATCGTTTTCGACAACTGTACTGGCTGCTAGGACCTCAGTCAAAGCTCTCGCTGCAAAACAAAACCTTAATTTATAAAGCGACAATTGCACCAATTTGGACGACAATTGCACCAGCTTCTAAATCCAATTTGGCAATACTGCAACGAGCTCAGTCGAAGATACTTAGGACAATAACAAATGCACCATGGTACTATATATACCAAACGCTGACATTCACCACGACTTAAACATCGACACAGTTGACGAAGCAATACAAATTGCTAGCAGCAAGCGCATAAGCAGACTTCTGGCGCACACAAATCCGACAATGAGGAAGCTTCCTGTTGAAGAAAAATTCAATGAGAAGAGACTAAACCGAAAAACCGCAACAGACCTCTTGTAATATAATAACAAGAAATATGCTAATGTAATTTTCTAAATTATATATATAAAGGGTGGCTAAGTTTTAAGGGCCGCTGTTGATTTTGAATAAAATACAATTTTTTAAAGAAATTATAATAATTTATCTTTATTATGATAATATTGGCATGGTTCAATTACGCATGGAACAAAATATTCGCCAAATAACCGCCGCGGCCTCAGCGGCACACCTCCATCCAAATTTTCGATGACACTGAGGCATAATTGCTCCCTTTAGCTCTTGAATTGTTGTTGGCTTATCGACGTACACCTTTTCTTTCAAATTACCACAAAGAAAGAAGTCCGACGGTGTCAAATCACATGATCTTGGCGGCCAATTGACATCGCCGCGACGTGAGATTATTCGGCCATCAAATTTTTCGCGCAAAAGAGGCATTGTTTCGTTAGCTGTGTGACAAGTGGCACCGTCCTGTTGAAACCACATATCTTCCACATCTATATCTCCCAATTCGGACCATAAAAAGTTCGTTATCATATCACGATAGCGAACACTATTCACAGTAACTGCCTGACCAGCCTCATTTTGGAAAAAATACGGCCCAATGATGCCGCCGGCTCATAAACCGCACCAAACAGTCACTCTTTGTGGGTGCATTAGTTTTTCGGCAATCACTCTTGGATTATCATTCGCCCAAATGCGGCAATTCTGCTTATCGACGAATCCACTGAGGTGAAAATGTGCCTCATCACTGGAGATGATTTTCTTCACGAAGTGCGCGATATGCATTTTGATTTGTACGCCCGTTTTCATAATAAGCCTGAATATGTATCTTTCCATGGTTCAAATTGAGTTAGTCTGAAATTGAAAAATGTGAAATGAAATGTAGAAAAAAACTTGACGTTTAGGTATGGTTTACATTCAACATCGGCTTTTAAAATTTAACCACCCTTTTACAATAATTATCTAACTACATATTCCTAAATGATCCTGAAGTGCAATGACCTTACAGTATTACTTAACTATCCAAATATCTATAAAACAAATTACTTATTGTTAATATAGACAGGGGTAATATTTTTTGGAAGCAATAAAAAAAAAATTGTAGTCCAAGCTATGCTATGCTGTGCTATGGGGTTCTCTGTTGCCCAGACAAAGCATTTTAGCAGGTTGATCCCTATTGTCGACATCATTATTATTATTATTATTTTTTTTTTTTTTTTATACTAGTGGTTGTTGTTGCAGATAGAACACTAGGATAGATAGATAAATATAACATTTTTCGCCTTTCAAGGATCTGCACATCAGTGCCCGACAATGCTCAAGTACATACGTGCATTGCAATTTCCTTCTCCAGATTTTACAGATCACATAAAAAAATGTCCAACTTATTTAAGTGACAGTTCAGGCTTCAATCTTTGGTAAGAGCTCCCTTGACAATTCCTGGTTTGTTTTTAGATAAGCTCATGTAGTTAAAAAGTGTTTCAGTTGTATGAAGCCAAACCGCTATATCTTGCTTAAAAATACCTGGAATGGCCCATCACACTTCCGTATGTGCTTTTCTTAAAGTGGATAGTGAATTTTTACACAAGCGGCAGAAGGATGGAAGGACCGCAAAAGTCAGTTTGATGTTCCCATCTTTACGAGTTATAATGGAATCACACCTTGCTTTTAATTGTTTTTTAATATAATTAATTATTTAACTATTGTTATTATTTTATGATCAAAATTACAAAAAATAAAATGCGCAGTAGCAAGGTAGCTAAGGTTATTGGCTAGTTTCTTTTATTCAAATAAAATTGCATTATATTATTCGAAAAAGATGGAACAGAGTTTTTTCAATCTCTCAAGCCATTTGTAAATTCTTCGCCAAATTCATTCATTATATTTGGAAGCTTGAAGTACTGCTCTCTAAGGGAGGTAAGTGAATTTCATACCGTTGGTAACTAAATTGAAGAAGAGATTTATAATTGAATTTGATTAGCTGATCGTCACATGAAATGGTAAAAAATAAGGAACTACTAAAAATTTTACTACTAATCAAAAATAATTTATTATTAACCACGTCTGAAGGCGGAAAATTAAGCAAAATCTCCAATTGCGTTGAAATAATTACTAGTTGAAAGCAAAACCCCCATTCATTTTCTTACGTTTCAAATCTCTTCACCTTAACAATTCTTGCTGACAAATATAATCAAATTCCTATTATTTCCAAGAAGCTTTTTTGTATGGCTATGAAAAACTTCAACATAGAATTTATTATAACAAGCTTACAATGGATGGCAATTAACACATTGCGGAAGTGTTAATTTGGCATAATTATTTGAAGCAGATTTTATAGATACACAAAATATTCGCTCCAGTTTTTACTCAGAGGTTGCAAAAACCTGCTTATGCAATGTAGAGTCAGCTTTCATACTTTTTTTCGGCAACAAAAATTTTGGTATTACTTATATGCATATTAAAATAAAAAGCAACAAAATTATTTTCAGAAATAATATAATCTTATTATTAGAAATTCTGAAAAATATAATAAAAAATATTCAATTATTGTTACATATGTGTAAGGGTCAAAAGGGTCAAAATATACTTTTTTACATGAAATAAACTTAATACAATCAGGTGCATAAGTGCTTAAAAATAAACAATTTAAATAAAGAACAACTATCAAATATCTACGAGTTAAGTTCATAAGGGCCTTTTGTGCCCTCGTGGAACCATAAGAACTTATATATATAAGCTCATACATATTACTACTACAACTACTCTACTCTTATGTACAATTAAAGATAGCAGAGCTAATAAATATTTAACAGTGCAAAATATCTGTCAAAATTTTTTTTCAGTCTATCATCTCAAATTGCCAACCACAAACGGGAAACAAATATAAAAAAACTGTAATATGCTTAAGTATTATCCCCCGTATTTCAGTCACATTTCTCTTGAATAACGTGGCACCCACCTCAACATCTGAAAATTTCTCACGGATTCGCTTTATAAAGTTCCTTTTTCTCACTTCTCTTTTTTTAGCCAAATAAATTGGGCACAAACAGCTTCTTGCGTTTGCCATGTGTACGCTTATTCTTTGCTCCATTCACCGTTGTGGTGGTCACTGTATCTGCACGCCTATTGCCATGGATGACTGATTCTGGTATAGCAGTGATGTAGCCATTCTCGACATAATAGTAACCGCGCCGCAAGCGACTCAGATGATAATCGGTAATCGGGTGTTGATAGGGTACGATATATTCCTGACCAATGGTATCAACATAGCCAAGTTCTGTCACTGTAGGTTTGCCATCTATGCCACCGATGTAATTGCCACCGCCAACCAGGAGAAAGACTAGGCTGGAGCAGGCGTAGAAGAACTGAAATGATAAGAAATGATTCAAAGTGATTAAGAGTTATAAAAAAAGTGATTATGTGAAATTACATGGATCGAGAGATTTAAGTGTAAATTTCCATTAAGTGGTCATTGAGAAATGAAAAGATTAAAAAAGCCTCGGATGAGACCTTCCTATACTGATGACGACCACTGCAAACGAAATAAGGATTACGATTTGAGGACATGCACCCGGAATGTCCGGTCCCTTGGTGGGGAAGGTGGCTCTGCCCGGCTGGTTGATGTCCTCGTGGGAGTAAAGGCTGACATCACTGCCATTCAAGAGATGCGATGGACGGGACAAGGAAAGAAAAGCGTAGCACCTTGTGACTTCTACTACAGCCGCCATGTAAAGGAGCGAAAATTCGGTGTTGGATTTGTTGTGGGAGAGAGATTTCGTCGCCAAGTACTGTCGTTCGATCCGGTGGACGAGCGTCTCGCAACAATTCGCATCAAATCCCGTTTTTTGAACATCTCGCTAATTTGCGCCCACGTCCCGACGGAAGAGAAGAACGATGCGACCAAAGATTCTTCTATGAGCGCTTAGAAAGTTCCTATGAGCGCTGCCCCCGCCACGACATAAAAATCGTGCTTGGCGACTTCAACGACAGGGTGGCCAAGGAGGGAATTTTTGGTCCCACAGTCGGAAAATTCAGCCTGCACAACGAAACATCCGGTAACGGACAGAAGCTGATCGACTTTGCCGGGACCCAAAACATTGTAGTCTGCAGCACCAGATTCCACCATAAGAAGATTCGCCAAGCCACCTGGCTGTCTCCTGATCGAAAAACACGAAACCAGTTCGATCATGTTGTGATAGATGGAAGACAAGCTTCTAGTGTATTAGATGTACGTATGATCCGAGGACCCAACATCGACCAAACCAACATCAGTCAAACTACGCACACGCCCTGCAGTAAAAAACGTACATCTACCTACGCAAAGAATGTTCAACATCGAAAAGCTGCAATCACAACAGACAGTCAGAAGATTCGCCATTCGACTCTCACTCCTGCTCTCAGAGAGTACTGCCCAATAAACGGGCATGCACGAACAATGGAGCAACATTTCTCGTTCTCTACGTACCGCCGCCGAAGAAGAAGTCAGATTCCGGTGAGCCCGAAAAAACAGTTGTTACGACGAGGAATGTCATGCTGCCGCAGAAAAAAAGGATACCGCATATAGAGCCACGCTGGGATCGGGCGCAACGCGAGCCATGTGGGATCGCTACAGAGAGCTAAAAAAGGAAGAGAGACGTATTATCCGAAAGAAGAAACGAGAGGACGAAATACGTGAGTGCGAAGAGCTTGAGATGCTGGCCAATAGGAACAACGTCCGAAAATTCTACCAGAAAGTTCGGCGGCTTACAGAAGGTTTTAAGACCGTGGCGTTTTCCTGTAAGAGCAAAGACGGCAATCTGGTGACTGATATCCAGAGCATACTTAAATTATGGAGGGAACACTTCTCGAACCTGTTAAATAGTGACATCAACGCATTCACAGAGAATGTGAAGATCCCGACACCCCAATAGTTGACGACGGAACTGTCGTTCCGCTGGAGCTGGTAAGGTGCATGCATCAGCTTCTATGCAAAATATGGTCGGATGAAAGCATACATACCGATTGGAATTTAAGTGTGCTCCACCCAACCCATAATAAGGGTGATCCTAAAATCTGTGCCAATTATCCCGGGATTAGCCTTTTAAATATCTCGTATAAAGACCTAACGAGTTTATGGTATGAAAGGCTGAAGCCCACCACCAACCAACTGAATGAGCCTTATCAGTGTTGCCTCAGGCCTGAAAAATCCACAATCGACCAAATATGCACAATATACCAAATCTTGGAAAAGACCCATGAAAGGGGAATCGACACACACCATCTTTTCGTCGACTTCAAAGCTGCATTCGACAGTAAGGAAAGGAGTTATCTGTATGCCGCGATGTCTGAATTTGGTATCCCCGCAAAACTAATACGACTATGCAAGATGATGTTGCTCAAC
This sequence comes from Anastrepha fraterculus, assembly GCA_037575425.1. NCBI lineage: Eukaryota > Metazoa > Arthropoda > Insecta > Diptera > Tephritidae > Anastrepha > Anastrepha fraterculus. The sequence continues at coordinate 7,859 of JAYXIM010049775.1, forward strand.
ACCAGCAGCGCCATCAGAATTGAGAAGGACCTCACCGAGCCGTTTTATACCAAACGAGGTTTCAGACAGGGTGACTCGCTATTGTGTGACTTCTTTAACCTGATGTTGGAGAGCATCGTACGAGCCGCAGAACTTAATCGCTCAGGCACAATATTTTATAAGAGCGTACAATTGTTGGCGTATGCCGATGATATCGGCATCATCGGCCTTAATAACCGCGCTGTTAGTTCTGCCTTCTCCAAACTGGATAAAGAAGCGAAGCGAATGGGTCTGGTGATGAACGAGGACAAAACGAAGTACCTCCTTTCATCAAACAAACAGTCGGCGCACTCGTGTATCGGCACCCACGTCAATGTTGACAGTTATAATTTTTAGGTTGTAAAAGACTTCGTTTATTTAGGAACCAGCATTAACACCTATAACAATATCAGCCTTGAAATCTAACGTAGAATCTTTCTTTCCAACAAGTGCTACTTTGTACTAAGTAGGCAACTGAGCAGTAAAGTTCTCTCTCGACGAACAAAACTAACACTCTACAAGACTCTCATCATGCCCGTCTTAACGTATGGCGCAGAAGCTTGGACAATGACAACATCCGATGAAACGACGTTTGGAGTGTTTGAGAGAAAAATTCTGCGCAAGATTTTTGGCAGCAGCGAATATCGCAGGCGATGGAACGATGAGCTGTATGAGCTTTACGACGACATAGACATAGCGCAGCGAATAAAGATCCAGCGGCTACGTTGGCTGGGTCATGTCGTCCGAATCGATACAAACGCTCCGACTCTGAAAGTATTCGATGCGGTAGCAGAGGAAGCAGAGGAAGAGGAAGGCCTCCTCTACGTTGGAATGATCAGGTGGAGAAGGACTTGGCTTCACTTGGTGTCTCCAATTGGCGACGGTTAGCACGAGAAAGAAACGGCAGGCACGCTTTGTTAAACTCGGCCAAAATCGCGTAAGCGGTTATAGCGCCAATTAAGAAGAAGAATAAGGACATTGAGAGAGAGAGTTAAAAATTTTATTTTTGTCAGCCCTGTAAAATTATGGCAATATTTCGATATGTTTCAATATATTGAGATGACATTTTTTTCGATAAAAGAAAATACCATAAGTTTAAATGCCCAATCGTGCAGGCTTAAACTCAGTTTTAAAATTCGCTTCAGTTAAACTAACACTAAGCTACTGACCGTAAAGATGCGAGGAAAAGCCAAGCTGTTCCAATCGCTGAATTTGCTTCTGGGAAAATATTTTGGGACAGAACGCATTATATTTTATTTAATTCGAAAATAATGAAAAGAACAGTTAATTTTTTATTCCTTCTTTTTTCATGAACTATATTGTGACCTGCGTTTGTGGTCTCACGTTTGGTCACAATTGAGATAGTTTTAACTCTTCAGATTAAATAATAAAAATACCAAGATATTTAAGGGTAATCGAAAACTAAATTGGAATCACGCTAGACTTTGTGGGGGTAAGACAATAGGGCAGCTATTGATGAGCAGTTTTAGCTGAGTGGAACAAAATTTATTACCGAAAAAATAAAAGCTAGGTTGTAGGATAAGCATTCTGATATGGATAAATAGTTTTTTTATACATGTTTTTTATTTTTGTTTTCAATAAGTGTTTGTTTAATTCTATATAAAGTTCTTGCATTGGTACATAACTCACTTTCAAATCCATTATGCAAATCCAGTTAGAACGAAATCACTTTTGATGTCAAAACTATTTTTCACAAATAAAAATCAGTCAATGTATTGGTTTATTAATTGGCCAAATAGTATATTCACTGTTTTTGCAAAAACTTTAAAGCAGCTCCAATTCGCTTATATTTTATGTTTTCACTATATATTTTGGGAGATTTATTGCTTGTACACTTTTATCAAATAATTTTCTCTGCGGTTTCAAAAATATTCTAAACTTTTTAATCGTTCACTAACTAAAGCTTGTTATGCTTTGGTAGTCAGTTGTGCTCTGCTTATAATCTCTTGGAAGCTAATTTTCTTTATATACCCAGCGTAGCCACATAATATTCATACATACATATGTGGACATAAGCAAATGAAAGCAAAACGCAGTGCAATAACAGAAAACCACTAAAATTGGAGGGTGGAAATAGGAAATAGAATTGTATTCAACACTTGCGCATTTGTACTTCACGCAACAAATACAAACATACGTACATAAATATTTACAATGCATACATAACTCTGTACGCACGTATGTGCCTTTAAGAAAGCATTTTCATTCGCATATCATTGTGAAAAGTTAACAACTCCTTATTTCAGCAAATGTTTTCGTTATTTCTGCAGCACATCAATTGAATGCTCACCGCCCAACATGTCCGCTAGCCATGTAGACCTTATCATTCAATCAATAAAATATTTGCGCGCATTTATATTACGAATCCAATATGTGTCTGTGTGTGTGTGTGTAGTATTATTTGTCTTGCTTCATTTCATACTCGATTCTAACTGCGTTCTTGTTAATGTCAAATTCAAATATTAGGTTCATCTTATCTTTATATCAATCGTAAATATGCGCTGTTTATTTGATTTAGCTTTTTCTTATATAAAAGCACTTAATATTTTTGAATGTAATACCGACAAAAATGTAAACAAATACAAATTATTCATAAAGAAATTCGTAAAACTCGCATACGACGACCTTGCAAGGCAGGAGCCGTCAGCGTAGTAAAGGGTGCGCAGATTGGAGGTATGTTTTCCAATAAGGTTCTTTGAAAGGTCACGATTGATTATTGTCCAACTAAACACGTACAAAGGCTTACGCCTTGAAAACGTTTACAAATCGTACAATTGCATTACGAAAGTCAGCGCTCTGTGAAAAGTGTTCATCGCGCACTCGGGCCAACACAACTTATGGTGTTCAGCGATGTAGCACATTTTTGGCTTAATCGCTACGTCAATAAGCAAAATTGCTGCATTTGGGCTGAAGAGCAACCCGAATCCATTTAAGAACAGCCATTATATTCATTGAAAACAACCGCTTGGTGCGGCCTATGGGCTGGGGGAATCAATGTTATAATGTAACAGTAAGTTGCGAATACTATCGTGCCATGTTAAAAAACTTTTTGATACCAGTAATGGAAGCCAGTGATCTCCGCAACATTTGGTTTTAACAGGACAACGCTACTTGTCAAATAACCCGCGAAGCAATGGATTTACTGCATCGTCGTTTCGGTGTGGAAATATCTCTCGTCTTAGAGCCGTGGATTAGCCACCAAGATCGTCTGATCTCACACCTTTGAACTCTTATTTATGGTGGTATTTAAAGTCTTGGCGGCTGCCGTAGCTGAATGGGTTGGTGTGTGATTACCATTCGGAATGCACAGAGAGCACGTTGGTTCGAATCTCGGCGAAACACCAAAATTAAGAAACACATTTTTCTAATAGCGGTCGCCTCTCGGCAGGCAATGGCAAACCTCCGAGTGTATTTCTGCCATGAAAAAGCTCCTCATAAAAATATCTGCCTTTCGGAGTCGGCTTGAAACTGTAGGTCCGTCCATTTATGGAACAACATCAAGACGCACACCACAAATAGGAGAAGTATCTCGGCCAAATACCCAAAAAGGGTGTACGCGCCAATTATATATAATATATGTATATGTATGTAAAGTCTAAATGCTTTGTGGATAAAACAACTCTATTGAGACATTGGACGCCAATATTACTAAAGTTATTCACGAGATACCGATTGAAGTCCTGCAGCGAGTCATTCAAGATTGGTGTTTACGGATGGCCGAATTACGGCGCAGTTGCAGCCAACATTTGAAAGGGACTATTTTCGAAAAAATAAATGTTATGAGTGGTTCTACACAAAAATTATAAAGATTGCCCAATCAATTTGAATTTTGTTTTATTTCAATTTAAAATCCGATACCTCTAAACTGATCACCCCTTATAATATTAGTCAGTCTATCAGCATGTTTATTCATAAAATTCATAGAAATGCAAATGAATCAGGAAATTTTATTCTTTACCACATTTTCAGCGGAATATTTGCGAAATTTGTTAAATTTAAATTTATGTTTTTTATCTTATTTATTGTTTGTGCTGAATCTGTACTAATTTAATTTACGGTAAGACGCATGACATATCACTTTCGAACTCTAATTGGGGCGGAAATTTACATTTTGTGATTGTTTTGGTTATTAAAACTCTCCTGTTTGAACTTAAAATGAAATAAATTCAAAACTAAATGGAGTACATAACTGTTTAAAACAGTATATTGTGTTGACTCAATATTTTCTTCTTTGGGCGAATGCGCGCAAAATCACTATTTAGAAAGTTCTTTGCTTAAGTCTTTTGTTTAAGTCAGGTGTTCGCTTGATTTCATATACCTGGCTGATTCATTTCGAATATCAGTCAAGCTATTTGCTGCAAAACGTGACTTTTAACGCAACGCAGTTCTTTATTTCTTTATTTTCACTCTTCCCTTTGCACTTTGCAATCCAATGGAGTTGATGAACTGTGTAAGCCAACGTGCTTAAGGTTAAAAGTAAGCGCGCTTAGCGGAAAAGTGTTAAGTAGTTGTGAAAACAAAGCATTGCACCAAGAATAACATAAAACAGAAAAAAATTAAGTAAAAGTAGAGTAAATTTTACAATCAGAGACTTAGTTGCATGTGTGAAATGTCAATAAAAATAAAAGTGAAGCGGAAATAGGAAAAGAAGTTAGAGGCAAGTAAAAATATTAAATACAGTTTGTCAAGAAAATGTTTCAACAAGGGGAAAGCAATACAGTTTTCTGCGCTTCTTTTGCATTAAGTATAAAAATAAATAGTAATAATAAAAATAATAAAATAAATAAAAGTAAATTCTAGTTATTATTTTTTTTAATTCACTTTAATTACGAGTGTTTATGGTATTTACAATTACACAGCAGAGGCATACAAAGATTATTTATTTATTTATTTATTTATTTAAGAGTCTAAAACATAATCAGGTTTTTACAGACTACTTTAAATACTAAATTAATAAATTAAAAAAAAGAGTTTAGGAACTCATACAATTTATTCTTTGACATCGAAAAGTCAAGCGGAATAGAGCTCGAGATCTCATTGAATTCTCTTAAAGTGCGGGCAAGAGGGGCATTACGTGCATAATTCGTGTTAAGTAATTTAAGGTGAAAGGGGTAAGTGATTCGGAGAGATCTAGTAGGAATATGAAAAGGTATATTGTTTAATAAGGATGAACAATCAATATCACCTTTAATTAAACTAAAAACAAAAGACAGCGAAAGTATAGATCTTCTATTTTCTAGCGATTTTAAGTTAATTAACATCAAACGGGAGTTATATGAAGGGATGGGATGTGAGTATTTTAACGACCTGAGAGCAAACTTAAGGAACACCTTCTGCATACGTTCAAGTCTCTCAATTGCAAACTGGTGGCAAGGCCTCCAGATAAATGTTGCATACTCTAATCTAGAGCGAATAAAGGAAGTAAAAAGTAATTTGAGAGTGTAAGGGTCCAAGAATTTCAAGCTATTACGCCGTATGAAGCCTAAAATTGAGTAAGAGAAGGATACAACAAAATTAATGTGACTATTAAATGAAAATTGGGAGTCAAAGATCACACCTAGATCTTTGAATTCATGAACCGGTTGAAGAAGAGTATCAGCAATGTTATAGGATGATTTTAGAATATTTTGAGTTTTGGCAAAAGTGACATGAAAACATTTCTTGATGTTTAGGGAGATCCCAGAGTTACTGCACCAGCAAACTAGTGCATTAATATCCGCTTGCAACATAGGAATATCCTCAGTTTTCCTAATAGCAGAAAATATTTTCAGGTCATCAGCGTATAAAACAAAAATTTGCAAAAGAAAAACAGTTACTAATGTCGTTAATAAACAGAACGAAGAGAAGAGGACGTAAAATTCTGCCTTGTGGCATGCCTGAAGAAGCAATGAAAGGTACCGAGCATTCTCGGTCAATCATTACCACACATCGTCTATTGGATAAATAAGATTTCAGCCATTGATAGAATATAGAATGAAAACCAAATGAGGCTAATTTGTGCAATAGAATTGCATGAGAAACTCTATCGAAAGCCTTAGAAAAGTCCGTGTAAACACAGTCCACTTGAAAACCATCAGCAAAAGTTGAAAAACAAAATTCCCCAAACGCAGCTAGGTTGGAAACTGTAGACCTACCCATTACAAAACCATGCTGATTGGGCGAGATTAAACTCTTAGTCGCAAAGTATATCTTATCTTTTACAATTCCTTCGAAAAGTTTTGATATAATAGAAAGCTTCGAGATTGGTCTGTAATTGCACACATCATTATTTTTACCACTTTTGAAAATTGGGGTAATAGTTGTGATTTTCCGATCATCCATAAAAAAACTCCCGAGGATATAGTATGTGTATACTCTAAGAATTTCATCGGGTATTTACTATGTTCATTCACAAATTAATAGCATACAAATCATCATTTAGTTCATAGCTTATGTAATATTTTATATGACTGCTCTTCACCTCTAATACTCTTAGGGTTTTCGTACAAATAACGAAATAAAAATGCGGAAAGTAATTATTTGCAGACCGCTAAAACAGTTTAAACTTTTGTTTTATAAAGGACAATTTATTTTTTATATTTGATTTTACTTCAAAATTTAAGAAAAATACAGTATGATGTTTTCTGTTCATCTTATTGTATTATATTGACTTTTATTTTTATTTCAATATTCTTTTTATTCTAATTTCTCTTTATGCTTTCATTGTTTAGAATTGCAGCTT
>JAYXIM010049777.1:0-86855 GCA_037575425.1 Anastrepha fraterculus
TAGGATAAATGTCAGAGACTAAGTGCGAAATACTATTAATAGCTAAAATAAACTATGTGATGTGTCAGAGATTTAGTGTATGCTGAGATATGTACAGATATGCTTGAACCAAGTTTGCTGTACATAAAGCCACCGTGTAAGTCATTTAATTGAAAATGCATTCCATGTTTAATGGAAAAATGTATCACTGAGAAATATTCCTATATCTCTTATTATAGCCAATTTAAATTAAAATCCAAACCCTAGATATTCTGAAAGCTCCGTGCGTGAAACTACTGGTTTACTCGTGAGCTAAATTGGGTTAAAGTGACTGCCATTGAAGGCTTAGGCACACTTAGGCCAAAGAAGGAAACCTGTAGTCATATCATAGTTTGACTGGCTACTCTCCCTCGAACCATCAAGTGTACGTGATGAGTTTGATGCTAAAATGATGACCTTAGATTTCAAGGCCTATTTCTGCTTGAAATTGAAATTTGAAAAGGTCAAGTCAAGGAGCACCAGGAGATTAGGAGATTTGTTGGCTCCTAAAACACTCAGGCTAAAAATCCTATTGTATTTAAACGTCTGGAAAAGGGGTAGATAGTGTAGAAGGGAAGGAGAAGGAAGGAGAAAGGAAGTATCAGAGAAAGAGATAGGAAAGAACAGAGACAGAGATAGAGATAGAGATAGTTAGTCCTGTGAGAATTTTCCAGATTCTTTGGCAAATCTGTAAATATCCTCCAGTTTTAGAGAACGAATATCACTCATTCTCATGACATCGGAACCCACAACTCGTAGCCGTGCCCTAGCAAAGGCAAGACACTCACAGAGAAAATGCTCAGTGCTATCCGCCTCCTCCAAGCATGAAAGGCACATTGGGTTCTCAATGATTCCAATGGTTGTCATATGCTGACCCCATGGGTTGTGTCCTGTAATGATGCCGACCATCAACCGAATATCTCTCCTTCTAAGTTTAAGTAGAAAGTTTGACAGTTTTCTGTTCGGACTTATCACAAAACACTTTGCAGTTCTGCAGCGTTTTAGACCGGGCCATCGCTGTTTATGTAGATTGCCTACATAATCGCTGATCCAATTCATGATTCCTGTGGAACTGATTCCGATTATTGGCTCTGGTCCCTGCGGCGGGCACCGCTGATCCACGGTTGGCCAATTCGTCGGCAATTTCGTTTCCTTGAACACCGGAGTATCCCGCAATCCATATAAGTACAAGCCTGTTTTGTCTTGCGACAGAATTAAGCCTCTTCTTACATTCTTGAACAATCTTTGAAGTTTGCTTCGCGTTCTCCAGGGCCTTCAGTGCAGCCTGACTGTCACTGAAAATTCCAATCTGTTTACCGCTCCATCTCCTCTCGGTTATCGATTCGGCTACTTTCAGAATGGTAAAAACTTCTGTTTGGAAAACAGTTGCCATTTCTCCCATAGCATAGTGATACTTATTAGTATCGTTTAAGAACCATCCGGCTCCAGACCCTATTTCATTCTTGGACCCATCGGTAAAGAAAATATCCGTCAAACCTCCCTGCATGCATTCTGGATTGCTCCATCGGAGTCTACACATTGCTTTTATTGCTTCCTGTTGTATCTTAAGATCCAGGGGGAGCAAATCAAGCATAGCATTTAGGGCATCACCAGAGGTTGTACTCATGGCACCCGTGATGCATAGACATACACTTCTTTGTAGCCTGTATAGTTCCCGGAAGAGAAGCGTAAGTGATGATTGGTCTGATAAGTGCTGTGTATATCCATAGGACCGCAGCAGGTTTCAGACCCCAGGTTTCACCAAAGGCTCTACGGCATTGCTAAAAAATCCTCAATGCGCGATTTACCTTCAGCGAAACGTGTGTCTCCCAAGTCAGCTTCTTACCCAAGATTACTCCTAGATATTTAACTTCATCGGAAAGACCAAGTGTCACACCTTTCAGTGTTAGAAGACCGAGTCCATCCAATTTCCGTTTTCTCGTAAACAAGGCTATGGTTGTTTTGTTCAGATTGACGGAAAGGCCTCGTCTCATGCACCAGTCATCGATTTTGTCAGGAATCCTCTGCACTTTCGTGCAAAGCCTCCTTAAGGATTTATTCGATGTTAGCGCACAGACATCGTCCGCATATGCTTGGACATGAAAACCGAGTTCCTGCATTTCCGCTAGTAGAGAGTCTCCGACCAAGAACCATAGTTGGTCACTGTTCCCACCAGCGGTTAACAGCCTCTCGGAGAGCATGGAATATATCCATTTTATAATGGTTTGATTAACTCCGTGTCGTTCGGCAGAAGAACATATTGAGGCGAAAGTGGCATTATCAAAAGCCCCTCAATCTCCACGAACACGCCCATTGTGTATTCGTCAGCTTCCAGCCCGGCTTCAATCTTGCTAACAAGATCGTGTAAGGCTGATTCACATGATTTTCCACTCTGGTATGCGTGTTGATTTCTACTAAGTGGACTTCTCGGCAATACCCCCACTCGAATATGTTTCTCCACCACTCGTTCTAGACTTTTGAACACGAACGATGTCAAACTGATTGGTCTAAAACTTTTTGCTAGGGAATAGCCATCTTTTCTTGGTTTCGGAATAAATACTACTCTTACGCGTCGCCATTGGGATGGTATATTACCAAATGCAAGACAGGCTGTGAAGATCCTTTTCAGGGCCTCAATCAACCTGTATCCTTTTTTCAAGCATTGCTGGATATATTCCGTCAGGTCCAGGGGACTTAAAGTTCTCAAAGGAAGACAAGGAAACCCTTATCTATTCTTTTGTCACTATCCGACTAGCAATATACCAGCTGTACCTAGAGGTTCCACCGTTGCTACCGTTATTGTTCATGCCACTCTCTACTTCAGAGAGAGTTCTACTACCCGGAAAATGGGTTTCGAGTAGAGCATTAAACGTTTCCGATTTGGAAATGGTGTATGAACCATCAGGTTTTCGAATGGAATCCAGCCTTACTGAGCGGTCTAGATGAAGGACCTTACAAAGTCTCGCTGTTTTCCTCATTTCTTCGTCGTTACTGCAGAAATTTCTATAGGACTCAAGTTTGGCTTTCCGTACTTTTTTCTTATATTCTCTCTGTGTAAGTCGATGATTAGCCCAGTCGTATTCTGTTTGGGTTTTTAAGGCCTTATTAAGAAGTTTTCTGGACCGTATGCGAAGCTTCCACAGTTCAGGGTTCCACCAAAGAACCGCTTTCCCCTGTCTACTTTGCCTGAGTGGGCACAGTTCCTCAAAGCAATTGATTAAAGTACCTTCTAACTTCTTAGTAGCATCTTCAATCATTACTACTGATTTGAGTCTTTTCAGGTTTGGTAATCGCTCTGTTACAAACTCACCATACCTGTCCCAGTCTACAATTCGCGGATTCCTACCGGAAGGTATTGATATTGTATCAATTCCTAGTCGGAATTCGATAAGATGATGATCAGAAAGAGAGTCCTCTTCCAAAACTCGCCATCGGTTGATTTGATTTCCAACTGACCTATTGGTAAGTGTTAAATCAATCACCTTTTGTCTCCTCTTGATCTCAAAAGTTGGTTTGTTACCAGTGTTTTGAATGACCAAATCGGGTGACAGGATAACATCCAGTAACTTGAGACCTCTGGGGTTGCATTTGCTGCTTCCCCACACAATGTTCTGTGAATTTGCATCACAGCCCACTATTAGCCCCAGATTATTGGATTCTGCATGCTTAACCACTTTTCTTAGCTCGGTCGAAGGACGTGGCTGTAAAGAGTCGTAGGGTAGGTAGGTCGAAACTATGATAGCTTTGACACTGTTCCCACTCTTCAAGTACTTTATTTTTGCAACAACGATATCTCCGGAGCATAGCTCTTTTAACATCGTGTGTTCGATCAACCTCGGCATGACAATACATGCTCGCGGTCTCTCATTCCCTTGTGACATACCCATGGTTCTTGTATTAGTATTATGTGTGGGTTTGTTTACAGTTTTGCATACCTACGGCATAGGAGAGCCGTAGACGCTTTGCTATGCTGCAGATTTATCTTTCAGTCATGAGACTGAGTATATTTGCGCTTTGTCCTCCACCTTATCCGGGACACGAAAATGGATTCACCCCAGATGTAGGTGAGGACGGCACCCGTACTTCGACTTAAGAACCTTGAGGGACCCAAGATCGATACCCAGTACCAGGTATTCATGCTTAGTATGGTACCGTAACAGAGGGGATGAGAAATCGTTTCTTTACATCAGTTTTTTCCAATCATTTTTGGAAAAACACGGCTGGCCTTTCTGCATATTAGCATATCAAGCAGTGCCTGTTAGCACTAAGGGGCAGTAGCTATCTACCATGCAGTTTACCTCTATGTTCCTATAACTAGGTGATGGAAGTGTAACATATTCTACTCGGCTTAACCATCTCATGCCTAGATTAGCGTTAAGCACTAGTTCAGAGTTAAATATTACGATTAGAATAAAGTTCACTTGGGATAAATCTCAAATTTTAGTTTCTATGATGGCTGATATTGCAGCCTGGTATAAACTGCAGAGATCACTTAATCGACAACTACGCCCACCTTCCACCAGCTAAAATACCAGGCGAAGTTATGTTTTGCATATTTCTGTGATACTCGGTAACTCTAGCAAAGGGCAGCGAGCACTATCTCCGGATATACTCTAAGTACTTGTCAGCAAACTACTATAGACAGAAGTCTTCCTGTTCATGGTAAAATATTTTACAGACAATTTCATATATTTTAAGCTGAGAAAAGTATTTATGCGAAATTAAAGTGTGCACGGATAGACAATGGGCTGAATCAATTCGTCTAGGCAGATACAAGGCATAACTAAAAAAATATTAAAGTTTATATCTTTATTCATAATATTATATACATATATTTATATATATATTTGTCGCGAAAAATAGCTTTTAACCAAAATATTTTCTTTTTATTTGTTGTTTTTTTTTTTTTGTGTGTTTACTCTATTTAACTATTTAACAAGTGATTACTAATTTGATTGATTGACCAAATAATTTACCTTTCACAAATTGTGCATGCGTAAATAAATAAAGATAAATATGCAAAGCAATAATATTTACTAAATAATATATAATCTTTTTTAATAATTATAACAATTGACGATTAGTAAGCAACTTTTTTCATACTTTAATAACTGTTTTGGAAGAAAAGAACACACAACTCATTAAATAAAAGCCAGATAAGTTAAAATATCGTTATTTTGATGTTAATATAAGTTTTGTTTAAATTTTATTCAAGCTTCTCGAGCATTAACTCTTCATCCATACTCACGCACGAGGCGAATTTGTATTTAACATATAATAATTTAAAAATCATGTCAATTGCTTATATATCACTTTGGTCTACAAATTTCACAACGTCGAATTTGGTTCTATAAAGAATCTGTTGAAATTTTGTATTCTAACAAAATTTCATGTGTGCAATCGTTGACATCTTTGAACGCAGCCTACGCGGTCGACAAGCTTGAAAAAGCATACTCGTATTGTATAAGAGTTTACTGCTAGTCGTACTGAAATTGTTGATTTAGCTCATTCGTCCTTTCTTCAAGCTCTGTGATGGACGAAACCATGGAAAATGTACAATGAGTATAATGCGTTTAACTCAAAATTCGCAACAGAGAGATTCTAGCCGATATTGGTACATCGCTTGGATGAGTGCAGAAGGTTATAGCCGATGTTGAGAAAGCATTTTGAGACGATTGAGACCATAAAGAATAAAACTTTTAGAGAAGAGTTGAAGGCGATTACAAGACTGGCCTATGAAAGTGTTTTAACGATTAAAAATAACACATTAGTATAAATGTATTTCTTGCCATGATCACTATTTTGAATGGAATAAAAAAGATCAGTGGATAATTGAATCATTTTGGTTTTATTTTTTGGAAAATTCTGTGCACTATTTGAATATATATTTATATATAATTGGCGCTAGCACCCTTTTTGGACCTTTAGGCCAAGCTCCTCCTCATATTTGTGGTGTGCGTCTTGATGTTGCTCCAGAAATGGAGGGACGTACAATTTAAGCCGACTCCAAACGGCAGGTATTTTTTATGAGGAACTTTTTCATGGCAAAAATAAGTAGACTCGGAGGCTTGCCATTGCCTGCCGAGGGGCGACCGCTATCAAAAAAAACTTGTTTCTTCATTTTAGTGTTTCACACAGACTGAAATTTATGTACTCCGAATTCCGAATGATAGTCACGCACCAACCCATTTGGCTATGGCGGCCCCATTAGTATTTAGTTTTGTTAGTGCAATATGGTTTCATGCCTAACTTATTTTTTCCGGAATGGACTTAGGAAAGTATTGCACGAATAAAAAATTGAACTTTTCGCTGGAGACAATAACTTTGGCTTCATAAAATTAATTTTTATTTTGACGTTAGTAAAGCTCAAGAATTGCACTAATAATGATGGCCTGTAACGACTCTGTTTGGTGATAAGATAGAACTTCTGTGAGTACGACTTTAATCACTTTTTTACCAAATCAAATTCTCACACAATAAGAAAGTAATGGAGTGGCGCGTTATAATAGTGAACAATTCAGCTATTCTCGACGAGTCCAACCCGCACACATACATAAATTGCGCTCTCACAGCCACTCTAGGACGTCAACCAGATATGGGAAAACAATAAACATGGCTTTTTATCAGGACTTCGACATTCTTTCTTGCATTCGTCACACCCCCCTCCTTCTCCGAGTCTCATCTCCAGTAACTATCTACTTATACAATATCTGTCATCGCTCTGAATGCAGGACAATAAAAATTCCCAGCTCAATTTTCAATTTTTTCACGTCGTCACTGAAAGCCAAATACACTACTGACTACGACTATGATCTTCGACTTCAGGACTTACGGTTACGCCAGTTTCTGAGTTACTACTGTATTCCTCAACTTAGTTATCACATCTCCTGCTTCGACATTTTTTTTTACACTACAAGTTTTCTAGCCAAGCCCAATACTAACTGTAACTGAAAATGCAAATTTATTGCGCAGAGCTGGCATTAGACAAATTGAGAAGCAGGTATCTAAAAACACCAGTAGCTGAAATTAACTAACAATTATGAAAATTTTACATTGTTTTCTCGTATAATCGTTCGGTTTGAAGAGACGTATGAGATATTTAAAAAGAAAATAATTATACTCGTATATTCTAAAAATATGTTATGGCCTGCGACGAATATGAACTATTTATTGAGTTTAATTTACAAAAGATTATCCAAAAAGATTTGGCACAAATAAAGGTGTATGTTCCTGAATTTCCTCATCATCCTCGGCATACTCTTCACCCCGCTTCTTCTGACGCTGCTCGTCTTCACGTTCGCGTTGTTTCTCTTTAACGTGCTGTTCATGCCGATAATTTTGTAAGGCTTGTCTTAGGTGTTCACTTTCAATGATTGTCACTTTGTCAGAGTCATCTTCTACCCAATAATAACTGCGGCGTACGCGGTTCCGTGCAAGGGCAATACTATCGACTGCATCAACTTGCCCAAGCACATTAACAGCATTTTCAGGGATGGTTGATGCAATTGTTTTGCCTTGAAGGTCGATTATAAGCATTGAAAAATAGAGTAACATCAGACACTGGCGCTAAAATTATATACGATAATAGATTATAATTTGTTGAAATAACCAAATGTTTTTCTAAAATATATACTTGCCTGATAATCCACTGTTTTCAACATTGTTGCTCGATTGAATGCCTTTGAAAACTGTTTAGAAATCGACGAGAACGACTTTTAAATACAGTGTGATCCAAGGAAGCTTCAAAATTAGTTGCATATGAGTACATATTTATTACAATAAAATCATGGTTGATGTGCTTCACACATACGCTAAGTATTATTTCTCTGCAAATTTGTTCTCATGGACAACTGTATTGACTGCGCTGATACAGAGCTGATCGTATAAGATTTTTTTAGTATTTTTAATATTATTTATGATCTCACTAATTATTATACTGCTCAGTTTTGTATTTCAATTTGCTTAAAAAATAGAATTTCGTGCTTTAAAACAAGAAAAAACCAACGTTTATATACATACATATTTGCAGTCACAATCGAGACCCTGCAGGAAACTATTACTGGTGCGCTTCTGGTGAATTTACAACTATGACTAGTTCTCTGGCTTTCTTTTTCGGACTTGTCGAGAACGATTTATAATGAATGAAAAAGTTTAAATTGTTAAGTGTTTTATTTTAGTCATGTGTTTCTACATTTCTTCCTTTTTAACTAAAAGCAGAAAAAGATCAGACCATTCTAAAAATTAAAAAAAAAGAAAGAGTCGGTCCAAGCAAACCAACACAATTTTTCTAAAATAATGAGCATCATGTCATCTAACAAAATTAATAAGAAATTACCTAAATATGTAATAAGGTCCTTTAGTATCTAGCATGACTTTCTCGGTAACCCTGTACATGTAAATTTATATAATTTATTAAATTTAAAACCTATACAGGTACAAGTAGCTCTGCATATTAATGCAGGAAAAAAGCATCTGTTCTAAGTTGCCTTGTTGGCTCTGGCTCTGGTAAATAAGGTGGAGCATTAATGTACAGGGTGAACGATATGAAGTTTTACCAGCTTTGCACTGCTTGTATCTGTAAAACAGCTCATGACATCAACGTCAACATTGTTCTAATGACAGTTCAATATATAGTTTATAAGCCATCAAAAGCATTTGCGTCTCAGTTTTGTTGAACTTTTTTTTCTGTGATGGAATTCAAACGTAATAGTGTGATTGCGTTATATTTGGCTGGAAAATCACAACCAGCAATTGTTCGTGAGCTCAGTCACCTCAAAGTGAATAAAATGTTTATGTATCGCACTATAAAACGTTACAATGATACTAGTAGCATTTCAAAACGCTATGGAGGTGGACCAAAAAAACCGAAACAACGCCAGAAATGGTTCGGAAAGTGAAAGCTCGACTTGAACGAAATCCACGTCGAAGTGGAAGAAAAATGGCCAAAGAACTGAAAATATCGCAAGACAGCATTCGACGCATATTGAAAAATGAGATCAAGGTCAAGGCTTACAAGTTCCAAAAAGCACACGATCTTTCCCCCCAGCAAAAAAAAGGTCGGTGCGAAAGAGCAAAGGAGTTGCTGCGCTTGCACGAACGTGGCGAATTTCCTAACATTGTGTTTTCTGATGAAAAAAATGTTCTAATTGAGCAGTCCATAAGCACTCAAAACGATCGTGTTTACTTGACCGAACGCTCATACGAGAATTTGAACCTACATATGGCCACTCGAAGCAATTTCCCATCACAAGTAATGGTTTGGGCCGCAGTGACCGCTGATGGACACTCTCCAATCGTTTTTATCGAGCCTGGTGTTAAAGTGAATGCGACTTATTGTCGGGAAAATGTTTTAGAAGCTGCTTTCGAGCCGTGGTCACGCAAACATTTCGGCGGTAGACCATGGACGTTCCAACAGGACTCGGCACCGTCTCATAACCAACAACTCGTGTGAACCAAGAATAGTTCAAAAATCATGTTTCACACTTCATTTCGTCCACACAATGGTTTTCGAATTCGTCAGACGCAAATCCGATGGACTATTCCATCTAGTCCATTTTGGAGAGCAAGGTGCGGACTAAAAAATATGTCACTATGGATACGTGGTCGCCATAGCCGAATGGGTTGGTGCGTGACTACCATTCGGAATTCACAGAGAGAACGTAGGTTCAAATCTCGGTGAAACACCAAAATTTTAAGAAAAACATTTTTCTAATAGCGGTCGCCCCTCGGCAGGCAATGGCAAACCTCCGAAGGTATTTCAGCCATGAAAAAAGCTCCTCATAAAAATATCTGCCGTTTGGAGTCGGCTTAAAACTGTAGGTCCCTCCATTTGTGGAACAACATCAAGACGCACACCACAAATAGGAGGAGGAGCTCGGCCAAACACCCAAAAAGGGTGTGCGCGCCAATTATATATATATATGGATGCACTGAAAAAAGCGGTTATACGAGAATGGGCCAAAATACCTCAAGACTACATTCGTGCAGCATTCAACTCATTTTTTGACCGTTTGAAGGCTATAGTCAAGGCAAAAGGTGGTCATATCGAGCTAAAGTGAATATATTTATGTTAAAATTGTAATCATTTTTGAACAATTTTGTCTTTGAAATCAATAACAACTAATTTCACACTAAAAAGTTATGGTGTTTTGAATAGCTAACACTTCATATCGTTCACCCGTACTATTAGGTGATCCCAAATTTGTTCAATGGTTAGGCTTTTGACTTTAATATCTGTTTTATAATGATTATATTGATTTTATTTTTTGCGATTCATAAATATTTAATTTGTTTAATTTAAGTATACCTATGATTACAAGAATGATTACATGAATAGTGCGACACAATTCTCGAATGGAAAAGAAGTCTTAGCATAGCAAAAACTAGGTTAAATGGATAGTAAATTCATAAAGTTTTGTAAGGACCATTGAATTGAAACTGTTCAAGGACAATCAACAGAACCATAAATAACGTCAAAGAGAAGTCAAGAACTGAAAGATACGTCTGTTGATAAGGGACCCCAGATTAAATAGCATGCATTGATCACTACAGCTTGGTAATCAGAGAAGGGAAGAGGTTGCAGAGCAAATCGAAAGAAATTTTCTTGTGCCGTTTCAATTCTTTTTGATAAAGAGGCATACATTAGATTCCAAAGCCAAGACGCAAGCGATTGGCAAATTACTTTACTAAACCGTTTTAGATCATCAGCATAAAGTAAAAACGTACAGTGGTTAAAACAGATTCCATTAATAAAAAGGTAAAATAGAATAGGACCAAGAATACTCCCCTGTGGGACACCCGAGGAGGCTACAAAAGGGTAGGATTTAGTGTATTCAAATTGTACAAACAATTTTCTTTTGGAAAAACAAGATCTCAACCATCACATGAAAGTTGAATGAATAGGATATTGTGCAAAACAGTGGCAAAGGCTTTTGAGAAGTCTAGGTAGTATCGACTTGACAGCTACTCTTAAGTGCAGAGATACAGTACTCTTTTTTTTTTTTTTTTGTGGAGGAGGGGAAGCATCAAAAGCCTGTGGCCGAAGCCGTGGTGTGGGACTTTAACCCAACTAAACTCCCCCTCATGTCCTACGATATGTCCTCCTGGAACTTCACCGTTAAGTAGTACGTTAGGAGGCCGTTGTGAGTATATTATTACTCAATCGTCTGTTATTGTCATTCTGTTCTGTACATTGTGCTAAGGAGCTCTTTCTAGGGACTTACCTGAATATTCCGCGTATTGAAGGTTCTTCATGATATTTGCGGCCACTACACATGTAATTTTCCAGTTTTCTTCGCTTTCGCACATATGTGGGATAAGATTTGTCTCACTTATGTTTTCGCCAAACGCTCCCTCAAGTATATTTCGCTCATTAATAAACCGCAGTCATTGGAACAAGATATGCCTCGCCGTTTCTTTGTTCTTCGGGGCACTGCGGGCAGTACGGGTCGTTCTCAAGATGGAGCCTTTGTAGGTATGCTTTAAAGCAACCGTGTTCAGTCAGCAACTGTGTGATACAAAAATCAATTTCTCCGTGTTTTTGCTCAATCCACCTCGCAATGTTTGGAATCAGTTCAAAGGTCCACCTACCATTCTCGGATTGTTCCCATCGTATCTGCCATTCTTCAATTGTTCGCAGCCTTTTTTCTTTTTTAGCCACGTTCGACGGTTTCTGCCCAATGGTATTATGCAACCTATACATCTCAACCGCGAGAAGGTCGATAGGCACCATTCCCGTTATCACATGGATTGCGTCATCTGAGACAGTGCGATAGGCACTGGCTACTCGCAGGGCGCCGAGTCTGTATGTGGCTCGTATGTGTTGTTGAGATACAATACTCTGAAAATACTACGAGATTGGTAACTATGGTAACTTATATTTTTGTTGGTAAAGAGTAATTTACTGTTGACTACTTTTCGAAAAGTTTGAAACAGTTATTTAGTTTCTAAATAGGTCTGTAATTTTTAACATCATTCTTATTTTCAGACTTATAAATCGGAGTGATAGGCGAAAGCTTCCAGCCGTCAATGAACGCAACCGTAGAAAGAGAGAGATTAAAAATGATATTTAATGGCACGCAGATAGACGAGCTGCAGAAAAAAATTGTTTAAGGAAATATAGAGGAAATCCCATCCAAGATATTTTTCAATGACGATTAAAGAGCAGCATTGAGGATGTATATTTCGGTCACAGACACATAACCAAGTTCTCGGAACATTAATATTGAAAGGCGTGTCAGAAACCCCAAAAATTAAAAACAAAATTCAACTTGGAAAAATATACTAACATAGTTACGTAGTCGCATAAGCTCTCAGAGAAATTCTTATTGAGAACGTTTTAGTTTCTTTTCAAGGCCAGAAATGGTGATATTTTGAAATGATTGTATGGGGAACCCAGGGAGTTCCAGGGGGTCTGCCACTGGCATGGGTGGATCGGCCGTCCAAAGTTAGTGGGGGTCGGTCATACATTTGGACTCGATTGGAGCTATTCTAATACTGGGTCAAGGTGGTGATCGTGTAGTCCTTTGAGTAGCAGAATGGATCTTGAGGCTCTGAGAAGACGTGTATGCTAGATATAAGGGTTTGATGCCAGTAAAATTATGTTTTTTGTAGTGATGCTGGTAATTAATCCATTGGCTATTGTACGTTTCCTGAAGATAATATTTTATCATATTCCAAACATCTTTGATGGTAAAATATGTGCTGAAGTGTGGGGATTCTTGGGCTTCTTTGGCTCTGGTAGCAGTGTACTCATTGCCTTGCAGGGCCGTGCACTAGACTCAGCCCACGGGAGAAGGGGGTTCTGAATTGAAATTTCATTCACAAATAAAATTTGATAAATGCGATTAACCCTTTTTGTTATATACGTTAAAAGAGTTAGTAAAGAAAAATTGCCTTGGATTGCATTTGCCCACGGCCCTGTTGCCTTGTATTCTGGCATGACCCGGGCCCATACGATCCTTATGAGATTTTTATTCAATAAGATATTATTTCGGATTTCGGTTAGAATGGTTAAATAGAGTGTCCATTACAGATTTCCTATCGTTGCAAATGATGAATTTGCCGCCTTTGTCGGAAGCATAAAATACCACTTCAAGCTGCTTCCGCTGTAAATACCGAGCATAGGATGGTGAATGGAAGATGAAAGGAACTGGTGTATGACTGTAAGACGAAAGTACGTGGCGTCTCTCGTATAACATGGTACTTGTAAAACGCGGTTATCGATATTACACGGTACAAGAATTGATAGTGTAATATAACACGGATTTTGAAAAGATATGCATTTTTAGTATTTGAACATTTTTACCTTTCAATAATGGGGAATACCCCTATGTAATTATTATTATTAGTCTTTGGATATATTTTTTGTTGTATTTTTTAATTTTTTTATTTCATCATAAATTTGAATTTAATTTATTTTTCTTAATATAAACTTCAAGGTAACTTCCTTTCTCATTTATGTATGTAGTATTTGGAACGAAATTTCAGCTTTCATAAAATTTTACACCATTAAGATTTGGTTTCGATATAACACGGTACACATTGCCTTTATTTATATTATTTCAAGCATTTCGTACAACACGGTTTCGGGATATAGCACCGAATATCAGCGCTGTTATACGAGGGACGCGCTGTACTGGTGTCTGTTTTAGATCCGGCTGTATAAACGACACTCCACATTCGTTATTTAAAGGAGCAACGTGATGGACGGTATTGGATGTTGTTGTGGCAGTGTGTTCGTGGCCATGTGCTGTAGTTCAGCCAGTGCAAGTAACACTTCTCATTAATCTGCAGTGAAGAAGCTCGGTTGGCAGCATCTCTAATTTGTGTTCACGGCTTGACTGGAAGTGGGACGATGCGACTAATAATTCGGTTTCTGCAGCGATTAGAACGTTCTTGTTGGCGCATTTCGCGACCACGACATGAGAAGTATACCTATTGACTTCAGCTGCCAGTGTGGCAAGGAGAACTTTTGGTCCTACGTTCGGAAAATTCAGTCTGCACAACGAAACATCCGGTAATGGACATGAGCTGATCGAATTCGCCAGGGCTACAAAACATTGTAGTCTGCAGCACCAGATTCCATCATAAGAAGATTCACCAAGCCCCATGGCTGTCTCCTGATCGAAAAACACGAAACCAGATCGATCATGTTGTGATAGATGGAAGACACGCTTCTATTCGATATAAGTACGATCCGATTACCCAACATCGACTCGGATCATAACCTTGTTGCACCCAAACTACGCACACGCCTCTCTGCAGCAAAAAACGTAGATCTAGATACGCAAAGAATGTTTAACATCAAAAAGCTGCAATCACAACAAACAGTCAGAAGATTCGCCTCTCGACTCTCACTCCTGCTCTCAGAGAGTACTGCCCAATAATTCAGCATGCCCGAGCAATGGAGCAACATTTCTCGTTCTCTACGTACCGCCGCCGGCGAGCCCGAAAAAACAGTTGGCACGACGATGCTGTCTATAGAGCCACGGTGTGATCGGGCGCAACGCGTGCCTTGTGGGATCGCTACCGAGAACTAAGAAAGGAAGATAGACCTATTATCAGAAAAAAAACGAGATGCCGACTCACGTATTTCAGCACACACGTATTTTCACACCAAATCTTGGAAAAGACACATGAAAAGAGAATCGACACACACCATCTTTTCGTTGACTTCAAAGCTGCATTCGACAGTACGATAAGGAGTTATCTGTATGCCGCGATGTCTGAATTTGGTATCCCCCGCAAAACTAATGCGACTATGCAATATGACGTTGCTCAGCACCAGCAGCGCCATCAGAATTGAGAAGGACCTCACCGAGCCGTTTTATCCCAAACGAGGCTTCAGACAGGGTGACTCGCTGTCGTGTGACTTCTTTAACCTGATGTTGGAGAGCATCGTCCGAGCCGCAGAACTTAATCGCTCTGGCACAATATTTTATAAGAGTTGGCGTATGCCGATGATATTGAAATCATCGGCCTTAATAACCGCGCTGTTAGTTCTGCCTTCTCCAAACTGGATAAAGGTGCAAATGGAATGGTTCTGGTGGTGAACGAGGACAAAAAGAAGAACCTCCGGTCATCAAACAAACAGTCGACACACTCGCGTATCGGCGGCACCTACAACACTGTTGACAGTTATAATTTCGAAGTTGTAAAGGACTTTGCTTATTTAGGAACCAGCATTAACACCGATAACAATGTCAGCCTGGAAATCCAACGTAGAATCTTTCTTGCCAACAAGTTCTACTTTAGACTAAGTAGGCAATTGAGTAGTAAAGTCCTCTCTCGACGAACAAACCTAACACTCTACAAGACTCTCATCATGCCCGTCCTAGCGTATGGCGCAGAAGCTTGGACAATGACAACATCCGATGAAACGACGCTTGGAGTGTTTGAGAGAAAGATTCTGCGTAAGATTTTTGGACCTTTGCACGTTGGCAACGGCGAATATCGCAGGCGATGGAACAATGAGATGTATGAGCTTTACGACGACATAGACATAGCGCAGCGAATAAAGATCCAGCGGCTACGTTGGCTGGGTCATGTCGTCCGAATCGATACAAACGCTCCGACTCTGAAAGTATTCGATGCGGTACCAGCTGGTGGTAGTAAAGGGAGAAGAAGACCTCCTCTGCGTTAGAAAGATCAGGTGAAGATGGACTTGGCTTCACTTGGTGTGTCCAACTGGCGCCAGTTAGCATGAGAAAGAAACGACTGGTGCGCTTTGTTAAATTCTGCCAAAATCGCGCCAATTAAGAAGAAGAAGAAGGTGCAAACCAATTTTAGTTATCTCAATGCATATTACAAAGTACCCCATTACAAGTAGCAGAAGCTCTTCATTTTGAAAGCAATAACAATAAAATCACATATAAGAAAATTTTACCATTTGGTATTTCAAAACTTATAAGTTTCAAAAAAGCTAAATAAATTACTGCTGTTGAAGAAACAGAAGAAGAAAAATAATTGTTTAATTTATTCGCGTGCTGATCGAATTTCGACCATTCCATAACTCCCGTGTAGCTTTTAATTATTCTTCTTTTGGTTTTTACATTGAGTGTTATATTAGTTACATTGCGCAGAATATTCAAAGCATCATAAGCCAATTTATTGGTAGCAGGTAGCAGATTTGTCATTTTTGTTTCTATTAAGTTCATTTTATCTTTTTTTAGATTCTTTACATATATTTATTTTATTAGAATCTTTCCCACCCTAAACTCGATAATAATTTTTCCCACCTTAACTCGATAATAATTTTTTGCACCTCAGCCGCAGATAACCGGTACAAAAAACTTCTTACGGCGACGTTTTAAGTTAGGTTTTCGAGTTGATATAATAGATGTTCTTATACCCTTCTTCGAAGCTATTGGTGTGGCCTCACTGCGTTTTACTCGTGACCACGAGAAATCGGATGTGATCTCTTCATTGCGTAATTCATTATGACTTCGTATTATAACATATAAATTGTAAGTATCGCGTATACTCCCCAATTTATGTTTCTCCACGAAAACAAAAATGGTCGCTGAATCCAAATATTTATTTTTAGTTGTGAATTCATCAGTGGCTGATGCAACCGCCATGCAAATGACTAAGATAACAGTAATGCTGAGTATATTTGAAATACTTAAAACTGCCACCTGCTGTAATAAATACTTTCTTATGAAACTGAATGTCTAATTATTTACAGTTCCACTTACCGTTTGCCTCATGTTTATTTTTTATTTACTTTTTAGTTACCTTTTTATGTAGTAGCAAAACTTATACTCGTATGTATTAACTGTTACTCATACGCTCCGGTTGGCCTGTTGCGATGCGACTGCCGTCTAGAACTATATATTTATTTCTGATTGACTGCTGGAAAAGGTACGAAATTATTAAGCAACACGTAATTTGGTTTACTAATAAGTATGTACATATGTATCAGAGGAAGTAAATACCGTCAAAGTAGAACTGGTGTTATAAGTGATTCGAAAGATTTCAAATGTTTGAACAAATTCTTTCGTAGGTATTAGTAAATATTATATGTTAAATAAAAACTGCTAAGCTGTTTGTATTGTATGTATTTTAGTTATTAGTTTTATCTTATAAAAAATATAGGACGGAGTAAAAAAAAAATATAAAACGAGTGAGAAGGGTACCTCTCTTTCTCTACATTTTGGTTTCAAAGTTCTTAGAGTATAAGCTCGAAAAATATATAAGCAAAACTAAAGAAAAGAGCATAAAAACCCTAATTTAAACAATGCAAGGCTTTATATATTTACGAATAACGTGGCAAAGCAAATGCTTTTAGGAAGCCTGTCAAACGAAAAGTGTTCACACAATCAGGCCCGACGAGAGGGGGGGGTATCGGGTACTTTTTCCCCCGCGCCCGGAGTTTTCAGAGGGGCCCGGACTCGGGGGTAATTCCAAGAAATTTCCTGCTTGAAAAAATATAGTAAGTATAGTTGTATTTGGAATCTGAGTTAGCAAAGAAACTCGACGTCGATGATATTATAAGAGCTTTTGCCTCAGCTAAAGCAAGAAAAACAAAATTCTAATCATCGTGGCAGTCATTTTCAAATATTTGTAAGGCTCACAAAATGAATAAACAATTTTAACTTTTTTCAGCTGCGTTTTTTATTTCAGATCTGCTGAAGAGTTTTCTAAAATTCATTTTAATCAATATTTTATAATTAACTCTATCAAAAATTCTTTCAATGAGTTTTTCAATGTTTAAATGTTATATCACTATAACATAATACGCATTTTGATAAATAAAAAATTTAAAGGGGCCCGCATCTCAAGTTTCCCCCGGGGCCCGAATACTCCACGGCCCTGCACACAATAATATAAATATTTTTGTTAGTTTTAGTTAGAAATGAAAAATTTGCTAGAACTTTTCTCGCCATGTCTGACTTAAGACTGGGTAATTGAGCAATAAATCGAAGCTTTCGTTCAACTGAATAAATACAAATAATAAGGAAAACGAAGCATTACGCAATGATTAATTATACATCCAAAGAGATATTGGAAAATAATTGTGGAAGAGAGTATAAGAAGGGTAAGCAAGTTGAGTGCCGCCATAATTTCTATATACAGGGTGGGCCATATAGCGTTTGCTTTTTCAACCACCTATTTTTTTGAGAATGGTAACACAAATGACATGTCCAATGCGTTCATAATTTACTTAAAGGTTTGACATTTACGAAATGGGACGCTATACGCTTGAACAAAATTGGGAAATATTGAAAACCTATTTCCAAAGTGGTGAGTCTTCTTCTTCTTTCCTGATTTTCACATCGGTGGCTACGTCAATAAGCAAAATTGTCGGATTTGGGGCTCAAAAAATCCACACGTTACTGTAGAGAAGCTAATGCATCCACAACGAGTCACTGTTTGGTACGGTTTTTGGTCTGGCGGCATCATCGGGCCATTTTTTTTCGAAAATGAGCGAGGAGCCGCGGTTACAGTAAATGGCGAGCGTTACCGTGACATGCTCAACGAGTTGTTTCCAAAAATTGAAGAGGATGACATGGACGACATTTGGTTTCAACAGAACGGTGCAACTTGTCACACTGCCAAAGTTAAACTCGAACTTTTGGCTACCGTTTTCGAAAACCGAATAATCAGCCGAAATTCCGATATCAACTGGCCACCTCGGAGCTGTGATTTAAGCCCGTTGGACTATTTTTTGTGGGGAGCCGTTGAGGACAAATGCTATGCGAACCATCCAGAGACGATTGATGCTTTAAAACACGAAATCGAAGTTGCCATTCATGAAATTGGGGCCCAAACAATCGAAAATGTGCTTAAAAATTGGGTTGATCGAATGGCCTACTGTAAAGCCAGTTGTGGTAGTCATTTGAACGATATTATTTTTCATTAAGGGGGGGGGTAAGGGATAAAAATCGATTTTTTTTTCATGTTATTGTAGTAAAATATTTCAAAAATACCGTGTTAAAATTTTAAGTCAATCCGAGCAAAACGTTTTAAGTTATAGAGCATAAAGCCGAGCCGCCTCAAACATCTCCCGAGACGCGGCAGTTGCGCGCGTAGTCCGTTACAAACTTTAAACACGGTTTTCTCGAACCTTTTTTTTTAAAGTGCGTAGTCATTGGCATTTGAAAATTACTCAACCGATCCTTTTGAAATTTTGCACACATATTTTACATATAAAAAACCTCCCCCCTTTTTATCGCCATTTTTTTTTTATATTAAGGTGGTTTTACACCTACAAAATGGCGGCAACTTTTTACTTCAAACGACTACCAAATGGCTGAAAATGAAAATAAATCGTCAAAATAAACGTTGGGGGGAAGTTTAACTCATACTTTAACTAAATTATTCGATTTTTTTGATTTCAGATGATTCTACGCTGAGATATGCTGACTACTGCAAAATATATTTTTGAAAAGACGTCTACGTAAATGTGCTCTCATTCGCTCATTTTGCAATATTTTTACATAAAAATTTTATCAAATATTCTTGAAATGTTACTTTATAATATGCAACAACTTTTAATAAACTGACTTGAACCATTTCGCTACAATAAATTCATGAAAAAAGTGTTTTTTTTAGCGTGTTTTAAATATCTTTAAGAATTTTAGACCTACCCGAACCCTCTTGTTACTGGTTTTACACACACAACGGGTATATCACGTCTAGAACGCAAAAACTAACAACGTTAGATAGAGATATGGACTATTTTGCCATTCAACGGGCTAAGAACTAGATAAATTAGAATAAGATTTAAAAACTTACTACAAGGCTTAAGTTTACTCATAAGTAATTCTGTAAATTAAGCCATGTGTATTTATAAAAAAAGATGAAACAAATAAATTTTTAAAATATTGTTACCATCAACAATGCATACGTAGTATTAGAAGGCCGGTTTTGGCGCTGGTATGCGCCATCGCCAATATTTATTATCACTCAATTAAGACGAATCCAGTCACCAAGTTTTGTACCGTTGTATGAATAATTTTATTTATAGCAATACATTTATTCGGAGTTTCATTTGTACCAAATATAGAATTCATGATTTTTTAATTAATAACAATGTGATAGATGAATTTCTTACACGCGTAAGGCGCCACAATAAAAAATTAGTACTTTAATTGATAATTCATTGTGGAAAATTAATGTTTTAACTTAAAATATGTGTGGCATTTCTTGAATTAATTGAAGTGCAGATTTCACACCTTTTATATAACTATGAGTCAGCATAAAGTAATATATATTCAAAGCCCCTTTAAAATACCTACTCTTACGTAGTTCAATAATATACTTATATATACCATATATATTTATATACCATATATAAGTATATTTTTAATGCGGAAAAATCCGAATTTTAAAGATAATACAGCATCACAGCAATGACCAACAAAAAAGAACG
This sequence comes from Anastrepha fraterculus, assembly GCA_037575425.1. Lineage (NCBI taxonomy): Eukaryota > Metazoa > Arthropoda > Insecta > Diptera > Tephritidae > Anastrepha > Anastrepha fraterculus. The sequence continues at coordinate 20,396 of JAYXIM010049777.1, forward strand.
CCATTTTACATTTTTTATTGAAAAAAAACATCTGTATATATAATTATAAAAGCATTTAATAAAACTCTAAAATATCAAGTCCTTAGTATATGTTGCATACGTGTTTGGCAGCACTGGACTATTTCGATAGCATTTGGCAAAGTAGAGTTGTTTAAAAACCTGGAGCACTCAAGAAAAACAAGGAAAACAAAATGTATGCAGAAAACATTAAATTCTTTGGTAAGTGTCACATTTTAATTTGCGGCTGTCAATTTAAACTCGTTTATGGTCGATTCCGCTCGCTTAACTCTTTGTTGGTATTTCATACAAATTTTTGGCTAAGCCAACGGGAACACTTGGCTTTCCTACAAAATGCTGCATGCGATTTACTCATGAAAAAGGAGGTCAAATTCACTGCACTAGCATTGAAAGAAAAAACAACTGCTAAACGAAATACCTGATCATCTACCTCATAGCCAAAAGCAAGTAATGTGGAAAGAATTATTTCTTTTACACATATTAAATATTTATATATACTTATATAGCCCGAAGGTTCGACCGACAACAATTTCCATCGCAATTAGTTGCTTTCATTCTGCTTTAACTTATGTTTCAACTTTATCTTTGTCTCCTAGTATTTTTCTCTATCTCTATCCATTTCTCAATCCCTATTTTTGTTTTCATTTTTATCCTGTTGCTTATCTTCATTTTTTGCTTTATCTTATCTTTGCCTTTATTTTAATTGCTATTACTCTTTTTCTTACCTACATACGTATTCACCTTCACTTTTATCCTTGTTTTAATCTTAACCAAACTATTATTATTAGTGACCATTTTTCAGTGCTTGTTTAACTGTGGTGTATTTTTTAAAAAGCTGTCTTTTAAGGGTGCCATTCTTATACCAAGCCGTCTCGGGCTTGGTATGAGCCGCTGCCATGCCAGACCGGTTATTTCCCCGATATCCCCTAGCAACTGACAGCTGTATCGCAAAGTTTGACATTTTTTGGCTTTTACGTACTCAGAACGTTTTGAAATACCAGCGCTATTTGTGTTGTTTACAGTAACTTAAAAGATTCATCTCGGTCCAAAAATGGAATTAAATAGTGAACATTTTCGTGCAATTATTTTTTACAACTTTCGACGTGGATTAACTCAGCAACATTGCATGGATGAACTTAATTAATTTTTTGGCGATGAAGCTCCATCAAGGACCAGTGTTTAAATGATGGTATGGTGAATTCAATCGTGGTCGTAGTTCACTCCAAGACGAATTTCGTGAAGGTCGTCCAAAATCAGTTGAAGGTCGTCCAAAATCCATTGATGCAGTGCGCGAACTGATATTGCAAGATCGTCATGTGACCTATCGTAAGATTGAAACTATCTTAGGCATTAGTGGGACCAGCATACATTCAATATTGCATAAACATTTGACTGTCAAAAATTTGTTCGCGTTGGATCCCACACAATTTGTCAATCGCTCAAAAAAAGGCTCGTGTCGATTGGTCGAAGGAAATGCTCAAAAAATACGATCGCGGGGCTTCGAAACACGTCTATGACATCGTGACAGGTGATGAATCATGGATTTACGCGTATGAGCCCGAAAGTAAAAAGCAGTCGACTGTTTGGGTGTTTCAAGATGAGTCAAATCCAACAAAAGTTGTTCGCGCACGAAGCACTTCCAAGCAAATGGTCGCCTTTTTTTCGGAAAAACTGGACATGTCGCAACCGTACCACTAGAACAACGCAGAACAGTAAATTCTGAGTGGTACACAACCATTTGTTTGCAAGTTGTCTTCCAAGAAATTAGGAAAACCAATCGCCAAAGACGGATCACTCTTCACCAGGACAATGCGAGCTCTCACACATCGGCCCAAACAACTGCATTTTTGAGCACCCAAAACATCGAATTAATGGGTCATCCGCCGTATAGTCTTGACTTGGCACCGAATGACTTCTTTTTATTCCCGTACGTAAAAAACAAACTGAGAGGTCAACGTTTTTCGACACCTGAAGAAGCGGTTGCGGCATTCAGAATGCATGTTTTGGAGGTACCTCATTCAGAGTGGCAAAAGTGTTTCTACAATTCGTTCAAACGCATGCAAAAGTGTATAGATATTCATGGAGAATATTTTGAAAAACAATGCAGTGATTTTCGATGATTAAAATTTGTTTTTGTTCTCTAATCCCGAAATATAAAAGGCACCCCTCGTATCGACCGCGAACGCAAAGCTGCAGGCCCGGTGGCCAAGATAACAAACGAGGAGCTCTGGCGAATTACACGCCAAAAAAGCATCAGCAACGAAATAAAGAAGAGAAAATATGGATGGATAGGACATACGAGTACTCTACGAAACCCTTACGATGAAATACCGTATGCCGCCTTGGCTTGGAACCCGTAAGGAGCGAGAAGACGAGGCAGACCATTGATGACTTGGCAAAGGGCTATTCGTAAAAAATCGTTTAATGAACTGAGGCCTACGGCTAGAAATAGAAATGTTTGGGAAACTTTTTTTGAATCCTTAAGCTTCTAAGGGAGTGGGGAGTAAATAGCAATAATAATGATCCAAACCATAAAGCATTCGAAGCTACAAAATGTCGATCAAAGAGGATCTGAAAGAGGGGGAAGATACGCAAAAACTTACTCCAGAAAATACACAAAATCTGATAAATTCAATGCCAATCCGGATCCTGCCTCTTCTTAAGGCAACAGACTATGACAAAAGCTATTAGACTTTTAACCGCAATATTGATTTTCAAAATTATTTAAAACTAATTTAAACTGCATTACATACTGTGATCTGAAATATACCGTATTTTTAGTTTTCAATATTTTTATTAAAAAATATAATATAAATTTTTTCAAATAAATGAAGTATCTTAATTATTTGTATATATGGATTAGGAAAAAATACGAAACATGGGAACCAGTCACAATCGATTATAGGGTGTAGACATTCTGCAACATTATCAGCCCTGTGAATCAACCCGATTCACTGCCCAACGCCTCACTTCAGTAGCAGTTCGCACACCTGCTTGCCGAATTCCACCATCTCTACCGAGGGATAACTCCTCTGCTATGCCTCGAAACCATTTCCGTCGCAGTACATAGAAATACCAAATCACATTTGGTCACTGCTGGCGCATGACACATGTGCTGGCTTTCGTTCATCCCGGGTGTATGGGTAGTGTTGGCTAATCCCAACAAGAAATCAATTGGCGCGAATGCTTGCGCTTGATGTATGCTGAGCGGCAGGTGAGTCAATGAGCAAGAGTTTACGACGTTCTTTGCGTAAGTGAAGAAACAATTGAGCGTATACTCCTTGAGGCGACATCTTTAAGCATTTGACGCTTTGAACCATGCGCTCCCAAACTCTTTCGTTGTCAAATCTTAATTGTATTATATCACGGCAATTCATGAAATTTGCGAATGGCAATTATGCCCCTGTCGGTGCTAGATCTCCCACGATCTCCAGATAGATCCATCTTTTCTCGGTACTCCTCTGCACTGCCACATAAGCCCGTATATGTGAACGGTCTAAAGGAGGCGTATCTCGATCGATGAGTAGCAGCCCCGTCAGTGAAGGTGTTGGAACTGTTTTGCGAAGAAGATCACGCAGGCGGCGCACCCAATAGCTGCATTGAATGGAGCAAATTGTCGCTTCTGTGATTTTATGATCAGTAAATATGAGATAGTGCACAGTCGCAAGCTTTACGCCCATCGGGTGCTAGCTAGCAGCGTCAAAGCTTTCGCGCACACAAAGAATGCCTTTTCTTTGAGGTATGGCATTCCACTTAAAATTACTTATATATATTATTTTACCTTCAATTGACTTGAAATAAATAAATAAATATTTACTTATAAGAAATATATTATTTAACTTTTATTAAATTTTATTAACACTAGCTTTATATTACTCTTAGGCTTATACAATTGTTATTACGACCATCACTAACTGGTAATTATTTATCCAAATCTTTAATATAATTTTATTTAGAAGTAAAAGTACTTAGTAGATGTACGAGTATTAATATTTTCCCCTAAGCTTATAAAGGAATGTGCCTAACAACTAGGGATCAGTCTGTACTTTCAAACATCGCGCATTTCTTCTTTTTATTCATCTAGCCGAATAAATTAGGCACAAATAACTTCTTCCTTGTATGTTGATGTTTGACTCGCACAATCGGTTGGAAATATACAGAATAGCCATTAGAATAACCGTAATCTTTGCGCCGAATGCTGCTGCTTATAGGCGTTATACGACCGTCACTAATGTAATAATACCCAGAGGCTAATTGACTATCCAAACCTTTGTAAATGTCATTATCCAAATCACTTATGTCGGAGACCGAACGTGCCGAGCTGATGGCCATTTGCAGACAAATTAGAGTGGTAAAGAGGCAGATCATGGTAGTCGAGCGCTGAAAGAGAGTAAAATGCGAAGCTTTCATTAGCTATATGATTTATATCTTTCAGGGTTGGGCATTTTAATTTTTAATTTTTTTTTAATTTTTTAGTGGTAGTTAATATAACGGTTTCATTGTCACTAAATCTTCAGTTTTTCAGTGTTTTAATCTTTCTCATAGATAACTTTTGGGTTTGAAGAGAAATTCTGTAGTACAAAGTTTTATTTTTATTTTTTATTTTAAATAAATAAATTTTTAAGCAATCAATTTTATTTACTTATTTGTCTTTTTTAAATTTGTTTTAACTTACCAAGTAACTCATTTTTCCTTTTAAATTAAATTTTATATGATTTAATGCTATTTATATTTTATTTGTAGTACAAATTTTAAATTTTCATGTCACTTTAAGAGTTCCACTTCCAGTGTTAGTCAATTTCTGTTTGCCTTTACTCAAGCATTGAAACCAAGTTTATATACTCGACAAGTGTCACCAATTCCAGATTTTTTATTAAATCTCTCTACTCCAATAGTAAATATCAAAACAAAATTATGGAGATAAAAAACGGATACTCATTTAGTGTAAATTTAGCGACTTTTGCAAATTAAACTCTCCGTTCACACCTCTCCAAAACGGGAATTATGATTGAAGTCATACAACATATATTATTTGCCCAGTCAACTATACCGAATGTGTGTGCGTTATTTGTTTTACAGTCTACGCAACATTTCATTTTAGAGCGGCATGCCAGGCTCTAATTAATTTCCTTTGTTTTTGACACTTTGGCGAGCAACACGACAGAAAATTTTGTGGTTCGTTGATGCTTAAAATATATAAAAGCATTTATGGAAAAATTATAAATCACGGAAATCTACTCGCAAGCCAGTTATTTTCTGCTCGTACTTTATTAAAAATGGGAGGATTCCATGTGATGAGTTGACGAAATTAAAAAACTGGTTAGATTTGCTTGGTATTGGAAATTAAGGAAGTAAACATAAGCATTAATGAGGAGATGTTATTTTTTAATTTCATTTTTTATGATTTGATTCTGTTTAATTTGATTGTTTGTTGTTTGTTTGCATAAAAAACGTATGCATGCGTAAATGTAATGCTCCAACGTGCGTGAAAACCGACCAACTGAAAACGTGCGTTTGAATGCGTTTGACAGCTGCTATTTCGACAAGTTCGTATCGCATTCACACCCTACAAGACATTGCGGATCACTTTCGGCAAAAATTCTAGCACATTTACAACTTTTTGATTAATACATGCATGCGCATTGACAAATTTAAAAATATTGACGAATCAAAAACAATATTGAAAGAATTTAATTCGCTTTTGCATTCAAAATGTTACTAAATGAATTGTTTAACAAGTTTCTAAGCATTCTCTGAAACTATTTCTATGTAACCTTTAAGAAATATTACATTGTCTACATTGATACAAAATAGGTAAATTATAGGTTTAATTTATTTTTAATTGTATTTTTTAGCTGTTTTTCATAGTCTGTAAGAAATATTGATTTAGACTATTAATGAATAAATAAATAATTAAATTGAGAGCTTTTATAAAAAATGCGTTTTTTTTAGGTGTACTTAATTTAAAAAAAAACAAACACGGAATTTAGAGAGAACGTAGTTTCAAATCTCGATGAAATACCAAAATTAAGAAAAAAAGAGGTTGTCTGTAAAGTCGGTTTACTGACGATAGTTTAACGTGACAACGTCATAAGAAAATATTGGTTGCAATTTTCAAAACAAAACTTTAATTTTATTTGTTTGATAGATATTTTGTATGGATATAGAGAAGGAGGTAAATGGAATCCCAACGGAATTGATCAAATTACATTTATACAAACGTGAACAATTACGAAACATTGATCAAATTCATGAAAGATATGTTCAATTTCGATTGTGCATCAGCCGTTAATAAGTCAACAACACTAAGAGGCAACATCATCGATTTGCCTTTTTCAAGACACATTACACTCGAAACACTCCCTTTCATTTCCTACTTTTCCTATCATCGTCCTATTCTCAACAGAGAAATGGTTCATTACCATGCACACAGGAAGAAGTCAAATGCAAATACAAGTATGTGAATTTATATACAAAAGCGCATATACATACATATACACACATATATATACTCACTCAAGTAGGAGAGAGCCAGATGACGAACGTTGCCGAATGCGGGAGCCGATTGTGCTCTTTGTCGTTCATTCCGCGATTTCGCTTGCAGTTCAAGCAAGGTAACGGCGATTGAGCAAGATAACAACGAATGAACAAGATAACAACGCATTTTTTCGAGCGTGCAGCCGGCTAAATCGAATTATAAGACGCTATCACGTCAAAAATTGTTTCTAACAGCAGCGCGCCTCGGCAGGAAATGGCAAACCTCCGAGTGTATTTCTGTCATGAAAAAGCTCCTCAAAAAAAAGGTCTGCCATTTTGGGTCGGCTTGAAACTGTAGGTCCCTCCATTTGTGGAACAACATCAACACGCACACCACAAATAGGAGGAGGAGCTCGGAGCTCGGCCAAGCACCTAACAGAAGTGTACGCGCCAATTATTATTATTTTTTTTTTGTCTAATAAGAGGTGTTATTTTGATATTCAAAGAAAAATGCTGATGTTTATTTAATTATAAAGAGGAAGGTATGCTGTTAATAGTGAAAAATAACATCAGGCAAATGACCACCACGACCACGCTTACAGGAAAATATCCTTTTCATGAAATTTTCCATAACCGAATTGCAAAGTGACTGCCCTATGTACTCGATAACCTCACGAATTCCATCTTTGAGATCTTGAATCGGCCCTGAGCTGTTGCGTAAACCTTCTCTTTCACGTGGCTCCAAAGAAAAAAGTCACAAGGTATTAAATCACAAGATCTCGGTGGCCAATTGTGATCACCTCTTCGAGAGGTAACACGGTCCGGAAACTTTTCCCGTAAAAGATCAATGATTTCGTTGCTTGTGTGGCACGTAGCGCCGTCTTGTTGAATTTTTTTGTTTTTTTTTCCCATTATAAATTACGATCTGTTAATATTAACAATAAGTATTTGGTGTTAGGGTTTGGAATTAAAATGTCCCTTCCCTTTGAAAGAGAACATTATTGTCTTTGATGGTATTTAGTTACAATTTTACTAATACTTAGTTTTCTATAATTTTATATTATCATATTTTATTTTATATTACAGTACGAGCAAGATCTGTGGGTGTTTTGCGCTTTAGTCTTCTTGGTTTAAGTTCCATTTCCGATATCAGTCTAATCGCATGGTTTTTGTGCTCTAATAGACGCGAGATGTGCTTACTGCTGCTTCTTTTTACTGCTTCAATGACAGTGTCTATTCCGAGGTCGCGTTGAATGTCGTCATTTTTTATGTACCAAATTGCGTTTGTGATTGTCCTTAGCATCTTAGATTGACTTCTCTGAAGTTGAAATTTCTAGTCCGTAGGTCCATGTCGGTCTGATTATTGATTTGTATATCATTTGTTTATTAAGTAAGCTTAGGGTTGATTGTTTTCCTAGTAGCCAGTAGAGTTGTCGGAATTTGTTTTTCATCTCGTTTCTCTTGTTCAGTATGTGTTTTTTCCATGTGAGTTTTGAGTCAATCGTTATGCCTAGGTATTTTGCACTTGAGTGTATTTTTATGTCTTCCCCGTTGATTTAGATTGGATATCTTGCAGATTTTCTCTTCGCATATCTTACATGTTGTGTTTTGTCTTTATTGACTTCAATGCCCCATTTTTCAAACCATTGTGTTGTAACTGATAGCGTATCTTGCAGTGTTTTTGTTGCTACTTCTTCATTGAGGTAAGCTTACATTAGAACTGTGTCGTCTGCAAATGTAGCTATCATTGATCCTCGAGTAGTTGGCGTTGGTATATCTGCTGTGTATACTAAGTATAGTATGGGGCCCAGTACGCTTCCTTGAGGTACTCCAGCAGACGCCGTCAAGATAACAGAGCACTCATCGTCATATTTTATGAAGAAGTGTCTATCAGTCATGTAGCTTTTAAGGATATTAAATATGTTAAGTCGTAAAATGGTTTTTAGCTTATATAGAATATATTCCTATATATTCCTTTGTGCCATACTCTGTCAAAAGCTTTCGCGATGTCCAAATACACGGCAATGCAATATTTCTTCTTATCGAAGTCGTCAGTAATTTTGTTTACTACTCTGTGAATCTGTTGCACAGTTGAATGTTGTTGTTTGTTGAAAATAAACGTTGTTCAGTTCAATACGATCCAATTCCGGCTATAAAAAATCGTTAATCATCTCTCCTGTTTAACACCTAACACCTGTTATTGGAAAACCCTTTATAAGAAAGGTAGCGGAACAAATGAAAGGGCAAACTGAAACTGCGGGTAAAGAGAGTAAAATACTATGTAAATAAATCAAAACATTGGTAGTAGAAAAAAGGAAAAACACATATACAAACATATTAAAACTCAACAATGACCCAAACAAAACAAAGGATACACCAGAATTAAAAAAACGTGTGCTCATTATTATAAAATCAAGAACAAATCAACCAAGTGATAAAACAAAAAAAGACTTGAATAATAAAATGAGCCCTAAACATCGCTGACATAAAAACACGTCAAAGTGGGACTATGATAATTAATAGTGTGAATAATGAGGAAAGAAATAAAATTAAAGCAATAATGGAAACGAAAACAAGTGACCAATATGAAATTAAGATCCCCCGACCACTTAAGCCAAAACTGATGATAACTGATATGTCTTTTGAAAAAAAAACAATGAAGATTTATTAGACTGTTTAAAGAAGCAAAACAAATGTATGGAGTAAGGTGAAATAAAGGTCTGGAAACAATACGCGGTCGAAAAAAATAAAACGTATTACAATGCCATATTGGAAGTGGATGAAGAACATTTCCCGAGCGCCCTAAAAACTGAAAAGTCAGTATTGGATGGGAAAAATGCAAGGTGTATGACGGAGTTGACGTGTCGATGTGCTTTAAAGGAAAAGGATACAACCACAAATCACAAGAATGTAAAAAACGACGAAGCATGCAGCAGATGTTTTGGAAAACATAAAACAAGGGAGTGCAAAAACGACCTCAAAAATAAATATATTAATTGTATAAGAGGAAACGAAAGCTAGACGACAGCTATACATGGCGACAGATATATACCTGTACATACGAGTAAACAATGCCCAGTGTATATAAGTCATTTAACGGCAAAAAAATTAGAATATTAGCAGTCAAAAACAATTGAAATGAATATTCCTTCAGAAGGCAACGGGAAACCACTGAAGGTACACTCTCCCATGACAATTAAATACAAACAGCACACAAATAATAGGAGTAAAAATATTATGAAACACTTAAGGAACTTAAATATTGCGACATGGAATGTACGAAGTTTATACGAATCAGGTAAATTAGACAACACAATCAATGAATTTAACAGACTAAAACTTGACTTTCTCGGTATAAGCGAAACATGGTGGCAATCAAACGGCTGCATGAAAAAAGGCGTACACTTTTACTACTCTGGAAATGCCTCTACAAGACATAGAAGAGTCAGCGTTATGATCGCGAAAAAACATTGTGGGAAAGTTAGCGAATTTATTCCATACTCTGACAGGGTAGCGATCCAAAAATTAAACTGTGTTGATGACAAGATTGAAAGTTTTTATAATGACCTTACAAAAATTCTAATGACTAAGAAACATGGCATAAATATAATCATAGGCGATTTCAACGCAAAAGTAGGAAAAGAGGAAACACCAAATGTGAATGGAAAATACGGTCAATGAGATAGAAATGAAAGCGGAAATAGACTAGTGCAATTTTATCAAGAAGAAGAACTCATCATTGGTAACACGTATTACAAATTCCCAGAGAGACGGATGTACACATGGAAATCACAACAAGATGTAATGAGAAATATAAAACGTAATCAAATTGACTACACCTTGATTAACAAAAGATTTAAATCATCTAAGATACGGGCTAAAAACCCTACCAGGCGCAGACGTTCCTTCCAATCATAACTTATTGCTGGAAACGATACGAGCTCGATTAACAACACCGAAAACAAAACAGAAAGAATCACATATCGATATACATAAATTGGAAAACGACGATATTAGAAATGGCTTTCAAAACAAACTGAATGAATTATTGGCAAGTTGCAATACTGGTGACAATCCGATTGAATGCTGTAATAATACTGCTGACAAAATAAGAATACTAACAACTAATAAACTAGGAACAAAAATGAATATAGCCAAAGAAAAATGGATGATGAATGATGAAATTTTGAACTTGATGAATGAGAGAAGGAAATATCGGAACATTACATTGACGAATATAAACGACGAAACGTAAGAGACGTACGAAACCAATAGATGGGAAGACAATGAGAAGATATAGAGCGATTGGAAAAGTTACATGATAGTTTTAACTTACACAGAAAACTAAAGGAAGTACATATGTAACCTGAGAAGATACGAGTATAATGCAATTAATACAGGGAGGGCAATATAGCGTTTGCTTTTTGAACCACCTATTTTGAGAATAGTAACACAAATGGCATGTCAAATGTGTTCATAATTTACTTAAAGGTTTGACATTTACGAAATGGGACGCTATATGCTTGAACAAAATTGGGAAATATTGAAAACCTATTTCCAAAGTGGTGAGTCTTCTTCTTCTTCCGCGGTTACAGTAAATGGCGGGCGTTACCGTGACATGCTCAACGAGTGTTTGTTTCCAAAAATTAAAGAGGATGACATGGACGACATTTGGTTTCAACAGGACGGTGCAACTTGTCACACTGCCAAAGTTAAACTCGAACTTTTGTCTACCGTTTTTGAATTCCGATATCAATTGGCCACCTCGGAGCTGTGATTTAAGCCCGGTGGAGAATTTTTTGTGGGGAGCCGTTAAGGACAAATGCTATGCGAACCATCCAGAGACAATTGATGCTTTAAAATACGACATCGAAGTTGCCATTCATGAAATTGGAGCCCAAACAATCGAAAATGTGCTTAAAAATTGGGTTGATCGAATGGCCTACTGTAAAGCCAGTCGTGGCAGTCATTTGAACGATATTATTTTTCATTCATAAATGACAATGTTCAATCTTCAAAATAAAAAAAAGTTTGAAAAAATATTGATTAGTTTTTTTTATAGCCGATTCAAAAAGCAAATTTTACATGACCCACCCTATACATTATACGATACAAACGACAAAGTTAAACAGACGAAAACGAAAAACACAATATTTGGGTACAATATGGGTAGTATGTCCATGAATTATTCAAAGACGATTCAGGATATGAAAATATTATTTAGTATGAACGACTCAACAGATAATCCATTACTTAAACAAACTATGTCAAAAAATGCGATAAAATTATCAAAACCAAAAAAGCAACAGGCTGTGACGAAATCTCAGTGTTTAACCACATATATGAAACTGCTAAATATTCAAACTAATGGTTAAAATCCACGTTTATTGTATTCCAAAAAAGATCAATACAAAGCAATGCAAGGATAATAAATTTTTTCTAAAAATCATTCATAACAGAATTCATCAGAAATGCGAGGCCGCTGTGGGAACAACACAGTTTGGCTGTAAGAAAGGGTTTAGGACCAGGGAAGCAATATTTAGCCTTCAAATGCCTACACAAAAATCACAAAATACAAGCTAATTAAAATAATGAGAGATTTGGACATAAACAAATATGACGTCAAATGTATACAAAACTTATATTGGAATCAGACTGCCAAAATTAAGATTCGGAGGCAGCACCACAAGAGAGACAAAATTCTACAGAGGAGAGAGACACGGTTACATACTATCACCACTATTATTTAGCGTGTACGCAGGAAAAGTATTTGAAGAAGCAATAAATGACGTAGAAAAAGGCATTAAAGTTAATGGGACATATGTAAATAACATTCGCTATGCAGACGATACAATGCTAGTAACAAACAATTTCCAGGATCTCCAAACTATTATAAACAAAGTTGAAAAACACAGCAACGACTTCGGGCTAAATATAAATAGTGATAAAACTAAATTTATTAATGTAAAGCAGCAGAGACTATACCTATGCGAGACAAACCATAGCGGGCAAAACAATGGAGAGAGGCAGAAGAGAAATGGATAGAGCGAACTTCATGAAAATTAAACAACTACTGACCGCCGGGACATACCAATCAAATTAAAGACAAATTAAAATGTTATGTATGGTCAACTCTCTTATATGGATGCGAGGCCAGGACATTGAAAACCATAAACATAACCCGACTAGCATCCTTCGAAATGTGGTGCTATAGAAAAATGACGAGAATAACCGACTGGACCGACGAAATATCAAATAGCATAGTGCTAAATAGAATGCAAACCTCTATGAACATGCTAACGGGCATAAAAAGAAGAAAAGTCGCTTATTTCGGACACATAACAAGAGGTGACAAATACCATCTTTTAAAACTGCTGATACAAGGAAAAAGGAACTTGTTAGGAATAAAATGACGTGGCTAGACAGCACCAAGGAGTGGGCAGGTCTCAAAACAATCTGCGAACTAACAGTGACAGCGAGAAACAGACGCGATTATAATGGCATCATTAATAATATAACCTGACAACCGAACGGCTAAAATCAAAATAACGTTTGTATGTAATCGCGAACATCCAGCATGGATACGCCAATTAATTAATCGTGTTAATCTAGTGATACACGCATTATTCGGACAACGACGGGTTGCCTCCTCATGTCCGCCTCCCAGGCACGCCGTCAATTACGCCGACGAGATCCAGGACAAAACGAACAGACAACTACTGGACCGGACAGTGTGCAGACAGACAATGAACGACATTTAGCGAGATACCCTTATCACCTTCTTAAGCTCCCGACCTGAATGGCGTAATCGAGGTCCAACCCCCACCTACAGCAGATGAAGAGCTCCAGCTTCCTCGTGAGACACGTGTAACACTGGCACAACTACGTTCTGGATATTGTAGCAGGTTAAACTCCTACTTATCCAGAACTGATCCTAATATACTAGGCATATGTCCAGCATCTGAAGGCACCAGGCACAATACTAACCACCTTTTCGCATGCCCGATCAAACCCATCTACCTGTGGATCCAACCTGTCGAAACAAGTTTCTTGGGCCTACCATCAGATGAGCTAAACAAAGACGACCGGTGTAATCTATTATATATTGCACTGACAAGGTTTAGTAAGCTGCTACAACAACAACCAACTAGGTTAGTGAACATGCCACATAATGCCTAGTACAGTATTCAAATATAATTGTGACGCTATCACATGGCTCGAACGAAGCATCTATACTACAATACTGGTAAGACGAGTTCTTAGGGCCATGACTATGTGGCTGACGAGTTGTGCACTTTCACAAAGTTCCACTTTGAGGCCATAATCAATTTGTGAGTAAAATGCTGAAGTGCACGCATCCACTGCCGCACTCAGATTGTCCGTGAACGACGGAGGAAACACGCTAAGCTGTACAAGCTTTCTGAAAGTTTGTTTCACTGTCAATTGTTTTGTTTAATTAAACTAATTACTCAATTTCCAATACAAATTTAACAAATTATTCCTTTTTCAACAACATGTAACCCTTTGGTTTAAGTTTGCTTTTAAGCACATTCTCTTTTTCTGCTGCCTTCTCTGCTTGTATACGCGCATAGCGCTTTTTTGCAAAATCCAATTCATTACTTAGGGTTAAAATTTTAGCCGCGATCTCTTGTTGTTTCTTCAAACGTCGTTTCTGGTTGGCCTAAAAATACACCAAAAAATGTGTATAATTAACTTATTACAATTCCAAATTATTTCACCTACACCGAGTGGTGTGGGACGTCCGTCCAAGAAACTGTAGTCCGGCAAGTTAGTCAATGGGCCAAATGCATTGGGGTTCTCGGGCAGACCTCTCTGTTCACGCCATTTGTAATTCAACGCTCGCATTACCGTACAAGAAAATTGGCGTTTAACTTTAATTACATATAAATAATGAATATATTATTAATGGTAGTTAAAAATTATAATTATGTACTTACTCGCTCCATTTTGAGTAATATTTACTAAGGAATTTGTGAACTTTAACATATTCACTTATTTAATCACTATAAAAAGCAAGCACGAAAGAAGTCGTTCACACCATATGTTCACCGTTTAAAAAAACAGCTGGCATTTAGTATTCAACTTGTTGGCACTTGGCAGCACTGCTCAATGAAAAAGTAAACAAACAAAATGCACAAACTTCACATTGTACACAAATTAAAAATAAGTGATTATTTTATCTAATGGCATGGCAGAGCGTTTGGAGATCACATTAAAGCAACCTAATCCTCTTTTTGAAAAATGGCTGGAGAAATGGTTGGAGGAAGCAGAGCGTCGTAATGCAAAGTCGCAATACAAACTTCGCGAAGCACTACACGCTCTACGTAGCTATCCGCTTCCACTGGCCACAGGACGAGAATGTGCTATTCTTCGAGGCTTCGGTAGCACATTGTGCAATCTTATAGATGAAGAGCTTCGTTTGTATCAAGAAAGGCAACATATTTCGCAATTACAACCTACAATGCAAACATTTCAATCGGATGTGAAACAAATTGTCCACTCTGTTCAGAAAAACAAATCTCGAAAGTTGCAAACAAAAATCAGTAAAAAAGAGCAGAAAGCTATCGCTGATGAAGAAGAGCGACAGCGTCAAGTCATCATGAGTCCAGGAAGCTTTCGCATAATATTACTTGTTGACACACAAGAAACCAACGGCAAAAACAAACGCACTTTGGATCAAACACGCTGCTACTTAGAAAGCTTTGATATATTGTATGAAGTACGTCGTTTGACTATCGGTGATTTTCTTTGGGTTGCACGTGACCAGGAAGGGAACGAATTAGTCCTTCCTTTTATAGTTGAACGCAAACGGTTTGACGACTTGGCCTCAAGCATACGCGATGGTCGGTTCCATGAGCAGAAACATCGTTTACGCCAATGTGGAATTCAAAATGTTATCTACTTAGTCGAAGATTATGGGAATAATGAGCATTTGGGCTTACCAATGGAGTCCTTACAGCAGGCAATTGTGAACACGCAAATACATTCAGGCTTTACCATAGCACATACTCAGAATAACTTTCGTTCAATGAAGCATTTGGCAGGTGTGACGAAAACATTGATACGTTGTTTTAGGAATAAAGTTTTGCTTAGCACAACGAAGGAAGACTTACAACCATATCGTTCTTCAGCTGATATGTATGGTTTACTGAAATTCCGGGCCTTGTATGAGGATTCGGCCCGTGGTGCACAATTGACTATTCGCGAAATATTCGTACAACAATTGCTGCAACTACACTCATTGTCCCTGGAAAAGGCACTGGCCATCGTAGAAGTCTATCCCACACCACGACTTATTTTCGACGCCTACGAAGCATGTACAAGTGAAAAGGAAGCTCGTGCTCTGCTGGCCAAAATTTCTTGTGGACCGTTACAGCGACAGCTGGGTGATAAAATAAGCCAAACAATTTATGATTTCTACAAGACTGACTTTCAATAGATAAGTAATTGATATGTACATTTAAATCTTTATTTATAAGTTTAATAATAGCTAATAAAAATCATTTGTTTGAATACCATCAGCAAAATCTGTTACTCCAGTCATTTTTATTCGTGCTTGCTTTTATTATTTATTGCTTTCAATAAATATTCAACTAAAATTAAACCTTTGCCTTGGTACTTATTTAAAAACAGTTTTTGTCCTGTATTTTCACCGTTATTATAGCTTAAATATCCCCCAAAATTCATTTAAAAATGCGATTGGTGCTATTCGGATGAAACATTAATAGAAGTACTTATTAAAATGTTTAATGCCACCACGAAGTACAAACGTTTTAAAACTATCACCGGATTGTGCCCATTTACACAGGGAAACATTTTGTTCCTGGGTGAAGGACGGCCGCGGAAGAGAGAAGGGAATTTAATCGTATTTTCGTTCTTCCGCTTGATTGAAAACCAACATAGAACTCAGAACTTTCTCCCGCAAAAGAAGAAAACGAATGAAGCAAAAGTCAAAAATTGCTTTAAGATAAGAAATACGAATAAAAAGAGCAAAGCGTGTCGCCCAAGGCGAATTTATTAATTAATATAATATAATAAATCCACCTTGGTGTCGCCTGTACAGGAGACAAAGACCCTTCTCTCTTCCGCGGCCGTCCTTCTCCCAGGAAAAAAATGTTTCCCTTCCAAATGTTTCTCTGTGTAAATGGGCACTATTTTTAACATAACCTTAACGATGTCCAGAGAACAGAGAACGGATCATATGAATTTACGTTCTCTGCGATGTCGGCAAAACACTTGATTAAATTTTGTTGTACTAAATGATTTCAATGCTGCCAAACTTTATAAATAAAAATTGTTCCAACTTTTCTTTCGAAATGTCAAACTGACATCAACTAATTTGTTACACGTCTCTGAACTTTTTTCACTAATCATTGCACGAAACTAGTTTTAATTAAATTTAGTTTAATTTAATCACCCGCTAAGCTAAATAGATAAAATGTCAACAAAGACTAGCACAATCGAACGAAGCAGTAGTAGTAACTCAAAATCGGTAAATTTTTCAGAGATTTGCTCCCGTGCTTTGAAAGCGCATTCTGATTGGCCAGACAAGGTGAGTTAATTAAACAGGTAATAGCGGGGAGTAATTCATGTAGCAAATACTGCTGCGCCTGATAAAAGTATTTAAGAAAAACGTGCTTGAGTGATAAAAAACGAAAATGGCATAGAAATGCAATGTTCCACTCCTACATACACATATGTGAATATTCTTACTTTACTTTTCAGGATGAATTTTTAGACGTTATATACTGGGCTCGACAAATCTTCGGCATTCTTTTGGGCATTGTATGGGGCATTGTACCATTAAAAGGCTTCTTGGGCCTAGTGCTGTAAGTAAACTACCGTAAACTTCTTCTTCCAAATTTAATACATTTTTTTAAATACTCTTATAGATTCGCGGGGATCAGCTGCAGCATTGTCTACATTTATGCCATAAATTTTCAAGGTATTGATGAGGAGGCTTACGGTGGTGCTTGGGAGTTGGTAAAGGAAGGTTTTATGACATCTTTCGCTGGTTTCCTGGTGACGTGGATCATTTTTTATACTGGGTTGCATTATGATACTATAATGGCTGAAAAGGAGTTATCGTAATGCAGTCAAACAAATTTAATAATTACCAATTTGTTGTACATTAATGTTAAAGATATCAGCAGACTACTTTCGATAGTAACAATTTTTAAACCTTCCCGTTATGAATGAAATAGGACTACCGCAATAAGACAATGCCAAAACAAATCAACTATGAGGCGGCAAAAACCATTTACTTTCCCAAGAATCAGAGCAGATCCTGCTTTATGATGTAGTTGTAATGGTTTTAACAACTATTAGTTAATAAATTATTGTAGTAACTAAGCAAGCTTAAATAAGTTACAATGAGATTGGTGCCCCTCAGCAGATACGTGCTTGCATTTCCGAGCATTTTGTTATTGTATGTGCTACTATCTTATATTACTACTATCCACACGAGTTTAAACTTTTTCTATGAAAAAAATAAACAATAGTTCACATAGCGTTACAGTTTCAGTTTTTTTCTTTACTTATTTAAGGTTTTTTTTATACATATGTTCATAAAGTATTTAATCCAAATGTCAGTCCAAATCAACTACTTTAGAACCAGTGTTTTAATATATTTTTTAAAAATCCATAGATTCTATGCCATTGCCATTCTGTGTAACACCTTTCGAACTTAGTTCAAGCTCAAAGTTTTCGGGCAGTTGTCCACTTTGTAGTATACGTGATAGTCGCTCCACCTCTTGAAGAGAGTTCGCTCTTTTTATCGCATCTCGTATACGTTGTAAATCTTCTGGATTAGCCGCTCTCGCTGCACTACCAGCAGCGACGTTGCCTCCTGCTTCCGCAGCAGCGACCGATGCATTAAGCTTTGATTTCTTTACTACTTCTTTCAGCATATCTTTACCCTGTTTAGTACGAAAATATTCTTGTGCCTCAATACGGTCCTTTCTCTTGATCTTCCTGAAATCAAGCAAACGCAGCTGGGGAAATTTGAAAGCCATGTACTCGCGGTAATAAGGTTTTGTTGAAACAGGATTTACAAGCAAGCACAGTGTTTCGAGGTGAGGTAGTAACGCAAGTGCTTCTAAATCACTTAGCTCCTGCAGATTGTTTCCTGTTAAAATAACTGAGCGTAAATTCGGTACCGCTTCATGCAGACCATCGCCAATACGCAGGATACGATTGTTGTTAAGTAGCAGGCATTTTAGACGCGGTAAATATGGTATCCCATCCAATTTTCGCAGATCATTATCAGAAAGATCTATTGTGTCGAATTGGTCCAATGTAGCGCCTAAGTTTTCAATTTGTGGAATTTTATAACCGCGCAAATCCAATTCCCGCTCCCGGCAAGGATTTAT
Organism: Anastrepha fraterculus; assembly: GCA_037575425.1. Taxonomy (NCBI): domain Eukaryota; kingdom Metazoa; phylum Arthropoda; class Insecta; order Diptera; family Tephritidae; genus Anastrepha; species Anastrepha fraterculus. Next base: position 39,283 of record JAYXIM010049777.1, read on the forward strand.
AAATTGCATTGATTGATTTATTAGTTCCGGCGTTAGCTTCACCATATTGTGTGTTACAAATATTTGGCAGTGTTATCGATTACACTTTATTGCAATATGAAGAATAATGCCCAGGTTTAATAAAAAATTTGTGAATTTTCATACAAACTCTAAATCATACACGAATTAAAATGAAGGCAAGCGTCAAATATGTCACATAAAAAACTTCTTTTGACAACCCGCATGTCAAAGGCGAAAATGCTACCAAGTTAAATACTCACCGTATAGGGTCTCATCAAGGCGAATTGAGTACTATGGTTGCGCCCAAGGCGAATTTAGCAAAATCCACCTTGGTTGCGCCATTAAAAAACAGTTGCTTTATTTTTCGCGATTTTGACAAGTCCGACGTCAGCTCAGTTCGCAATACAACGAACAAAACAAACAAAAGTTTGAAAAATTAGCGTTTGTGAAAATTCATTGAATGGCTTGGAAGTTTTATGATTAGTGATACTTAAACTAATCAAACTAATGAAAACGAATTGCAATGTGTTAAATTGTGAAAGTACAAATTAATATAAAGCCTCCAAATGCAGTTTGTTTGCGTTCTTATGCGGAAGACGCCGTGGCAGGAAATGTGTGTGAGCATAATTTCTTGTGCTTGGTTGTTTCCATTTCTTTCGGCTAGTCTTCTTCTTCACAATTAGTAATTCCACTTCCTTTTGCTTGTTTATTCATCCGCTCTTACGACACGAAGAATTCGGAAGGCGTAATTTGTTTCTCTATCATTGTTGTGGTCGCATCAAGAATGATAGATAAATAGATTGCACCTTCCTAATTCGCTGTGTCGCATGACTCCATCTATAAGCAAACAAAAGAAAGGGGAATTACTTGTTCCTGAAGATCCGCATAAAAACGCAAACAAACTGCATACCAAATCAAAGTATTGGCAAAGTATAAAACTAAGAATTAATTCCTCTTGTTTCACTCTGGGCTCACAGCCACATGGACACTGCGAAAGAAAAAACAAATCAGCTGATTTACTAATACCACCTTTAATAGATTCGTCTTGCTGCATGCCTTGTTCCGACATGGCGTACGGCATGTATGGGGTGCCCTCGACTCCATTATATTTACATAATCTAGTTCGATGTCAGTGAAATTCGTTGCCGCAACGGTTGCGTTATCTATGACGGATGGAACAGCGTTTCCACGACAGTCGGTTATACGTTACCGAAACGACCCGGATTTATATCCGGCCAAGAACTGTCACTCCAGCAGCATTCCCCGTATGTAAGTATGGGGAATGTTTATGCTGCTACAACAACAACAACGGGTGGAACAGACTCATTCTCTAGTAAACCTGTGCAAGAGTAAGCGAAAAGTAAACGAAGTGATTCACTAAAGCTGGCCACAAACAGGGTCCAAACAGTTGCAGTTCGGAGAAAATCCATCGTGTATGGCAAAGTGTGAACACACATCCAACGTAATTGAACATTTTCATTTACCTGGGATTCGTTGCTAGTTTAAGGCGTCGTTGAGATAAGAGTATGAGGAAATATGACAAGTGTGAATAAATAAAGTTTATGTTCTTCCGGAGAACTTTTTTTTTCATATTTCCTAACAACTTAATATGAGAACGATTACTGCTATTTTGCAACCATTCCTTCATCCGAACCTGTTTATTCTTTTTTTCCTAATGCACATTTAAAAACTGCAAGAGCAATCGCGTCATCCGCTTTCTTGTCTCGCATGTTTACAGTACGACGATCTCAACGAAATGATGGTTTATGGATTTGTGTACAATGTGTGTGCTACCGACTAGGCACAAATCGCTGGGAGTTGTACCCTGTTTGTGGGCAGCTTAAAGCAAGCATGCCGTGTTGCCATTAATTTGTGATTTTTATTAGGTAATCCAGTGATAGAACTCAAATTCGTAACAATATATATTTATAAACACAAAGTAATAGATAGTAATGTAGGTTTCTTCAACTCGTGTAGCATAAAAATAAAACGGCAGCCATGTATGTTATATCGAAATTTATTCTTCAAACTATTTTTATAATTTTTCATAAACATTTAGTTTATTTTTCTTCATTTGGTTTGTGATACTTTTTATTTAGTGTTTCAAATTTCTTCATCTTTATAAATTCAAGATTTTATCTCAATTTTTCAGTGCAGTTGATGTTTTTTGATTAATATTAATTGAAAGGTGGAGACTAGAAATTTATTGTTAGTCTTTCATAACTAACAAAATACGTATTTTTATGATTCTCATAACTTGCGATAGCTCGAAACACAATTTATCTAGTGCTTTTTATACTTTGTAATAAAAAAATCAGTTTTTTTTTATTTTGTGTTGATTTTCCTATTACCACTAATTATTTTTTTATTAGTTAAACGATTAAGTTGGTAGATTAAGTTTCCAAACGAATATCTATTCGTTTCTTAATATACCACTTCGTCCACACTTCACATTTAATATTTATAGTTATGATGTTAAATTTATATTCCAAAATTATGTAATAGTTAAACAAAAGAGCCAATTGTAAAAAATAATTTACTTAATTGTAATTAATTTGTCCCCTTTCCAATAGTCAGAGATATTTTTTTAAACGCTAATCTCGAATTTCTAATATTAAATATTTTTTGGAACACTTTGGTAGTATGCTAAATAGAAAATGGCAATTGCCATATGTTTAAAGATTGCCACTTTTTTCGTTATAATAACAATAAGATAAAAAAAGTTCTTTCTAAGGATTTTGATAAATGTATTAAAAAAATCCAGGAAAGAAAATGTTAAACATAACTTTCTAAATCGTTAAAAAAAGCCGCCGTAGCCGAATGGGTTGGTGCGTGATTACCATTCGAAATTCACAGAGAGAACGTTGGTTCGAATCTCGGCGAAACACCAAAATTAAGAAAACAATTTTTTTAATAGCGGTCGCCCCTCGGCAGGCAATGGCAAACCTCCGAGTGTATTTCTGTCATGAAAAAGCTCCTCATAAAAATATCTGCCGTTCGGATTCGGCTTGAAACTGTAGGTCCCTCCATTTGTGGAACAACATCAAGACGCACACCACAAATAGGAGGAGGAGCTCGGCCAAACACCCAAAAAGGGTGTACGCCCTAATTATACATATATATAATCTCGAATTTCTAATATTAAACATTTTTTGGAACACTTTGGTAGTATACTAATAGAAAATGACAATTGCCATATGTTTAAAGATTACCACTTTTTTCGTTATAATAACAATAAGATAAAAAAAGTTCTTTCTAAGGTTTTTGATAAATGTATTAAAAAAATCCACGAAAGAAAATGTTAAACATAACTTTCTAAATCGTTAAAAAAAAGTTAAGGTAGGGTAAATAGAGCGATCGTTTTTTACAAAGCAATTTTCAAAAAACCAAAACAGTAATAGTTTCAAGTGCTCTGTCTGGATTTTAAGGCCAAACACCCAAAAAGAGTGTACGCGCCAATTCTATATATATATATATATATATATATATATATATATATATATTTCATTATATGTGCATATTTGAATTTAAAATGAATGCAATTAAACAATGCAAGCTGTTTTACCTTTTTTAGAAATCAATGTTAAAAGTTGATAAATATAAGAAGTTCCAGAAACTAAATTGATTTAAAATGGTTGACAAGAAAATTCATGAAAATCAGCCCGAAATGTTTTTTTTTTTCAATTTATAAAAACAGAATATGGCGCAAAGGGAATCAAGCAAAAACAAAAAAAAAATAGAGTACTCCGAAAACAATAAACGTAAATAATAAATCAACAACCTGAAAAAAACTAAAACTGTATGAATTGGTTATAAAATTAGCAGAATAAAATCTGGCATTTTACTTAAATTTTAAATATCTATGTACATACGTATGATAAAACATTTCCAGTTTTCTCGCTCAATTGGATTAACACCCCAAATATTCTTCAACTAATTTCAGCTCCCAATTACAATTTTAAACTTCAGCTTTTCAAGTTTTTATGTTCGCTTCACAAAAACAAAAAAAGTATAGAAATAAAAAAAATAAAAAATAATTGTATAAAACAAATACCCTTGAATGGAAGCAGCTATAAAAAATATAATCATTTCTATTTGGTTATTTAATTTACATATTTTTGCCGAAATGTTTGTAAAACTTCATTACTTGCCACCTATTTTATTTAACTACAGATGGTATGTATCCATGATTCAATAATAAAAGGTTTGCTCAGTAAGCAGCTTTCTCATTTCCTCTTGACAAATCTGGTCCCCTTAGTAAGACATTGGGTTGCTAACTCTAGAAATTTTTATCAAAAGTGGAAGAAAAGTAAAATTTGTAGTAAAAAAATTGTGATTTGTAAAGGGTTTTTAAACACAAGAACTTGCTCGGTATATCCATAACCAAAACGATACGGAAAACACCCTGACATACAGTTTAAATCAGGATATGAGCATATTTTTGGGGCAATCAACGTGAAAGATGGACGTTTTAACAATTTGAGCCAGATGCCTTTCAAATATAGGTTGGGAAAGTACCTACTAGGTTACTTTAAAAATACATAAGTTACCAACAAGAGCTCATTTAGCAATATGTAATTAATCACAGATTCTGGATGGTAGATGATTTGTATGAGGAGCTTTTTTATGGCAGAAATACACTCGCAGGTTTGCCATTGCCCGCCGAAGAGCGACCGCTATTACAAACAACATTTCCTATCGTTTGGTGTTTCATGCCCGGGGCTTTGAATCCTTGCACTTCCAAATGGTAGTCACGCAGCAAGCTATTCGATAGTAATAATTAGTTTAAATAAGTGCAGGTAGTTTGTTAAGTATTTATGAATGTTAGAATTTTCTTGACTGGGTGGTCAAAACTCCAAACTTACGTGGGCAAGGCATGGTAAAGTAAAGCGCCGTGAGTATGTTCAAAGTTTGTTTTTAGTCAACCAAATTCATAATGGATTCGCTTTTTCTATGATAGAATTCAAGGTCATAATACTTAGGTAATCACGAAGTATCTGATCAGTTTTGAATTTAAAAATTAATTCACAAAATATAATTCTGGCATTAAGTTAAACCGTTTTTTTTTTAATATCATACTTGCCATTTTCCGTTTATACTTTATATTTTTTTATAATTTAACTAAAAAAGGACTATTTTACTACCATTTTAAGCAAAAAGTTATTTAATATTTCCATTTTATTCATCCTTTTTAAATGCGACCTTTTATAAGGGAGTGTCAGAATTCTAATGTCGTAAGTGAGCAAACCTTTAATAATTGAATCATGGTATGTATCCATGTAGTGTATGCCTGGATACAGAAATATTTATACTTTTTTTATTTTTCAAAGAGCAATCGGTTATTGATTAATTTTATTTTCTTTTATTCATTCATTTTATTATTGGTTAATTAGTTGTTCATAAAATATGATTGGCACTTAAAATCAATACATACACATACATATTTATATACTATAGAGTTGTATATCAGCATACATATGTAAATACGTACAAGTTTGGTTTAATAAAAAACGCGCGCACTTACACACATATTTTTATTATTATTTAAATTTATAGTAAATATATTATAGTGTTTCATATCGAAATGTGAATCATCATCATCATCATTAGCATTAGCATTCAGTATACAACAGAAAATAATAAAACACATACATATCGCATTAAAATTAAAGATTGCATTAAAACAACATATTAGATTTATGTATATAAATACAAAGTTAAAAAAATTCTCATTTAAATATATAAATAATACATTTTACATTGAAATACTCTCGAATTGCAAATAGTGCAAGTATATAAAAAAAGTTAGTCAAAATAAGCACAATATTTTTGTAGTGAAAATAGTATACAAAAATAATAATTTACATTTTGATTTAGTTTAAAAATAAGGCGCATAATAATTGCACAGAACATAAACTAATTAAAGAAAAATGATAAGAATTTGAAACTCTTGACTTCATGAGTTTTTCCAAATATATTTCCATACATTATACTTCGTGCCACTTTATTATTCGTCTTTATTATCGGCTTGGGTCTCGGCCAATGTGAAACGGATGTTAGGTGAACATTAAATTTTCGTTATATTTTTTAGTTTTTTATGTTTATATTTTTTAATTTTTTTTATTCATTACTTATTTTTTGTTCACCTTAAATTATTTTCAATTGTATTGCTCCGTAAATCATTATACTAGTACGAATTGCTGTTGTTGATACATCTGCTTCGCTCCAGTTGTTTGTTTTTTCTTCGTTTATTACTTCATATGTCTTACAGGTCAACAACATCTTCCTTAGTGTATTGTATATCTCTAAATAATCGTCGAGTCGAGGAGCGTTGTAGGCCTTCAACTAATGTCTCCTAGAAGAGAAAATTTAAGAAGATCAAACTTAGCATTTATTTGGCTCAGACTTGAAATAAACTGTTAGGCAATGGTTATGCTAATAGACATTTATTCGAAAAAAAAACCAAAAGTGTTTGCTCTGTGTGGTGTGGGTGGTTATACTGAGTTTGGTACAGAGTGTAGTAAATGAGAACAGTCAGGCGAAAAGACGTTGAAATGGGGCGAAAAAAACAAACGAGTTGCGTGTAATCCGGAAAAACCGCCACTTATAATACGTTCACATATAAGTAGATAATCTACTTTTTCGTGCTTAATTCCCAATTCCTAATTAAAAAGCGAGATTTTCCATACAAAATTTCCCTCCCAAAATCTGAGATTATAAAATAATCCTTGATTATAACCACACTTTTTGACATACAACCCTGTGTTTTCTGTGTAATAGATCATTATTTTTCCGAGTGAAAAGAAAAACGTCAAAGTAAAAACTAAATAAAATGGATGCCACCAAAGAAAACAGGTTTAATTCTATTAAATGTTTGTTAGGTATTTTTAACTATGCATTCATATAACAGAAAAAAATCGTGTGTCCATAAACGTGTGTCCCTTAATTACTTATTATAAAATGTAAATCGAATTTCGAATGCGTATTGCTGCCATAATTTTTTGAAACTTCAGTTAAACGTCGTTTATGGATTTCCTCCAACTGTTTGTTACTAGCAGCCAATTGCGCAATTAAATAAGATAAATATTTCTTCTCCTTGTCTTTTCTTCATATCGTTAATAATAATTAAACAAACCAAAAACACCGAATTATTCCACCAAAATAATTTCTATGAAGAAAAACTTTTCACAACACTGTTGGCAGCTGATTGTCAATTTTGCAGGTAATCTGCGATATATGAACGGGTAGATTAATTTTGTGGATTTATTGGTAATTAATGCATATGTGAACGTATTTTTACTTAAAAAAATGGTGCTGGAATTACAGATCCAGGGATTTGTGTACTCGGTAGCGAAAATGAAAAGCCTAACCTTGAGTGCACGGTACTTCTAAACATAATTTACTCCCCTCCACCACTGTTGAGGTGTTCTGCAACCTCCTCGTCATAATATATATATATATTTTTTAATCTTTTTTTTGCCTCCATTGTTATAAAATAACTTCCCGTTATTATTCAAGTTTTGTTCACGTTATTTCTTTGTTTTAGTTAGTTGTGGTTGTTGTTTTAACAGTAATAGAAGCCCCGTCAGTGTAGGGTATATCACCGGTCGTCTTCGTCTGGCTTATCTAAAGGTAGGCCCAGAAAACATGCTGTTTCGACGATGGGTCCAGAGGGAGACGGGGGGTTGGATGAGTAGGTTTTAGGGGGCATGTGAAGAGGTGGTTAGTGTCGTGCGGAGTATCTTCACATGCCGGACATATGTTTGGTATGTCGGGGTCAATTCTGGATAAGTAGGAGTTTAACCTGCTACAGTATCCTGAACGTAATTGTGCCACTGTTACGCGTGTCTCATGGGGAAGCTGCAGCTCTTCATCTGCAATAGGTGGTGGTTGATCTCCGATTACGGCATTCACATGGCGGGAGCTTAAAAAGGTGGTGACGGTCTCCCGGTGAATGTCGTTTATTGACTGTCTAAATACTGTCTGGCCCAAACTTGTTTTAGTTGGTCTTTCGTTTGGGTTTGACAACTAATTTCGATAAATTTCCGATAAAAAGGCAGATAACGACGATTTGTTTGCAATTGGCGAGGTGGCTGAATTATCATCAAATAAGGCAATTCGCTCTCAAAATTTTGTATGCCGATATCGATATCGTGTCCTTATAAATTTTCGATTTATTCTGTTATAACAGACAATGGTTTATTTCAGTTATATTTTTAAGTAAATACTTTTGTGCATATGCAGGATCTATAAATCCCAATGTGCTAAACAAATAGGTAACTAAGAACACACATACAGATATAATTGCAACACAATATACGCATATATAAAAACTAAATCTGTGGCAACAAATTAATCTAACTGAAGGGGACTTAAGTGCAATTCAATAAATCTGACACAACTTTCAGACTTTCACTGGTTTTTCAAAATGTCTACGTTAAACTGATATACAACCAATTCTGGTTTTACGCGGTAGATATGTTTTTTGAAAATATTAAGTAAAAAATTGATTCAAAACCAAAATTAGAGGATTAATTTTCCGCCACCGTGTATAATCCTTGTTATTAAGGTAGACGCGACCCAAAAATTACGTTGAAATTTTAATGCACAGTTGAACTTGGTTAGTTCTAAAATGTACTTATTGCTCTTATTTTATACGAACAATTTTTACTTACTAGGTCATCGACATCCTTTTAGGAATTACGTTTTTGTTTAGAAAACTATTTTTTGTTATTTCAAAATCGTGTAAAAAGAGAGTTGGGTGGGAGAGTACCAACAATTGTTTAGCTATTGTTGACTATTTAAGTTGCTTAATCTGTTGCCATAGACATATGTACACATGTAGATAGGCCAGTGTATAAATCATATGAATAAATTTAAAGCTCATAATGATATAATGAAATTGTTAGTTGTGTTTAACTTATGCAAAATGCAAATTTAGCAAAAAAGAATACAAACATACATACACGTAAAAAATAATAGCAGAATAATTAGCGCCAAAACAAGTTTGTGTTGAAGCGCCAAAAATGATTTAGATTATGAAATCCTTTGCAGCAATTTGGAATGGTTAACAGCATCAAAGATGTAAAAAAACCTTAATGTATTATCCACTGTTTTTTAAGTGAATGTATATATATGTAAATCTTGATGAATAATTATTTCTTTCTTTTTTTGGATGTGGTTAGCACCTCGTTAAGTTCAGTCGCATGTATACGTCGTACCTCCTGCGTTGACAAACACACTTTCACACAAATGTATGCACAAATATTGGCTGATTACCGCATGTTAGACAGACACTGAACAGCAATGAAAAGGACATACACAGATACATATGTTGATTAGTTTAATTTTCGGCTTTTAATTAGCGCGCAGCACATTGAAAGCGTTTGATGACGTTAGCAAATGCGTTTCTAAAATGTTTACCGGTTTTTTATAATACTTTTGCCACTAAGTAAAGCCAAATTCTTGCTCAAACCTCGAATAAAGCGGAAATCTCTTTGCCTGCAATTCGTTTAAAGCCACCAATCGGTAGTCCCATACTCGAAGCATTGCTGGCACTACTGAATCGCTCACTATTGTTGATATCATTAGTATTTGAATTGGTGCTGTCTCGCATAGAGGTATGGGTAGATGTGGTGGTAGAACTGCTTTTGGTGCCATTGCGTATATTAATAATTTCATTTGTAATGAAACTGCTGCTGCTGCTGCCATTGACATTTTCAGTGATAATTGTTTTGGTGAGCAACGCTTCGTGATTTTCACTGTCATTTGTCGGCCCTGTGTTAGGCGCATTTGACGATGTAGCGCTAGTGGTTGTTATAGAGCTACTGTTGCTGTTACTTCTGCTGCTATTATTTGTGATTTCCTTGCTTTGCGTCTGCAACATTGTTGTTGTTGTGGTTGTTGTGCTGTTACTGCTGCTTCTACTAGCGCTGCTGCTGCTTATGCTACTGTTGTTCGTGCTGGTGATGTGCGAAGTGGAAGCTGATTTGGATATCGCTGATGCGCTCGTGAGTAGTGTTCTCGGTAACACTTGTGGTTTCATTGGAAGTTCTATAATAATTCGATTCGCATGCCAATCAAATGAAATTGGTGAAGGTATAATAATAATAAAAAATAAAAGAAATAAATAAAAAAGTCAAAATAATAGGAAAAGAAAATATGTAAGTGTATTATTGGAGAAAAAGGAAAGTAAAAAATTAAATATTCGTGCGAAGTTTCATATGTCACTAAACAATGGAAATGTAAGGAAACTTTTCTAGCAATAAATTGGTTTTCTAAACATTTAAATTAACAGTTTTTTCACAGGCATAAACGTTCCATTCAATTTTTGGTTTTCCTTTTTGCTTCAGGTGACTAGGATGCTGCACTTACCTAAGCGGTTCAAGCCAGCCGCAAGTTCACGCACGGATTTTTTCTCCAATGCAGATCCTAAATAAAAGATTCAGAATAGTTACATAGTCAAGTTGTAGTTTGAAGCAGGATGTAACGTTATTGGAGAGAGTATTTACAAAGAATATTTTATTTGATGAGAAATATATAAATACAGTAAGAATAAATCGAATTTAACAACACTGACTTCGTATTTCTATAAAACGTGCCTTATTGCACAGGTGGTATCATTATTTTAGTTTTTGTTTCAAAATATGTTGAAAGCCGTAGGAACTGACCCGCAAATTTGGTTTACATAACAGTTATGTAGAATATAGACCCAGTTGAATGCTTAATATAAAAATTTTGAGTTTGAAGACGAATTGAACTCATTAAATTAATGTTGTATAGCCTATTTGTAATAAGAACTTAACTGCAGTTAAGAGCTATGTTAGATTTCAGATGCATCAAGGATGTCCACAGCAATCAAGTTGACTCAAACAGCTGAGTTTTGTTCACATGGGAGATTTGTTGACTACAGTGTGATAATTGCCGCTTAATATAGGGTGGGCCATGGAAAATTTGCTTTTTGAATTGGCTATAAAAAAAACTAATCAACATTTTTTCAAACTTTTTTTTTTATTTTGAAGATTGAACATTGTCATTTATGAATAAAAAATAATATTATTCAAATGACTGCCACGACTGGCTTTACAGTAGGCCATTCGATCAACCCAATTTTTAAGCACATTTTCGATTGTTTGGGCTCCAATTTCATGAATGGCAACTTCGATTTCGTGTTTTAAAGCATCAATCGTCTCTGGATGGTTCGCATAGCATTTGTCCTTAACGGCTCCCCACAAAAAATAGTCCAACGAGCTTAAATCACAGCTCCGAGGCGGCCAATTGATATCGGAATTTCGGCTGATTATTCGGTTTTCAAAAACGGTAGCCAAAAGTTCGAGTGTAACTTTGGCAGTGTGACAAGTTGCACCGTCCTGTTGAAACCAAATGTCGTCCATGTCATCCTCTCCAATTTTTGGAAACAACTCGTTGAGCATGTCACAGTAACGCTCGCCATTTACTGTAACCGCGGAAGAAGAAGAATACTCACCACTTTGGAAATAGGTTTTCAATATTTCCCAATTTTGTTCAAGCGTATAGCGTCCCATTTCGTAAATGTCAAACCTTTAAGTAAATTATGAACACATTTGACTTGTCATTTGTGTTACCATTCTCAAAAAAATAGGTGGTTCAAAAAGCAAACGCTATATGGCCCACCCTGTAAATGTATATAAGCGTAATATTAAATCATTATTTAAAGTACAATATATTTCTTTTTACAGCATAAGAGGGATAATGTATTTGAGAATTATTGTAGTCGTTGCATTATTTTAAGGTTTGATTTGCTTGCTGATCCCCATAGTTCGATGCCATATTTCCAGATTGGAGTTATAAGAGTTTTGTAGATAAACAATTTATTACCAAGTGAAAGTCGCGCGTCGTTTCATAGTAGCCAGTAGAGTTGTCTGAATCTGTTTTTAACTTCATTTCTCTTTTGAAGTATGTGCTCTTTCCAGACCAGTTTTGCATAAATTATTATGCCGAAATATTTGGCTTTGTATCATATTTAATGATTTTATTATTTACAGTCAATATTTGTGAGTCACACTTTCTGTTTGCGTATATTACTTGGATAGTTTTATCTGTGTTAATTTCGATTCCCCATGTATTGAACCAGGCCAGCGTTGAGGTAAGTAGCTGTTGTAGTTTATTTGTGGCAACATTTCTGTTTTTGTGCAATAGTCCGGGATGCCATACACTGTCAAAAGCCTTAGCCACGTTAAGATAGACTGCAACGCAATAATTTTTGTGGTCAATTTCCAGGTATAACAGCGATTTTTTTTTTCATTATATTTTGCACACCTTGGGTACAATGCTTTAAAGAGCAATGGAATTACATAACACTTTGAGCGAAACCATTTTGTGTTCTTTAACACTAGATTTACCAGCCCAGTCAGTTTGACTGGTCGTGCTATTTCAATCTAAATTTCTATGAAGAAATGTGTGATTTCGGAGGAATCATGAGACCGATGCAGTAAATATAGCGCCAAGTGGCTTCGTTCGTTTCGTTATCGCCATTGAGCCGTTGCTATTGCGTTCCTATTACAACCATATTTTGGAACATATAAATATATGTACAGAGTTAGAAGCTACTCGAGTTTTGGGGGCAAACTGGACAATTACGCAAGCAGAATTGAAGGTATTACTTGCAACAATGATCGCACGTGGGGCGTACGAAGGAAATACTTTGAGGCTTCAAAATTGGTTGAACAACAAGTGGGGACCATCATTTTTCTACAGCTTTATGTGTAGACGAGATTTTATTTAGATTCTGCGATACATTCGTTTCGACAAAAGAAATCAGAGGAGTCAACGTTTGCAAACAGAGCTTCAGCAGTTTGGGACAAAGTTATTGAAAATAATCAAAACTGTTTCGAACCGGGGGCTTATATTGCCGTGGATGAGTAACTGTTTCCAACGAAGGCCAGATGCAGATTTACTTCGTATATGTCAAACAAACCCCATAAATTTGGCATACATTTTTAGCTGGCGTCTGATGTAGAGACGAAATGTGGCTAACCATATTTAGAAAAAAAGAGTCTCGAAATGCGCCAACTCCCTAAGCGAATTTGTTGTAATGAAACTTCTTGAACCGTATACCATGAGGGGTAGAACTGTAACAATCGATAACTTTTTTAAAAGTATTGCTTTAGCGTTAAAATTAAGATCTAAAAATACTTCGTTGCTTGGAACAATACGTGCAAACAAGAGGGAATTGTCGAGAACTTCCAAACTGAAAAAAGACAGCATAGCACGTTTCTCAACGTTGTTGAACCAATCTAATAGATGCACACTAACCGTTTATAAAACCAAACCAAATAAAAAAGTACTACCAAAATTGATAAAGCTGTGAAAAATTACCTGAAACTGTATCCTGTTATAATATAAAAAAAAAAATAATAATAATTGGCGCGTACACTTCTTTTAGGTGCTTGGCCGAGCTCCTCCTCCTATTTGTGGTGTGCGTGTTGATGTTGTTCCACAAATGCAGGGTCCTACAGTTTCAAGCCGACTCCGAACGGCAGATATTTTTATGAGGAGCTTTTTCATGGCAGAAATACACTCGGAGGTTTGCCATTGCCTGCCGAGGGGCAACCGCTATTAGAAAAATGTTTTTATTAATTTTGCTTTCACCGAGATTCGAACCAAGGATCTCTCTGTGAATTCCGAATGGTAATCACGCACCAACGCATTCGGCTACGGCGGCCGCCTGTTATAATATAGCTGGAAATGGTACAAAAACACAACAGGAGAAAATATCTCACATATCTCATAGACTTTCTGTTTAGATTACCATAATAGAAGAACTTGCTTCAGAACTTCAGAATTTACGACAAAAACTATACGAATCTGACATTCCAACTACAAGTGGCACCATTTCTGCATGTTTCTGGACTTTAAACATTTGTAAGACATGCAAAAAAAATGAATGCGGAGAGTGTACACACATGAAAATCTACCTATGTAGAAATTGTGGCCGACAAAAACAGTTTTTCTTCTACACCAATCATTTTGTCTGGTTTTGGTAGAAATAGGTATATTTAAATAGCTGGTAAATCTAGTGTTAAGGCACGATGCTTCGAAAAACACTGCTATTACGTAACAGTTTGTCAAAACGAAAGTAATACATTGCTGTCAAATTATATGCAATGATGGGTTCAAGGGAAACTTTGTGTCTAATAAAGTACGCCTCCCAGTTTAATGCCCAGATTTGAGGTTTCCTTATTTCAAATGAAGGCTCGACTTGAACGAAATCCACGTCGAAGTGGAAGAAAAATGGCCAAAGAACTGAAAATATCGCAAGACAGCATTCGACGCATATTGAATAATGAGCCTAAGGTCAAGGCTTACAAGTTCCATAAAGCACACGATCTTTCACCCCAGCAAAAAAAATTTCCCAATTGAGCAGTTTATAAAAACTCAAAACGATTTGTATTATTACAACTTTCAACTAAATTAAAATAAGGCTTACCAGAAGTAATGCCAATATTATTGCTGCTCTGGCTAAACGGTAATGATTCGGCATCTAAAATAGTTACAATATTTTAATAAATGATTTTAATTATAATCTAAACTTCTGCATACCTTCGTCAAGTTTTTCTGGTGTCGTTTTGCTCGAGTCGCTGCCTTGGAAATCTGCAGCAGGCGCTTTAGGTTCACTGCCCACCACTGACCAAGGACGCGGCTTTTGCAGTTTAACTGGTGTGCGTATAATACCGTTAGTAGCTTTCGCGCTGATGCCATCGCCACCTGTATGGCTGCGAATGGAATCACTGCTGGGCGAACGCATTTTATTCTCTCGTTCCGGCGCTTTCAGCACCGAATTTGTCTCTTCAACCATTGGAGCGGTACCACATTCGGTGCGCAGTTTCACCAGCGGCGATTTTCGTCCAATCAATGGTGAATACTTTTCCAAATTGTCTGTGGAACGTGAGCGTGTATTCCAGGCAGCACCTGAAAATATAGAACGAAATGTAGATGGGTAAGTAGATATTCGTGGTAACTTATATCGTTTTGTGCGTTTACATTTACCCTTCAGCAATGGTGACTGCCGATCTAGTTTGATGGGTCTACGCTCCTCCAATATGGGTGTAGTCTCCTCAGATGTTAAATGACCATTGCCATCGCGGCTCATTGTCGGACTGTCGACGAACGATAGTGAGCTGCACTCTTCAGAGGTGGGTGAAATGAGTGGCGTCAATGTGGTAGGTGTTACCGAACCAGGCCGAAAGAATAAATCCAAACCTTCGCCAATCTCTTTGGTGGTCGGGCCGGCGCTATTGTCCATCGCAATCAGAGGGCGTGAAGGCGCACGCGTTTTTGCACGTTTCGGACGCCCTTTAACCAAGTGCTGCAGTTGAAACGATGCGCTGGGCAGTTCTGTTATTGAGTCGCCGCATTCATCACCACCCAAATCATCCATGCCATTGCCACTACCAGTAGTGGTGCCAGCAACGCTAGCGCCTGTACCATTCGAATCGCGCGGCGAAAGTTGTGATGAGGAGCGATGTGAGGATGGTGATTCAAGCAGATCGGGTATGTGACCTAAGCTCAAATTCTCAACGACGGACTGTGGACGCACTTTACGCGCCACTGTACGACGCTTAGTGGGCATATGGGGTGTGGCCTGTGCACAACAAAAATTAAGTAAAAGAAGGGGGAGAGAGAAAGAAATGTCAATGAATTAAGTGCTTTAAAATCGAGCAGATGACAAACGTGAGCGAAGGATGAGCACAGTGAGAGATGTGGTAGATAGAATATTTGAAAGCTAAAGAGAAATTACTAAAAAATTTATTGCTTTTGTATTTAATGCGAATAGATAAATTAATATGTATATTAGTGATGTTTATTGTAATGCTGATATTGAAAAATATAAATCTGGTTTTTCCAGTTCGTTGAAATAATTTGCTTTTTTCTTTTACTTATTTGATAGTTAATTTTTGGATACAATAAAGTGACTAGCTCTTTCTCTTGAGAAATAAAAGAAATGATATATACAGGTTGGGCCATATAGCGTTTGCTTTTTAACCACCTATTTTTTTGAGAATGGTAACACAAATGACAAGTCAAATGTGGTCATAATTTACCTAAAGGTTTGACATTTACGAAATGGGACGCTATACGCTTGAACAAAATTGGGAAATATTGAAAACCTATTTTCAAGGTGGTGAGTCTTCTTCGTCTTTTCTGATTTTCACATCGGTGGCTACGTCAATAAGCAAAATTTTCGGATTTGGGGCTCAGAAATCCACACGTTACTGTAGAGAAGCAAATGAATCCACAACGAGTCACTGTTTGGTGCGGTTTTTGGTCTGGCGGCATCATCGGACCATTTTTTTTTCGAAAATAAGCGAAGAGCCGCGAGCATTACCGTGACATGCGCAACTAGTTGTTTCCAAAAATTGAAGAGGATGACATGGACGACATTTGGTTTCAACAGAACGGTGTAACTTGTTACACTGCCAAAGTGACACTCGAACTTTTGGCTACCGTTTTTGAAAACCGAATAATCAGCCGAAATTCCGATATCAATTGGCCGCCTCGGAGCTGTGATTTAACCCCGTTGGACTATTTTTTGTGAGGAGCCGTTAAGGACAAATGCTATGCGAACCATCCAGAGACGATTGATGCTTTAAAACACGAAAACGAAGTAGCCATTCATGAAATGGGAGCCCAAACAATCGAAAATGTGCTTAAAAATTGGGTTGATCGAATGGCCTACTGTAAAGCCAGTCGTGGCAGTCATTTGAACGATATTATTTTTCATTCATAAATGACAATGTCAATCTTCAAAATAAAAAAAAAAGTTTGAAAAAATATTGATTCGTTTTTTTTTTTTTTAGCCGATTCAAAAAGCAAATTTGACATGGCCCATCCTATACGTATCGATAAGCACGTTGATTTTTAAATAAAATGTGATGTGAAATGAGATATGAATTTAACTAAGAAATGTGCAAATATTCAAAAATGCATACATTAAATAAGAAAATAGTTAGTTATAAATATAATGGAAAAGAATGGCTGAGATATTTATATTTGTACATGCACCTCACTGTGTGCCTGAAAGTCAAACTATTAGTGGAGATTAAAAAAAAAATAATAATAAATGATATTTTTTATGAGGAGCTTTTTCATGGCAGAAATACACTCGGAGGTTTGCCATTGCCTGCCGAGGGGCGACCGCTACTAGAAAAATGTTTTTATTAATTATGCTTTCACCGAGATTCGAACCAACGACCTCTCTGTGAATTCCGAATGGTAATCACGCACCAACCCATTCGGCTACGGCGGCGCTGGAGATTACTACCTTTAAATTCTAGTTGAACTTCTTGAAAGAATATGGAAAAAACTACTAAAATTGTAAAAGGAACAGTAATGAATTCTTCATCAAGTCAGTGCGCCCACTCATTTCCCATTGTCTGTCAAGAGGTTTCTCAGCATCTCAGTGTGCACCCTTTCTTGTTGTCCATACCTACCGCGGCCACTATATCCCAAAATGTGGAAAATTACTTTTAAGTTTAGACAGTAGCGTGCCACAAAGGGCGAATTGCTTTTTTTATATTTTTTATTTGTTTTTAAAATTCAATACCAGTAAGTAGAATAAAATTGTGTGGAGTAGCCAATTAGAAGCTTCAGATTATTTTACTTCGGTTACAAGCTATTGAATTCAGACTCATGTTTCTTGTGTCTATGTAAATCATCCCTAAAAAATTATAGACTTTCAGTTCGTTACGGCTTTGGAAAAAAAGGAGTGCAAATAAATGAATCAAAGCAAATGTTTTACATGAAGCAGCTAAGTTTCTTTGAAACTATGTATTTTAAAGCTACTGGTTAAGAATGTTGTAGGAGTATTTATGAGTTACCAAAAAGAAATAGTATTAAACATTTTTGTTGAATTAAAAAAAAAAAAAAAATACAAAAAAATTATTAAAAATTTACAAATTATCTTTTTAAACAATTTCAAACACAAATATTTATTTACACGTTGATGCAATTTTATAAAAGCCGTGCAAAATTAAAAATTAAACTAAACGAAATTATGCATTTTACTGCATTTATTATGGAGGCCACTACTTACAAGATTCAGATATTCCAATTTCTTTATGAGTGAACATTTTGGATTTGATTTGTTTGCGTGTATTGTTGAATTTATTAATGTTTTTGCATATTAATTACATAGTTTTGAGTGAAATGTGAAGGGCGATGAGTGAAACATTTGTTTCGTGATTATTTAGTGTTGAGTTCGAATAATTAAGAAAAATAAAATGAAAATTTGTTTGAAAAATGTTATATTTCGAATAGGATAATATGGAAAAATAGTTAAACCAATTATTTAGTAGGTTTTTGTAGACATAAATTGATTAAAAAATGTATGTATTTTTATAGTTTTCGAGTTCATTGAGTTTAAAAAGAATTGCATTGATAACGCGCGTTGATGAGCCCCGTTGTTCAATGTTTTTGGTGAAGAGATAAGCAAAGAGTCATACAAACATACATACATACATACAGCGAGGAGATGCAAAGTGAGTGGTGAAGATTGCATGTATGATTTTTTAATTGTTGTTTTTTTTTGTTGAACGTAGAAAAGGGAAGACACAAAACAAAGCAAAATTTGTTTAATTCAACTAACTCTTTTCGGTTTATATATATGTATATGTATTTCAAAAAGTATTTGTGATTAGAATAACTGGTGATAATTTTTAAATAAACAGTAAATCTCTTTGTTGTTATCTAAAATCTGTATTGAGGCTGTGTTCTACTAAAAAATACTTTACATTTAATTCAGCACATTCATATGTATGTACGTATAACTGTGGACGTGAGTGGGTGGATGTGTGGCTATGTGCGAGTGCATGTTGCAATTTTCTATTTCAACATGTAGGTATGTACTAGTTGAGAGTATATTTGTTTGCTATTTCTGACCACTGTTTTCCAGCCAGTTACCAGTTTTTATTAATTTTGTCATTTCTATTGCAAATTGATATATTTTGGTTTATATGTATGTATCTGTATTAATGATTAAGAGGAATAATTATACGAATTTTGTAATTTAGTCATTTTTTTTTAATTTGTCACACTTGCTAAATAATACGAGCAATGTAATTAGTATTGGTTAATGCTGAATTTGAGTTTTTATGTTAAATTTTCTAAAATATGCAATTATATGGTTATGGCTTTTTTAATTTAAATGTATCTAACTGTTGTCTATCCATATGTGTTGTGGGTTTCAAACTTACGGTGGGCGATTCCAGACCCATTTTGGGCAAAACTGAACTACGTCCGGCTCGCATTATCATGCCTTCACCATCCTGGAATAGTCAAAAGAGAGGCATATTAGTTTTCTGCTAGTTGAGAGAGAGAGAAAGAGAAAGTAAGCGAGAGGGGAAAAATAGAAACGCGCATCGGATGTTACTATTCAATCCCTATGTAGAACCTCTTACTAATCACGAAAATCGAGTTAATTTTTTTATAGAAAACTATTCGAGATGTTTACAATTTACTAATTTGCATAGTTTTATTGTAAAGCGGTGTTATTAATTAACAGAAACAATTATATTAAAATTTTAAAAATATATACAGTAAAAAAAAAATAATGCAAAAATTTAGTTAAATGAAAGCAAAAACAAAATGAAATAATATAAAAAAAAAAATAATTAATATATAATGAAATAAAACAAAATTAAAAAAATCGGAATAACCAACTAAATTAAAAAAGAGGTTGTCTGTAAAGTCGGTTTACTGACGATAGTTTAACGTGACAACGTCATAAGAAAATATTGATGGAATGGTTGCAATTTTCAAATGACGAAACATTTACATATCAAATTCATGAAAAATATCTTCAATTTCGATTGTGCATCAGACGTTAATAAGTCAACAACACTAAGAGGCACCATCATCGATTTGCCTTTTTCAAGACACTTTACACTCGAATCACTCCCTTTCATTTCCTACGTTTTCTATCATCGTCCTATTCTCAACAGAGAAATGGTTCATTACCATGCACACAGGAAGAAGGCATATGCAAATACAAGTATGTGAATTTATATACAAATGCGCATATACATACATACCTATATGCTCACTTAAGTAGGACAGAGCCAGATGTCGAACGTTGCCGAGCGCGGGGGCCGATTGTGCTCTATGTCGTTCGTTCCGCGCTCTCGCTTGCAGTTCAAGCACATTAGCTTACATTTGCTTGCGTACGGAATAGACTCGTATATTTGATATGTCCATATGACTTGTATGCATCTTTACATATAGATTTGTTCTTTTTGAAAATTGCGCGAAATTGTATATGTATATGCATGTTTATATACATATATTAGTATACAACATATTTTATAAGGTATATGGTAAATATTACCATACATTTTTTCCTTCATATATAATAAAAAAATTAATAATAATAACATTAAAACAACAGGTATTATTAACAAACTTGGTTTTATTTTAAATTCTTCAAGTAAATCAAATGAATAATAATCAATAAGAAGGCATATGCAAATACAAATACGTGAATTTATATATGTACATATGCGCATATACATACATATATACGCTCACTTAAGTAGGAGAGAGCAAGATGTCGAACGGTGCCGTTCGTTTGCTTTGTTCGTTCTGCGCTTTCGCTTGCAGTTCATTCAAGGTAACGACAAACGAGCAAGGTAACGACAAATGAGCAAGGTAACACTAATGGGCAAGGTAACACTAATGAGCAAGGTAACGACAAATGAGCAAGGTAACGACACATTTTTTCGTGCGTGCAGCCGGCTAAATCGAATTATAAGACGTTATCACGTCAAAAAAAAATTGAGGTAGGTAGGTAAAATGATTGAAGTGCCAGTATGGCACTCCGCAAGTAGCACTAAAGCGTCGTTCTGATACAAGGGCGGATCCAAGGGGGGAAATAGGGGAACACACCAAATGAAGCCAAGTCCTTCCCCACCTGATCTTACCAACGCAGGTTGTTTTTACTAAGCAAAAAAATTATATTAAATATCGCCAAGTATGCGGAAAAAAATTTAAATGTGACGCGTTGTTGTTTGTAGTAGCATTATAAACCGAGCTGGTCGGTTAACCTGCCAACGGTCATATTACGGTGGTCACGTTTTAATTCCAACGGCCCCTGCGTCGGGGGCAATTTGTATATATATATTGTGAATATTTAAGTATTTAGCCTTTTACAGCATCCAAAACATATTTGCCTTCGAAATCACCTCATGGAAGGTCAAGAAATCGTGCAGCTTCAACGATGTCAAGGATTGGAGAAGTTGGAGGGAAATTTGTTATTTTAAAAACATATTTTTCGTCTGGAAACATAGGTCTTTAACCTTCATAAAATCCTCAACGAACCAGAGTCAGCGTAATTAATCTTACGAGTCCACTTCAGCACTTCGTAGAGATGGGCAACCGAATATTCGGGGTACAAATTTTGTGAAGGTGTTAATATAGTATTAAGATTGCCGATGAATGCTATTTTTAAGGCCTGTTACTGAGCCCTTAAGTCCATTATAGTGTGCAACACAAAAATTGAAAGTTGTTTTTCAACACATTGAATGTCCTACATCTGAAGCTCTTCGTCTGCAATGGGTGGTTGGACTACGATAATGTCATTCGGGAAGCAAGAGTTCATGAAGGTGGTAAGGACTCTCGGTAAATGTCCCGTGATTGCGTGAAGTCCAGTGATTGTGTGTATATGTACGGATCTCATTATGCCTCCTTACGTGCCTTAGAGATGGCTTAGCCTCCAGCAAATTCCTGCCACCCCTGTAGGAACTGCTTGCTGAGCACAGTCGTCCCGTCATCTTGGATTGTGTTGTTCGTCTCACCTCTCCAATTACAAAATATTATGCGATTAGTATTTTTGTAATAACATAAAATATTCCACCAAAACTTTTGGAGATAACTGCTGCAGTAACTACAGTCATTGAGGTAAATCCAGGTCATTGAGGTAACGTAGGCCTGACGACTGCGATAGAAAGAAAAATATACCCTAAGCAAACACTATAAAATCAGTATAATATCTTTCCACTGGACTTGATATGCCAAAGCACAAACACTCACGACTGCCATAATATGAGTATAAGCACCGAGATATATACGTGCATATGTACGTCATTTACACAAACATCCACATTGCATTACCTCATTATAGATTTACACATATGGTCATTAAAATAGGTACGCTGCCTTTATCTATCGATTTCCTTGTGCCGCTAGGAAAAATTTAAAACCATTATTGAGATTTCGCGTTTTTTACAAATGCATAACTGCTTCGTTGTGAATTTAACTGTGAATTTAAAAGCCCCGTTATTTTAAGTGTCGTTATTGTTTGCACAGATTCAGTTATTTTTATAAAGTGTAATTTTGTGCGGTCACTAAAATAGGTACTTTGCGGACAACTTTTGCATTTTAATAAATTAAGTGAAAGATATTGAATGCACAGTTGAAGATCGGAGGCTTGTTGTCAATCTTCGAAAACAAAAAAACAACGTGCAAATGTATCGCTGAGTCACTGGGAGGATCCAAAAAATTTGTTGTAAATGCCCCTTAGCCCAGAAAATCCACAGAATGACGTGGTGGCCATTAGAAAACGACTTGCACTACTGATGATTAAATTGTTACTCTTGCCAAGAGGAATCCTTTTAAGTCATCAAAGGCCATTGCAGCTGAAATCAACAACGTAGTATCAGCGCGAACTGTGCGGTGACGTTGTATAACATGAACCTACCAGGCAGAATAGATCGTAAAGTTCGTCAGCTGAAACAAGCTAATTTAACCCCTTTGGTACATTTGACGTCTGAGAGACGTCATGCAATTGTTTGCCCTAGGAGCGGATGACGTGTTTTGTTTTTATTAATTTATTTTTGTTTTGCAATCCTAATTACCTGAAGTCATCGTAAGACTGCATATGTCACAATCACAGAAATAAATGAATTGGGCATGCTACTCCCAACAACCAAAAATTAAATCCATCCCACATACAAATATTTTCTCAAATAAATCCGTACCGGAGTTAAGGGGAAAAGTTTTGCTAAGAGCACAAGCCATGATGTGGACCAGAGAGTATAAAAAATGGTATAATTACATACTTTGGAGCGGTGAAAAGAAATAAATTTATTTGGAAATGATGCTGGGCGAAATATCGACGTTCTAAACGACAAGAGTGCTTACCGCAGTCAACAAAAAAACAAAAACAGTCAACATAATGATTTCAGGATGTTAAAGTTATGGATTGATCAAGCCAGTCACCCGACCTAAACCCCATTGAAAATCTTTTGGGGAGATTTAAAGAAGGGAATAAGAAGGACTTATGGCAAACAAAGACTTATGGTATTCCACTCCCACAGAAACTTGCAGTAGGTTTTTCAATTTTATGCCAATTCGAATACAATGGACACAGTGGTTAGTGAATATCTGTTATTATTCATTTTAAAAACTGAATTTTCCGTATGACCAACCCCCACGTTCATTTAATAAACTCCTTATTTTCATGACCATATGTGTATGTGACATTGGGGAAGCGCCTAATATGCGATAAATTTATATAAAAAACAGTCAATGAATATAAATATATTGGTGTATTGATTAACAATAAATGCTACATGGCTAAAATATATAAATAACCCTCAAATTATCATTTCTAAAGAACTAAAAATGTTTGATGCGTGCTCAAGATCGATTAGGTTTTTGGTGCACAGGTTTGGGGTGTTAATAAATATGAGCCGGTACAGAGACTTTTGCGTTTCTTTATTAAAAAACTGATTTGTTTGCTTGCAAACACACCGAATGAGAGACTTCCGCATATCTTTGCTAAAGAGACTGTGTACTCTGGGTGTAGGTAGGTAGGTAGGTAGGGTGGTTGTCGTAAGACACACTTAGACCTTCGGCAGGTCCATTGTGATACCATTGGAGCTTATCCTTACTCTACGTGTTCCTTTTCAAACCATCCGGTTGCTTTAATAAACGAGCAGAGCTTCGTTAGTTGGGGCTATATCCGCTACATCGGTTAGAAATACTGTATCGAGAATGCGCAGCCTTCTCATAGCTAGGCTTTCACAATCACATAAAAGGTGTCTGACAGTTTCCTCTTCTTCTGTATTAAGACAGCTTCTACAGAAATCGAAGTAAGGGAGTCCTAACCTTCTAACGTGGCTGCCTATTAAACAATGACCAGTTAATACACCTATCATTTTTCTTATAGATTCTCTGTTGAATCTTAAAAAGATCTTCGATCGACCGCTGTTCCAGTTCGGTCATGTATGTCTGCTTAGTTCGCATGTTGTGAGGTTTTACCAAATTGTATTTACCTTTTTGATGGTTTCCCTGTCTATAAGTAATTTACAAGTGGCTATGGGCATGGGTATCAGCGCCTTATCCTGTACTCTGGGTGTACACTGGGTTAAAAACTAGAAAGATTTATCGCAAACTTTGAATATGGAGCCTCTAAATGTCTTCTCTCCTACTTCCTTGAGGTCCGTTTATAGAAAAACTAAATGTCAAAGAATTTTCGGTATTTTTAAACTCAGCGAAAAATCTACATCTTACGTTTTGTATCCTGGTTTGTGACTTACAAAAATCAACTATTTCAATGACGACGTGTCTGCATATGCTATAAGTTCGATCTTTCGAGCAAGCGGAGGATAAGGCCTTTTAAAAAAGCAACTTCTACCGTTTGTCCAGTTTGTAACTTGGATGTCCCAGAAAATATTCAACACGTTGTAGGTACCTGTATTGTCTATACAACTTTTCGTGGTGAACATTTTGGTGAAAAGGCATTGGATCTCTTAAATATAAACAAGATCTTAATCTGCTTGTTATTTGTTGGGTACATTATATTTTTATTTTAGGATTAGCTTTTGAATAAGCAATGTTGAAGAACAAAAAAAAAAAAAACAAAATGTGCCAAAATAATCATTTTATTTATTATGCCCCCAACTGACAACTTATTATTATTTTTTAATTTTATTTATATGAAAAATATCAACCACCAACGTACATATCGATGGTTTTCAAGAAAAGTGACATAATTCAAAAATACAAAATACTGATACCTCACAAAACGACACTAACGCCATCTCTCAGAATTGCTTCAAGATTCGCTTATGACGCTTTTCCACATAAAATATATAAACTCTGTAGTTGATTTTTGCTTTTAACGGCAAAACTCCGAATTTGAGTTAATTTTGAGTTGTGTCGCTTTTCTCAAAAATCATCGATATATTAAATACGTTGCACCAAATTGTCAAATTCCATGCACTATAACACACACTATGCCTCAGACTTTCCATCGATGATGACAACATTGTGGAACAATAACAAAACAAAGTATAATAAATGAGTATACGAAAACCAATACTACAACAATAACGAAACGTACGAAAAGTACATGTAAACATAAAACACTGAAGAGCTGATAAGAAACAAGTTTTTTTTGTAAAAGCCGGTGGCTGCTTATCTACATAACAATAACACATACATAAATATTTTAATACTACTAAAAGCTTCAATGAAAACCTAATATGTTGAAGGTGAACTTTTGCGGGGAACAAAAAGTAAAATTAATAAGAAAACATAATTCACTTAAATCAATTAGTTCCAATTAAATGCATAATTTGTATATCAAGTTTAAATTAATTTGTACTATCTCATAGTTTCAGTTGCATTTTGTTTTTTCGCACTTTATGCATATACATATGTATGTACATATAACATTTTGTTGAACTATCAAACACATACATGCAAAATTATATATGCAGTACTTACATGACTCGAACGGCTGCGCACAATATCAGGTGTTTGCGGCTCATCGAGTAGCACGGATGGTGACTCGGCAATGCCCAAGCCCCGTCGATAGCGCGTAAGCGCTTCCAGCACCTCATCGGTGGCGCGATCAGAGATTGACGCCGCCAAGGATTGTTCAATTTCACTGCAAGATATGTGAACTGATTTAAGTAAAGTAAAAGAATTGTGCACTTAAAAGAAAGAAGAATTGGTAATACAAAGAAATCGTTTCAGTAATAAAAAATATGCAAACGTAATCACTTTTTCAATGCCTTCCTATCACTATGTGCTTCCTCAGCATCTTCTGAGGGCGCACTAGCTATACTCAGTTGTAGTGTATCTTGTTCGGGTAAAGCGGTTGTTTTCAATAATCTCACGCTGGCGTGATCATAACGCACTTTATAAAAATCCTCATCATCTTCCTCCTCTACTTCCTCTTTAAGTGTTTTATTTGGTATTTTACTACCAACCCCACGCCCACTGCAACAACACCACCCACACCAATCGAGACCCATTGTTGTTTTTGTTGTTGATATCGTCTTGTACTTTCACTTCCGATTCTTAAGAAGTCTATTTGACCGAATCGCAGAAACTAATCACAAACAAATCAAAGTCAGTGTTCGCATTCAATACGAAACTTGTACCACTCGACCCTAACAGCTGTTTTAATTACTTCAGCAACTACTATTCATCCGTTTGCTTTTAATTATTCTTGTTGATCTGGCGCGCGTTGTAGGAGTACTGAGCTAACAACACTTAGCTTCGTGCGCAACAACAGTAACAGCTGCCAAGACTTGAGCAAATCTGCACTATACTCCCCACATTCAGCTAGAACTCTGCGAAGTTTTGTTTGCTGTTTTCTTCTTAGTTGTTGTTGTTATGCACAGACTCAATTTTGCTTAATAATTTCTACAGCCAGTTATTTGCAATATGGCAAGAAATTGAATCTGAGCATAGAGGCGAACGAGTTCATTGTATAGTTGTGATTTTTTTATATTTTTTCACATTTCATGATATCATTTTTGTGTTTCTGTTTTACTCGTTCTCTGGCCCATACAACCGCTAATGATTAATCTTATCTATGAGCAAGCATGAATGTGTCTATTGTATCGCGGACGATTCTAGGTGAGGGCAAGCGGGCAAGTGAAATAGTGGAATGGTTGAACAAAATAAAAATGAAAAATAAAATAAAAGTAAAAATTAAACAAATAGAAATTTGCGAAACATGATAACAAATAACTCTAAAATTTTTTTGGATTTATGGAATTATTGAGAAAAGCTTGAGAGGTTGATAAAGCACAAGACATGAAAGCGGCAAGGTGGCATTTAGATATTGAAGACTTATTAAAAAAATAAGATAAAACTGAGTACAAATTATTTCATTATCTTTATTCTTTCAGAATTCCACTGTTCTCCCCATCACAGCTGTGCTTGCTAAAAAAGCAAAAAAATCGATCTACTATCATTTTAGCAATAAATACGGCATTCAAACACACACACACGCACACCCGTTCGCAATAGCAGAGCGCATCTCAAAATACGAAGCTTTTTAATCAAAAAGCCCAGCGCAATTTACGCAATATTGCGCGTTACTTGCGGCAACTCTTAATAAAAAACGTTTCTCTATCTCAATGTCTCTCTCTCTCTCTCCTCTCTCTATCTCGCACATTCAGAATCATATTCTGCGCACGCGAGCTTTCAACTCACCCCACTTTGTTCATGATCTCACTACCGGCATTATTCAGCAAGCAACTCTGTAGAAAATCTTCTGGTATCTGTAGTCGTTCACTCAGCGCTTTACGTAAATCTTGCACGACTATTTGACTGCCCAATGTTTTAGGACACTGTTCCACGGCAGTGCGCAACATCGTTTCCAACGTCTCTTCGAGATAACCCTGTATGGTGTAACTGAGATCACTGGCGATACGCGTCAGTTTTATTTCGACCGGATGCGATTCGCAACGTACTGCCTCTTGCAATTTCGGCATCAGCTGTTTGCAATTTTCTGCATCGTCAATAAGTCGTTGAACTGCCGATGAATCACTACCCTTTGCCACCGAGATGTTATCCTGCGTTTCGGCTACCAGTTTATCGACCAGTTGATGTGTTGATGATAGCATGAAACCATGTTGTAGGCGGAAACCTTGCCCATTAGTTCGTTTTAGGCCATTGCAATTGCGTTGCAATAGCTCCTGCATTTTACGCATAATCGCATCAGTTTTTTCTGGATGATTTTTCATATGTGGCGTAATATCAAACACTGGATATTGTATTGTACGCATGCTATGATTGTTTTCTAAAGCATAGACTATATCAGCATAACCTTGTAGTGTTATATTATTTTTATCCATGTAAATTGTGCGCAGTTTATTGTTGATTTGTAAAGCTTTGGCGAGCAAGCGCGCACCAACGTCACCCATATAATTGCCACTAATGTCTACAAATCGAAAAAAATTATTTATTAGAAACTGGCTGAATATTTTTACAAATATTGCATATACTAAATGGCATATATTATATAAAGGATTCCATGGATCATCATATGAAAGAATGCCAAGAAATGCATAGGTCGAAAATCAATGTCGAGAAAGCGGATATTTATTTATTTATTTTATTTTTATTTTTTATTTTTTAAAAGCTTAAATAACAATAGCATTGCTAAATAAACAAAAAGATAACGGGCGGATATTTAAAATCCAGAATATTATTTCAATTCATTAAAATAAAGTCAAATTGAAAATTCAGTTTTTTTGACTGATTTTGACTCGAAAGAAATAAAGACTTTAAATGGAAGTTCTTTTGAATATTGAAGATCAAATTTCTGAACATATTTTGATTTAGAATGATCTGTATAATAAAATTAAATTGGCCCACTCTAATTGTATATAGATATAAAATATATAATAGGCGCGTACACCCTTTTTGGGTGTTTGGCCGAGCTTCCCCTCCTATTTGTGGTGTGCATCTTGATGTTGTTCCACAAATGGAGGGACCTACAGTTTCAAGCCGACTCCGAAGGGCAGATATTTTTATGAGGAGCTTTTTCATGGCAGAAATACACTCGGAGGTTTGCCATTGCCTGACGAGGGGCGACCGCTATTAGAAAACGGTTTTTCTTAATTTTGGTGTTTTCACCGAGATTCGAACCGACGTTCTCTTTGTGAATTCCGAATGGTAGTCACGCACCAACCCATTCGGCTACGGCGGCCGCCTAATTGTATAATATTATAAATTAACTGATATTAAATAAGTTGTATGTATTTACATGCTACACACCTAATTTCTGCAGACTTTGATTGCTACCAAGTGCATTAATGAAATCGTGTATATCGTTTTTCAATTTATTTTCCGAGATCACCAATTCCGCCAGTGGAAAATCGTCTTTTTGTATCAGATTCACTAACGCATCCATAACAGTGGGAATATGTTTCAATTTCATGCCTGTCAAACTTCGTGTCATGTAAAGGGTGCGTATTGAAGGGTTCTTCGAAATCGCTGTTAAAACCGGAGCTAATTCGGCATCCAAATCTGTGTGGGAGATACGGATATTTCATCAATAAAAAAATATTAGTGACAAATAAATATATTATAGGTATGGAACTAAATGTATGTATGAGGTAAATGCAAAAACCTTGTTACAATAAACCAAATTGAAATGAAAGATGTATGTATAAGTATATATGCACATCAAAAGGCATATAAAAGGATGTTTTTTTGTAAAGGCATGCAAATGCTTGTTTTCAATATAGACTACCAAAAATTATTCGACAATATTTTGTTGCAAGCAGAACAAATTTAAAATTTTTTAATATTAATCAAGTGAAGAACTAATTTATCATATATATATTATATTTTTTTTAGGTATTGTTTTTGTATTTTTTTACGATGATTCAATTACAAAGTTCCTTTAGAGCAGACAAACATATATGGGGATGCACATTCAAGGGTGTCGAGATAATGGGAAACTTACTATTGTCACTTATGTCTAAACTTTGTAGAACCCGTACACCATGTATACATGACTCCAAAACGTGCGCGCCCTGTGCTCCTAATGTGTTGCTACTTAAATCTAAGTACAGCCCAGCTGTGGACTCGTTGCATGCCAAGCCAAGTAGCAAATTTCTGAAAAAGAAAAGAAAAAATTAAAATATATATTTATTGAATATTTAACGAATTAATTATTTATATATAGTGGATACCAAAAAAATTTACTTAGCAGACATAAACAAATGTTAAAAAATCCAAAAAAAAAACAAAAATTAAAAAAATATTTCAGATTAAATTTAAATAGTAGATAATGCTGGCAAAAGCCAGGAGTACATACAGTCAACTTCTAAGACTGCTAAAAAAATAAAAACTAAGAAGCTAAGTGCTTCGATATACGAATTATTCACAATTTCTTATTCTTCTTAGTTTCACAGTCCGTAGTGGAGCATATCTTCGGCACGCGCAGTACGTGCCCCATCCATATGCTCCTCTTTGATTTCATTGTTATAGCGACTAGCTGTCGGTGTCGTGTGTTGTTTTAACCGGATCATATACTTAAATATGACTTGGAATGGGTTTGAGAGGCTCCCTTGCACCAGCACCTTACTTGTTGAGTTCGACAATGTACAGAGAATCAAATTAATTAACTTCAAAGGTTATTCAATATTATTCCCAACTATTTGTATATAATATAAAAGCAGAACTGGAGTAAAAATTCACTATTTTTTGCAATTATTTTTAAGGCTGGTATTGTTTCTTTACATGGCCTCAATTAATTTCATTTTATTTTTAACGAAACGTCAACTACTGTTTTACAAGTATATACACCAACCTAAGAGTTGGAGCCGACATAACTATGCATACCCTACCTAAGGGAAAATTCAAACACAAATACTTTTTTCTATTATATCATTCAAATTTCGATTAACTTATTAATTTATTTATAATATAGTAACATTATAAAAACACAAATCAAAATATTTCAATTCCAAAAACAAAATATTATTTTCATATTTTTTTTATAAATGCCCAGAAAATTGTAGCGACAAAATCTTTGTACCCTTGTACCCTACTAGTAATAGTAAAAGTAATAACGTTATGCAAATGACTCAATACTTAGTGTTGCCGCCTTTTGCGTTAATTACAGCCAAAAAGCGGCGTGGCATACTGTGAACTAATCTCTTAAGAAGCTCTTCAGGTATTTTATTCTAGGTCTCTTGCAGTTTCTGAAAAAATTCTGCTTTCTTTGAGCGGCAACTTGATCGATCGATTTTTTCGTCTAAATATTGCCGTAAGTGCTCGATAGGATTTAAGACGGGGCTTTGAGCGGGCCATTCTAAAAGCTCTATTGAGTTTTGTCTAAAGTATTCCTTTGCCACGCGACTGGTATGTTTGGGGTCGTTGTCTTGTTGATAGATGAAATTGTGTCCAAGACCCATTCTTCGTGCCGAGGGCTCTAAGAATGTGCTTAGCATATTGACGTAGGACTCCCCAATCATTTTTCCTTGAATATGTACCATATCTGATATACCGCTATAGGAAAAACAGCCCCAGATAAGCACACTTCCCCCGCCAAACTTAATTGTGCTTTGCACGCACTTTGATTAGAGCCTCTCATTACTTTTTCGCCACACATTTTATCTACTTTTTGTATTTTTAAACTCAAACTTACTCTCATCGCTCCATATAACCCTCTCCCAGAAACTCAATGGCATATTGATGTACTTTTTGGCAAATGCTAGTCGCGCTTTCATGTTCTTATTACTGATGAAAGGTTTCGTGATCTTGTAATGACTAGAAAACCCCTCTTCACGAATTCTCCGCTGAATTGTTCGCTCGCTTACATTAATTTGAAGACTTTCTTTAACAAACCTTGCCGAAGTTGTCGGGTCTTTCTTAATTTCCCTTACTATTTGCGTGTCAACGCGAGAATTGGTTACCCTTGACCGACCTGTTCTTGGAACGCTCGCAAAGCCGCCATTTTTTTTGAAACTTTTTATAACTCTCTGGATTGTTGAATTGCATCTATTATATTTTTTAGCAATTTTGCCATACCCTATTCCATTTTTGTGGTCCTGAACAATTAGTTTTCTTAAACCAATGCTTATTTCCTTCGACTCAGGCATTAGAATATGCTAAAAGTATACTTTTTGTAAAATACAAGGTAAAATAAACACCAAAAGATTGTTTCCATTACCTTTTCACTACGAATTTGGGAAATATTTAAAACGAAGCACAACACACGCGGATATTTTAGTGGTATGCACAATTTTCTCGAATCCGAAAAGCAACTGAGACGCAATTAGTGAAAATTGTTCTGCCATGTGAAAAGATCTTAAATTCGAGGAGTAGCTTACAGACTTATTTCCATAAGAAAATATTTCTTCAAGGGGTATTCATAGTTATATCGGCCACTGTATATAAATTTACCGTCATGAAAAAGTTAGAGGTTAGTTAAGAAAAGACTCGTAAATAATATTATGTTTTTGTAATTTGTATCCCTAGTACCTATACCACTATGGGTAAACGTAATCTTGAGGGCAACCATCTAACCTAACCTTACATATCCCTAGAAGAATCTCATCTGGGAGTTTCCACTACTTCCTACTATTTATTGCCTGACATTTAGTGATTGAAAAAAAGTTCTTATTTTTTTAGTTTGCTTTTTCTAACTTACTTGAGCGCCTCCATTGGCAGTTTACAACCGGCAATATTTAAATGCTTTAAACTTAATGTACTGGTAAAGAATTGTTTGAATGATGGCGGTATCTCTTTGCCTTTCTTTGTGCTGAAGGAATTATGTGAAACATTTAAATGGGCTAAATGCGTTGCACAACCACGTAAAAGGGCACCAAATAACTACAAATGCAGAGGATATGAAGTTAATATTAATTAATTAATTAAAAGATAGAAAGTTAAGGAAAAAATAATTTTAGAAACATCCTTATACTTACATTCTCCAAGGTTATATCAGTCGATGAGAGATCCAAATGTTCCAAAACATTAGGCTGTGCCAGAAAATTATGTAAATTCTGCAAATAAATTGAATTAGCAAAATATTTTCACCTCTCAGGGCAGTGAAAACTACGCCACTTCTACAACTTACTGTTATATCATCCTTGAGACTATTGCCACTTAAATCTAAATACGTGAGCGAATTGGAAATACTTTGATTCAGCGATAACGAATGTGACATCTGATTCACGCCCTTCGATGTGAGACCACAATGTGCGAGCGCCAACTTGCACAGACCTTTCGATACTTTGGCAATGGGACCGGCCAGGTGAATAGCACCTAAGAGAAGGAAAAAAATAGTTAGAAACTGGGATTTTTTTATAAAGTATCAACAATTTTTGAAGCGAGAAAAGCAGTAACGACATGTAGCGATATGATTTAGAATAAATATAAAAGTAGAAATGCAATCATTAGAGATTTTGATATACATGTATTATATATTATACCCAACGCATTTATGCCAATTAATGGAAGTATAGCAACATATTTTAAAATTAATTTCTTTACATGCTCTGAATAGGAAATTAAATAAAGCTTGTCCTTGCGGTTAATTGTAACGGCCTAACGAAATCAAGACATAAATATGCATACATGGATAAAGACCGTTAGGTATGTGCATACATATATATATGCATGCATGTGCAGGTATCAACCCACGTTTCTCGATTAAAATCAGCACAATCATTTTCATTGCAATATCTCGTTGCTCCGTTTTAAGAATGTTCAACATTTTAAATGCTTTTGTTTTTATTTCAATTATTATTTTATACTTCTTAGATTTGAGTGCGTGTGGAAGCGATGCAATCAGGCTTGAAATAGAGAGTTATTACATCTACATATCAAAAAAAAAAAAAAAAATACGCGATTGCGAATTTATTTCCATATAAAAATATATTATCTTGGGAAAAAGGAAATCCATTATTTTCTCGGTAAATGGCTGTAGTGATCGATAGCTCGTAAAGTATCGATCAAACAATTCAAAGTTTATGCTCGTTGTCAAGGTGATATTTCACACTAAACAAATTCTTTTGCTTTTTTTTGTTTGTTCCATTCAGTTGTGAGTTACAGTGTGTTAACAATGGAATTCAACAAAGAGAAACAAATTAGGTACATTTTACAGTTTTTCTTTGATAAAGGCGAAAATGCAAGCCAAGCGCTGAAATTGTGAATGATGTTTATGGTGCCGTTACTCTAACAACTAATTACGTGCAAGTTTGGTTTCGTCGATTCCGTTCAGGCATTTTGGATGTTAAAGAAAATTTCGATAAAATCACAGAAGAAGCTTTCCATTTCAATTCAACCGGGCTATTCGGGTCATGTTCTTCGATTTCGATGTAACTGAAATATGTTGCTCTCTGGTCAAAATAATGAGACACGTATTTTTTTTTTCGCCTGAAAAAATTTTTTTTCAAGAGTTAACGGCAATTTTGTTTTTCGGCTCAAACTCGATTTTTTTTAATTATATAAGAAAACATTTTTTTGAAATGCCGATAACTTAGTCAAAAATGAACCGATTTTAATAATTTTGGGTTCAAAATGATCGTAATTACTTACACGAGCAATTTCATGTAGAAACAATTCCAAAAAAGTAGTTGAACATTTTTTATTTAGCAAATTTTATATAATTAAAAAAAATCGAGTTTGAGCCGAAAAACAAAATTGCCGATAACTCTTGAAAAAAATTTTTTTCTGGTCATTATTTTGACCAGAGAGCAACATATTTCAGTTACATCGAGATCGAAGAACATGACCCGCGAATAGCCCGGTTGAATTGAAATGGAAAGCATCAGAAATAATCGAATTGACCGGCATGCTAATGTCGTAGCATCGCTCAGGAGCTAAAGACCATCCATAAAACAGTTTTAATATATTTACGCAAAAATTTTTCGCAAAAATAATGGATATATTTTTCCCGAAACTAACATATTCAGAATATGAACCAATTCGGACCATATGAGCAGATTTTAGAAATATGTATCTCGACCTCAGTGCCACCTAACGGATTCATGCTAATTTTGATCATACAGCAAGAACGAAAGCAAAAGTTGCGCAAAATTTCTCACATCACAGTGATCACAGTCATGACACACTGTCTTTTTTTAATATTGACATGACATTCTCTATAACAGACATATAGCATACCTCTTGTTACAGTTAATATTTGATAAATTCTAAATAACAGAGCGGTGGTATTTTAACATATGCAAACTTTTAATTATGATATCTGTTGATTAATAATTGTACCAAAACGTGCGTTGAGCATATAAAATTCGGTGGTTGCGTCCGCTCTTAGACATGTCTCAACTTATTTGAAACAAAAAAATATTAATTTCAACTGAAAACGAGTCCATCAAGAAGCAAAAGGGATAATTAAGAATTTTCTACTGGCAGTCTTTAAGTAAGAGTTTTTCAAATTGAATTTACGATCTGTTTACATGAAAAAAGTTTGAATACTAATTTCTTATACTTGAAGTATTTACAATACTCTCATAAAAGCCAAGAAACAGAAACTACAAATATTGTCACTACTTTTAATTTTTCTTGAATTCAAAAAAATAATTGTATGCTCGTAAATTTAATTAACTTAAATTCTTAATTATGAATTCTAACCAAAGTACAAAAGATTTCTAAGCAATCGAAATTAGCTTTAGAACATTTTTAACAAATAACATTTTTTACACAAAGCAATAAATCAAACCTTGCACAATTTTTCCAAGTAGGGCGCACAATGAGCTTGCTCCTACATTACAAAAGTGGAAGAGTGGTAATTTTAATTGGATTACAATGGATTTAAAGGGTAGTTGGTTAGATGATAGAGGATTTTTATGGTTGTACGTATAAAATGAAAGTATATCTGTGGCTATGTACAATTTTAAAGTTTCTCTTTTTTATTTTTTGCTAAGGGCACTATTGAATTGCATTTACAAACGCTTCTGTGTTGCGTGTTGACAGCTGTTATTGGCCTAAATGCAAGTGAGTGAAAAAAAATCATTTTCTCTTTGAATATTTGTGTACGTGTATGTGTGGGCGTGTATGTTTTGTTTGCATCCGATGTCACAGTTGGCATACCTTTATCCTCTATTAAATTATGACTCAAATCGATCGTACGTATTGCGGGATTGTTGTTTGTAATCACAGATACAGCTAATTTATGCAAAAAATCCGATCTGTAGGCGAAATAAAAACAATCTTAGAAAATCTTATAAAGTATAATATATACTCCAAGATACAAATGTACAAAGTTTGGGCGTACCTTAAACCTAATGCTTCCAAATGCAGCTCTTCCAGCCACATTGAACGCTTGAGCACGTGTAGTATACGTTCTAAAGTCTCGGTAGAGAGGCGCATATGTGATGCTTTTAGACCGCGAAAAAATGTATTATATTCCAATGCGGACACAATGGCCATTAAGTCTCTGTGAGACAGATGTTGAAAATACGTACATATGCAATTACAAAATTCCGGTAGATAAAATATTTTTTCTTACTTTGGTTCCAAATGATCGAAATCACGTAAATTCAGCACGCGTGTATCATGCGACAGATAAATCGTATCAATATCCCATGCGACTTCCTCCCTGAAAGCAAAACAAAAAAAGGGAATTCAATATACATACGAGTATACATATATATCCAATTTCACGAGCATTTCATTAAACAAACCTGTAGGGCACCCCATGAAAATCACACATGCAGGCATATTGTGTGCTAAAACCGCCACATGGGCTAACACTACGCGGATCTGTCGGACGAAACTCCTCGGAAAATACAACCTCCCGTTCAGGTGGTTGTATGTCGATCTGTCAAATAAAAAATAGTAATAGCATCATGTTTTAGTATACGAGCAAATAAATAAGTAGTATGTTTGCGAATAGCGAATACATGAGTTTTTGGAATCGAAAAAAAAAGCACTATTCATAGCGCAGCACTTTGCAACTTGGCACAACTTTGATAACATTATTCGCGTGTTACAAAGGCGCATCGATGTGTCGTGCCGGTACATATAAAGTTTTTGCTGTAAACTGATTGGATTTCCTGCTGCTGCCTGAAACTAGAGCGCCATTGAATTGTGGCAGATATAATTTCACACATTTCCCGCTAATGAGGCGCTGCTGCAGTGTTGGCAATGCATCCTAAGCGGAACGTGTTTGCAAAATCATTTGAACATACATATAAATGACATATGTACATACGCATGAGAGAAGAAAACATATATCACGAGCAGCAGTCCATCCTTAAATGGACGCTGGAAATATTAGCGAGTGAACGTGCTTATTTGAATGTACTTGGTGTCAACTTTAGAAAGCCAATATGGCACAGACTTGCATGAAACACAAATGTATACCCTCCATATACTATACAAGCAAACATACATTCATTTGTAAATACACTATGAAGACATGTAAAAAAAAAACAAAAAAAAGGCATGTACAGTCAGCGTAAAAATAGTGTGTACCACACATTCATAAGTTTGTTTAATTTGAATATGTGTTTACAAAAATATTGTTCATATACCGCAAAGTTTCAAACTTTGTACAAAATTTATAAAAATTCGCAAATTTATAAAAATTCGCAAATTTTCATCAAAATTTTAAATTTTTCAATCAAAATTTCTGCAACATTTTCGAGTATGCAGTATTGTAGTCCATTGAATTTTGATATGATAAAGTGCAAGTTTCAGCGGCTCCAAAATCGCGTTGATTTTTGACAATTTTTTCTGCTAACGGTGTTAGGTGCTTTCCTCACTATAACGAGTGCTCGATATACTTTTTCTAATATTTGATGTATACTTTCTTTTGACGTTGACTATACATCACCCGCCATCGAGGCAGACAAACTTTACTTAGG
Organism: Anastrepha fraterculus; assembly: GCA_037575425.1. Taxonomy (NCBI): domain Eukaryota; kingdom Metazoa; phylum Arthropoda; class Insecta; order Diptera; family Tephritidae; genus Anastrepha; species Anastrepha fraterculus. The sequence continues at coordinate 76,914 of JAYXIM010049777.1, forward strand.
TTAACCTTTTACTTAAGTTTAACTTTGTTCCTCACAGTCACCTCTGCCCGCTGGTGCTATGCATTGCGCTTTAAACACACGTACTTACATGAAAAGTCTTTGAGCAAAAGCACTTGGTTGAAACTATTGACAAGGTTTCTTAGGATCCCGAAGGTACAGCAGATATGTACATATGTATGTGTACTTCGAGTAGTTGTTGCCATTTACATTTTTTGGTAAAGTGTAGCAAAGTACAGCCCATTTGTACTTCAGACAGACAGATACACGAAGAAGTTCAGAAACTTTCATTAAATAAATGCAGCTCGGAAGAAGCAGTAGCAGAAAATCTTAGACATTTTTTAACTGCTTCAAAACTTTATATTAAAGAAAATACTTGTTGTACGATTTATGCCCATTTGAATAATCTTAATAGAAACATAAAAATTATTTAATAGGACGTAAATAGCATGAAAGATATTATTAGTACTTTTGGTGCATGTAAAGTCGAGCATTATACCGTACAGCACAAAAAACAAATACTCAATATATATTTATAATTGGCGCTTACACCCTTTTTGGGTGTTTGGCCGAGCTCCTCCGCCTTTTGTGGCGTGCGTCTTGATGTTGTTCCACAAATGGAGGGACTTACAGTTTTAAGACGACTCCGAACGGCAGATATCCTTTTTTGTTTTTTATGAGAAGATTTTTCATGTCAGAATACACTCGAAGGTTTGCCATTTCCTGTCCTATTAGAAACAACTTTTACTTAATTTCGATGTTTCAGTTAGATTCGGACCTACGTTCTCCGAATGGTAGTTACGCACCAACTCATTCGGCTACGGCGGCCGACAATTCTATGTAAAAACATTGGTGAATATTTTTACAGAACATTTTAACTATTCAATAGATGGGGGTTTATGTACCCCTTTTGTAAGAATGGGCAAAAAATACTCATAACACGATACAACGACCTAAAATGTACCATAAAATCATTTGTCATAAAATGATATTACATATAACACATGGGCTGAAAAGTCCCGGGTCTATCACATAGATGGTTAGTTAGTACTAACATTAAAAAACAGCTGCTAATATTTCATGATACTCTATTCATTATACTCCCACATCCACCGTATTCGCCAGATTTGGTTCCCAGCGACTCCTGGCTATTCGCAGACCTAAAAAATGCTCGCCGGTAAGAAATTTCGCTCGTATGAAGAAATTTTCGCTGAGACTGAGATCTATTTTGAAGCAAAAGGTGTAAATCGTTCTACAAAAGTGGCATTGAAACGTTAGACCGGCGCTGGAATGATTGCGTTTTTCTTGATGGAAATTACGTTGTTGAATAAAGCTAATTGTGAACAAACGTGTTTTCTTTGCTAACCCTGGGACTTTTCAGCCCATGTGTTAAGTCACATAATACGCCAGGGCTCCAAATTCAACTTAAACTCTGGCATATCTTGGATTAGCTTAACGCGGTTGTTCTATTATGGGACACACCTAAACTCTTGTGATGTTGTGATGACACGTGGCGAAAATATTTATTATGTGTTTCTTAAATCTGGTAAAACTAATTTGTGTTTAGTAGAATCTTTGAAAGATCACGAATTTCTACTTTCTTTCTAATTTATCGAAGAATTGTTTACTTAGTTTGAAAAGTTTTATTTTAGCTAAACCAAAGCGCCGGCATAAAAGGTACAGAATCTACAAAAATCATTTGCCTATACGCCTAGTTGGGAGGCAAGATAATGTCCTGTAATGGTAGATATTACTCATATATTGGGCTTATTTATTAGAGAATGTAGCACTTGGTGCCGTCTAAAGTTGTTTGGCAATTTTTCATATGGCCTCATCATTCTTGCGCAATGTTTTAATGGCCTGAAACTTACACTATTTTCAACCGAAATCACTAAGCCTTTTTTTTAAGATCTATGCGGCATTTCATGGTTACCATAGCGAATGTCAATTAATTTTTGTGAGGTATTTTATAGCCGTCTGACTATCAGTGAATATCATCATTAGTGTCACGACTTTGTTGAGAGTTTCAGTTCTGAAAGAATGATGTTGTGATAGTCGGGAAGATGAAAGTAAAATACGAGCCAACGGTAGAGGCAGCGACCCTCGAACCAAGTGAGCATACATGGATGAGCTCGGCTCATTCAACAGTGTTCTTTTTAGGCTGTAGTAGTCCTGCTATAACAAAAACAATAGATTAACTGCACTGCTTCCAAAAATCCAGCAGGAGCAATGCTAATGTAGTCACGGCTGAGCCATAGTTTCGAATCAATTAAGATAATAATTAGAGGTAGGTACGTAAATGGCGAAGTGGCAACGGTTTAGTTTTAAACTGATAAGGACCATTTCAATATAGTTCGATATGCCTGGAACTGGGTAGATGCCAGAAATATGACGGTGTACACATGAAGTAAAAAATAGGCTGTTCCTTTTATAAGAGGAATAAAACATATTTAAACCCTGCTAAGCCCTTCATTACTTACTCCATGAATCAGTGTGTCTTAGCGGGTCGGGAAGAAAATAAACCGGCGGTAAGGCACGCCTGTCGCAGGAGGCGACTAAAGGTCTCTTATACCCTGAGAATCCCCAGCGGATGAGCTGTAAAGCTCATCAGGATCGAGATCAGTAAGATCATGATTATGGTATACTGAAAAAATTTTTCAGATTAAAGGGCTGGTGAAATTAGTATTCTATCACCTCAGTATAGGAGAGTGACACTTCCCCGAAATGGCTGATAGGTTAATGCTACAATCGCCTCCGTCTCGCTAAAACCCTGCCAGGTCTTCAAGTATGTTCGATGCTATGGCACCAATAAGTTGGTGGTACAGGCTCAGTTGAGACAACTCCTGACTAGTGTCTGATTCTGGGTCTGAACACAAGCTCCCATAAGGACACGTGTCAATCCTCGTGTGGCCTCCCTGCACTTGCATAGATAACCACGGGAACTACTTTTAAAACAACTGTACATCGTGCGAAGATAACGGCTTGAAGCGTAGACCCAAGAAATATAGAATTGAACAAAACAACAACAAAATAAACAAAGAAAGCATAGACGAGAGAAACGACTTCAAATGGAGCAGCAGAGTATTGCGATCACCAGTCCTGAGCACGCTCCCGAAGGGAAGTCTAACAAAACAACAGGGGAGGCCTTAATCGATGCATCGAAACAGTCAACACAACTCCGTTCACTCCTACATAAACCGGTCTACCGTCATACTATCACAGTTCTCTAAAACAGGAGTTCATACAAAAAATGAGAGCTGCCGAAGAAGAATCCCTTACGAAATGCAAAAACGCAATAAGTAAAATGAATTTTTCATTAGAAGGAATGTTCGAAGTGCTTGGCAGCTACCGATGAAACTGGATGGTGGCAGAAAAAGAAACAAAAAATAGTGTCGGTAAAAGTACAACTGAAACTATACGAGCTAGTATTGTGGCCACACCTAGCACAAGGCTCGCTCACAACACACAAACATAAATGGCGAAGATGGCCAATGGCAAATTGTTGGCGAAAAAAGAAGGCGAAGCGAATACTGTAAACGCGAAAAAACTCGTTAAAATCAAGACTCAATCGGAAGCATTTCTAACCAGGCCCGCAGAAGGACACAGCTACGCGGAAACCTCCGTAGCAAAATAAAGCCTAGCGACGCTGAAGCCAAAATAAAAGCCGTTCGTAAAACAAGAGCGGGACCAGTACTGGTTGAACTAGATAAAGTCCACCTCCTGCAAGGCACTAAAAACCACTCTACAGGGAGCGGCTGTTATTATAGATAGGCGTAAACTTGTCAGCACCAAACAGCAGACAACAAGTTCGCGCTTACGTGACTTTAACACAAGAGAAAGCTGAAATTGGCTGGGTGAACTGCAGAATGCGACCCCAGCTAAGTATCAAGCGTTGTTCAAGTGCTTCGGCCCGACAGAAGGGGCCAGGGTCTCTGCATTAGGTTCGGCGAACCGGGCCCTAAGCTTAAAAAATGCAGCAAAACCCTAAAATGTTGTTTGTGCTCTATAGCGAATCACAGCTCAACTAATCATATACCAGGATCGAGAAGATGCGCGTTATATAAAAGTCAAAAGGTAAAATGAAAATACTACAAGCAAACACGCACAGAAGCAAAACCGCAGACGCGCTTCTACCACAACTGATACCAGAAAAGACCACAGACGTTGTTATAATCTGTGAGCAATACAACCGAAAAAATACCGGCAACTGGTTGGAAGACTCCACCGGTACTGCGTCACTGTGGCTCCCGCCAGGAACTGTGCTAAACACAACAGAAAACGGGAGTAGAAATGGCTTTGCGTGGGCGGGCATCCAACAAACCGCACTTATAAGCTGCTATCTAACGCCCAGAGATAGGAAACAGCACCAGATATTACTCTCGTATCTGATCGGATTGCTAGATTAGTAAAGACATGGAACGTCCTCTAAGACTTCACAGGAAGCGACCACCAATATATTTCGTTCAGAGTCGAACATAAGCGAGAACCCGGGGCAAATATAAGGAAAAGTGGTACCCCGAAAGTGGAATGTATCAAAGCTTAACCGCGAAGCGCTAATAACCAACATTGATGCACATTTCCACGGAGACACAGCCCTTAAAAGCGCCACACAAGTGGTGAGAGCTGAAATGCGTCGCATCAAACAAGCTTGTAATTAAGCGATGCCGACTCTGACAACGAAAAAACATAAAAGCTCTGTTTATTGGTAGACGGAGGAAATAGCCGAACTGAGACGTAACTGTCTTCTCGTCAGACGGAAATACACCAGAGCCAAACGAACCGAGCGAGCCACTGTGGACGCAGAAGCATACAAGAAAGAAAGTGGCAGCTAAAGGCTGCTATTGCAAATATAAAGAAAGAGAAATGGGAGGAACTGCGGGCAGACCTAAATAGTGATCCATGGGAACTTGGGTATAAGATTGTGGTGAAGAAACTGGGAGCCAGGATACCTACACCGGAACTAAGCTCATGCGCGATGGACTACATCGTAAAATAAATCTTTCCATGTCACGAATCCAGAGAAGGTATTAAGTGTGACAGAAGAGCCTCCAATATTCTAGTCAGGTGCGAACAAGCTGAAAAACAACAAAGCACCAGGTCCTGATGCAGTACCCGCAGAATTCCTCAAGGAGATTGCAAAAGTGCTTATCTAAGAGAGGGAACTTTCCCAGAAATCTGGTAAAAGTAGCAGATCGTGCTATTAAGGAAACCCGAACCTAACATCAGCATATCGGCCATTATGCATGCTCGATTCAGCAGGCAAGCTCCTTGAAAGATTGATGAAGCCTTTACTTGCCGCAGCCATAGATAACGCCGGAGGACTATCAGCAAGACAGCACGGCAATTGAAACTATCATAAATAGCGCAGCGCAACATGGAAATTTACAATCCAGAAGTAGTAATTGGAAAGAGGGAATGGATGAAAGAGTTAGCAAATTTGCAGCACGCGAAATAAAGGATAAACGCTAAGGCCAAGGCAAGACCGTTGGATTAACGAAACACCCGGCAGACGGACGGTTAGGCTTATAAAAGACGTCCCCACGTGGAGCAGCAGGGACTTCGGCGAGTTCAATTTTTATACAATCCAAATGCTTTCGGGGCACGGGATTTCTAGAAATACCTGTTCAAAAAAGCGAACACCCCACATGCATATACGGGAACGTCGCCGAAGATGACGCTGAACACACATTCTTCTAATGCATGCGTTGGGAACAAGAACGTCGAACGCTGGAGAATGAGTCGGTCACATAACCACTGACAATGTAATCGAGAAATCGTGGGAAGTACTATATTGCGAAAGCGGTTCCAGAGTGGGCGACGGTTCCAAGTGAGGGGGAGTCTTTTAGTCTCCGGACATTGATGGTGCATTAGGCATTTTAAGCCCCCTCATCCGCAAAAGAAAAAATGAATCAGCGTAAAATATTAATGGTAAACAGGGTTGGGCATAATGCACTGCAAAATAAATGCAATAAGCATTTCACTACCACTACTTCTTCAGTGGTAGTTAAAACACGAATTTCATTATCACTAAATATTTAGTGGCAGTGAAAATCTTTAGTGTTAATTAATATTTTTCAGTAGTATAAAATTGCTTCTTGAAGAATAAAAGTAAGACTATATGAGCTGAAGCAGTATAAGAAAAGTTGCAGGTTGGTTTACTTTAAACTCTAGGGGGTTGTCTTTAACTTATTCTTGGACATCATCTAGAGTATATGACTCATCACTTTCCAGCAAGAATTTGCAAAATTTTAATTTGATATCGGAATGATGCAAGAATTGCCTCCCAGATGTCAGGAGTCGAAAATATTTTTCAAACCTTTGAAGTAACATTTTTTGTTCTCTTCGAAGGAAGTCGAGAGCTTCCGCGATAGGTTGCCTTACCCTTTCATATTCTTCCAAATATTTAATTCCTTCTTCATTAAAAGTAATCATTTCCAGCTTGCAGCATAGAACACCTAACCGGTTTTAGACTTTTAGAGTTTCGAGAGTGCCAAGTAAATGGGTCTGCTGCTGACCCGAAGACATTTACATTTTAACTACCACTGAATAGACAGTGGTAGTGCAAAAATGCCCAACCCTGACGTTCAATATAAAATGTAATATATAAATTTAAGAAAATGGAGCAATTGTATTATGAAGGGTTTTCCAATAAGAGGTGTTATTTTGATATTCAAAGAAAACTGATATTTTTTTAAATAAATGATCGGATGCTTATTTCATTATAAAGAGAAAGATATGCCGTTAATAGTGGAAAATAACATCAGGCAAATGACCACCACGACCACGCTTACAGGAAAATATCCTTTTCATGAAATTTTCCATAACCGAATTGCAAAGTGGCTGCTCTATATACTCGAGCCTCACGAATTCCATCTTTTAGGTCTTGAATCGACTCTGGGCTGTTGGCGTAGATCCTGTCTTTCACGTGGCCCCAAAGAAAAACGTCACAAGGTGTTAAATCACAAGGTCTCGGTGGCCAATTGTGATCACCTCTTCGATAGATAACACGGTCCGGAAACGTTTCCCGTAAAAGATCAATGGTTTCGTTGCTAGTGTGGCACGTAGCGCCTTCTTGATGAAAATAAACGTTGTCCAGATCAATACCATCCAATTCCGGCCATAAAAAATTGTTAATCATCTTTCGATAGCGCAATCCATTCACCAATAACACCTGTTATTGGAAAACCCTTTATAAACAAATGTTATTTGCATCTGAAAATGAGTAAAAAAAAAATGGAACATTCTCTTCAAGAAAAAGATACTGCGATCGATCGAACTCTGAAAAAGCAGTTACGGAAGTGTTTCATTTTCATTTGTCTAACTCCTGTTTTTTTTCGCCTGGAGTCAAAACAAAAATGATCGGTATTGCATGCAGACTTAGCCTTTCGTGTCGCTTTGACGGGTTGAGCGCCACTTTTAGGTTTATAATCATTGCATGGAATAACATTAAAAAATCTGATTAACCGAAATCAGCCAACACTGCTTAACGGAAGAAAATCTAGCCGTTTTTAGCGCTAATAATTACTGGTGATGAAAAATTATTAAGGGGGGAAGCTGGTCTAGAATTTTGAAAAAATCGAAAAATTTTTTTTTGTCTTAAAAGGTGCTTTAGGGTCTTAGAAATAATATACCAAATGAGGGATGCCAGCAAAAATGTCTAAATGCCCAAATTTTTCATTCGACGGCAGTGCCCTTCAGGTATGATTTTACAATACTTACAACTTTAAACGCGTTTTTCTCAAAATCACTTTTTTTAAACTGGCCGAAGACATAACTCGAACAAATCTTTACCGATTCTTACGAAATTTTGACAATACATTCGAAATACCTTTCTCCGGAGACGTACGTAGGATTTTTTATTTATATTTTACATAGTTTTTTTTTTAATCAACAATTTTGTGTCGTTCTTTATAGTGAAAATTGTAACTTTTTGTTCAAACGTGCACCATTTCGCGAAAAAACAAAATATCGAAAAAATCTTACGTACGTCTCTTTCTGTTGTTATATAGAAACTAAAAAAAATTTTATTTTTTGATCCAGGACAAAAATTAAGGAGTTTACGTCTTCGGCAATGGACCCACTAGAAAAAAAGGCGCCTTAGGAGAACTGCTGGACAGCGGCCATTTTGAAATTAATTCAGACGAAAAATTTTGTATTTGTACCATGAAAGCTATATTATTAAACCTATTTCACAGATTTTCGATTGATTCCTTTGTTGAGTCAAAATAAATTCATAAAATATGCCCATTTTGTGCGCTCTAGACCAGCTTCCCCCTTAACACACTGATGTCAGTAATGTATGAAAAATATCGTAAACGAAACGAGCTGCGACTTTCCAAAGGGTAGCAAAGCCAACATTGACGCATTGAAAGTTAATGTAATACGTTTTGTTGGATTGAGAGCTTTTATGATATTCACGAAAAATGAATGAGATTGAAGTTACTCATTTGCAGCGGTCAAAATTGATCAACATCAAGTTTCAGCCTGGCAATAGCAGACCACCTACATCTCTGGTGAAGAGGTAGAGCCTGACGACTTGTTGCAGAAAAATTTTGATGCAGTCAAAATATACACATACATAGTTGTAGCCGGCAAGGTTCTAGAGACTTATTACATTCCAAACCCGTTTAATGGAGTCAAGTTCTACACTTTGACTTTAGTCCTTGACTGGTTTTTCGCTCAGGAACAATTTTTACAGCGAAAGGGGTCATCATGTACATATGTATGTACAATATATTTGGTATGAAGTTCATTAAAACAAATAAAGAAAATTATTGTAACTTTGCTGTTCTTTGTTGTTGTTTTTTATTTGCAACCGAAAACGTTTAACTTCAACAAAATGTCTCACTTGATTTAAGCTGCTGCATAATAAACTAATTAAATTCGACAAACGCCACTAATTGAATACGAATGTGTTGAAAAAAAAAATATATAAAACAATTAATAGCTTACAATTTATGAACTCAGTAATTGTTTACTGAACCGCAAATTACTGTGTGCAGACTAAGCGCACTGATAGACAGAGCCCAACAAAGCCCATACTAACTAATGCCACCAAAGCATAACAAACACGAAAAACAAATGGTGGCATGAAGAAGCGGCAGCAAGCTCGCATGTTGCATGCTTGTAGATATTTTTTGTTGAATATTACTGTTTACTATTATTATTATTTCTTCTTTTTAATTTATTAACGGTCATATTATGAGTGCATAACTATTCGAAGAGCAAAGACGCAGACAGCGAAAAGAAAAACCTGACAATAAGCAAAGCCGGCAAATGCACTCAAAATTAAGGCATCACCATGCAAAAAGCCAAGCCTCTTTTGTGGAGCCACTTAGCAATATGTGCGTGCATGTGTTGGTGCACGTTTCATCTACTCGTATTAACACTCGTATGTGTTTGCAGTAGCACCTTCGAGCCATTGTGCCTTTACGAAGTGGATTTTGTTTGCATCTATTTTTGTATGTGCGTTCGTGTGACAGATTGTGTGTGTGGGTTTTGCTACTTCAAAGCGCATTTTGTTTACCAACTACGCTTTTGTGCCTTTGCTTGCACTTTGCAGAACCCTCCGTCGGTAGTTGCTCTTCACCTCCTAGTTCTTCTCACACAATGTGGGTGTATTTGCTTGTAAAACAATTGCCAATTGTTTTCTTATGCGGTGTAAAATATCTCGTTGACAGCGCTCGTCTGCTTATCAGCCAAACAATGTGTCAGGAGCGTTTTGCATTTCATAAATTCTTTTATTGTAGCTAACAGCCACAGATGCCAAGTTATTAAAGCATCTTCAAAAGCAAGCAATTTGTTTGAGGGAAGCATTGTGGTAAAATTTATTATGATAATGAGATGTGCGTGTTCTTGGAATGCTAAGTTTGAATGGTAGGATGTGATGGGTGGGATGTAATTTGGTAGGAAGCTTAGATAAAGTAAGATATGTGGAAATTAGGA
>JAYXIM010049778.1:0-26754 GCA_037575425.1 Anastrepha fraterculus
CGATGTGGTTGATTATAATGGGTGATATTTTGGATGTTTGAACACTGTCAGTATTGTTCTCAATGTATTCTGTGTTGCCTGGGAAGTGTGTGTTTATAAGATGTTCTAGTGTGTCGGCCGATGATTTTGTCCACTCTCCGGTGTCTTTCTTCAAGAAGGAAGGGCAGGAGTGTTCCTTGGATAAAAGCTTGCCTAGTCTGGCCGTATCTTTGGTTGATTCTATGGAACTACAAAAATCTCTCCAAGCCTCTGTCCGAGCCTCTTTGATTGCTTTCTTGTACTCCCTAAGGCAGTCTTTGTAGGGTTTGAAATATTTGTGTTTGTAGCAGATGTTGAAGATTTCTCTTGTCATTTTCCTGAGTTGACTTAGATCTTCATTCCACCAGGTAGGATAATTTGTTTTACCATATGTGGCAGGGCATGAAGCTTCAAGTCCTTTCGTCAAGGAAGTTTCGAAAGCTCTTACTTTCTCATCTAGGTCTTCCTTTGACGGGAGAACTACATAGTCGAAGTTATTTTGGTATCACGAGCTGTTGTCTCCACCCCAATACCCAATGCACTTTAGATATTCTTATGGAGGCTAAGAGGCGATTAGTAGTCGTATTCTTAATAGTCATAAGATTAGCTAAGTTTTTCTAATAATTATTCATCTGGATCAAGCCCATGCCGGGTATTCCCAAAAGACTTGTTGAGTCACCTCATCGTTCGCCAGACATATCCCAGCAAACATTTTGAGCCACAAATGAGTCATTGAGCAGTCATAGCTTTGAGCGTTTTTCATTTGAGTTAGAAGTTGATCAGGTATGACCACACGCTCACAGGGGAACAACGGACGAATCGGAAGTGTTAGATGGGATGGGGAAACAAAATCTTAAACATGACTGGTCGTAAGAGCCGGACAAACAACATTTTTCTCCCGGAACTCAGTAAGACTGCACATTTCCGGTCATAGCTAACTCTTCAAAGTTTATTTTACATTCTACAACGCTTGGTTTGTGACTAGAGCCTGAGAGATCGGGACCAAACGTTTAGTTCGTTTTTGGTCTCTTACAATTGTAATTAGTAAAATTAGTAAAGATTAGGATACACAAAAACAGGAAATGGTATACGCATATGTACGTATGTATGTGATTTCATGATAATTAATGGCATACAAATAAATTGCCAGAGCATTATTTAAAACATATAATATTTAAATAAGTAAGCGCCTGCGACTACCTACATATATTTTTAAATTTTGTCGCAATTCTTAGAAATGTGTAAAGTCGTAGTGCCACACATAAATACACGCTTCTCATAATACCATGCATTGCTTATATTTATATACCGAGAGTCAAAAAAGTTTAAGTACACTTAAGTTTTGTTCAAAAATTTACTAAAATAATTTTTATTTTTAAATATAAACATAAACTTTTGGCATGTAGTGTAAAAAGAGAATATTGTTAACTTAGTTTCACTCCTTTCACCTCTCTCACTGTAGTGAGTTGAAGAATAATTGTCGTAAAGGAGAGAGAGAGAGCTAAAAAAGCCAAAAAAAGTTTACGTACGTTGTTATTTTTTCGTTGTTTCTTTTTGCAAAACTTACGGTTTTTCTTCGTTATTTTTTATTATCGCTCAAATGATCATAGTTGATAGTATTTTGATGCAAATGGTATGCATAACTATTAATAGTTTTGTGTTTATGGTGACAGTTAACGTATATGATGGGTCGCGGGTGTGAAATATCAGTCGATTTGTGTAAAGTGATTATAAAATTATATTTAGAAAAAAAATCTTTGCGTGAAATCGGCAAAATTATCGGTAAATCACATTCCAGCGTGCAAGGAGTAATTAATTCTTATATAAACTCTGGAAATATTCGGCCAAAGCCGCGATCCGGCCGGCCAAAAAAACTCTCACAGAGAGACGAGCGCCGAATCTTAGATTCAATAAGGTCTAATCCCAGAAAGTCTGCTGTGGAAATACAGGAAGAGGTGCAGCAAAGCGTTGGAATAAGCGTCCACCCACAAACTGTTCGAAATGTACTCCATAAGGCTGGGTACAATGGTCGAACACCGCGTAAAAAGCCTTTTATATCTAAAGTAAATAAAAAAAGAGGATTACCTTCGCTAAAGACTATTTGAACAAGCCCGAATCATTTTGGAGCAAAGTAATGTGATGAGTCTAAATATAATTTGTTTGGTCCAAATGTTTTCGGTTAAGTGTACGAAAACTTATTTGACGTGCGCTCAGGACTTTTTTTTCATTTTTGTATAGCTATTTCCATGTTTTAAGTTCGTAACCCATGAAAAGGCTTATTTTGTGTTCTTTAACCTTTAAATATATCTATTTCGAAGAATAAATTTTGTTTTTAGATTGTATGATGGAGTTTTTATTGATAATTTTCTAAAATTTCAGTTGTACTTAAACTTTTTTGGCTCACTGTATATAGTACATATGTATTTTAAGCACATAACTACATGCATTCATTAACAGAGTTACTCAGTTGGACAGAGTCAGTCCGTAAAACGTCAACTTTGCACAACGAACAAATATGGAATATGGTCTAACATTTGTTTGGTGCTCCAGTGAACAACATAATGTCCAAAAGTTTTGCGCATGTATGTATGTGCGTAAACACATATGATAATGGGAATAAAGTCGATGAACTTTACCCACAAAAAACATGGAATTAAACTTTAATTTAACTTCGGCATACGCTTTATGTTGAGCTGCGAATGCAGGCACACTTTTCATATTTGTCCAACAAATGAATGAGCGGGCAGGTGACTATTATATAGTAGTAGTAGTAGCAGGAGAGATACAGGGAAAAAGTGATGTACAATAATGCAGAGTTCCTAACACGACAGTCTGGTTTATGTTACCGAAACGTCATTACAGCAATGAGTGTGAAATATTTAGGGAATTCTAAACAGAGGCATGAGATGATTTTACCTGGACCATAAGTCGAATATAAGTGAATACATAAAAACACACGTAAATTGAAAACTTTTAAGTTGCTGTTAAAAAAATACATACATATAAAAATGCAGTGGTCGGACATTTTTTCCTATACCAAGTTTTAAGTATAAATTTCGGAAAAAATTACTATCCATTGAACAACACTCTCTTGGCCGGACGCGAACCTCTTATCAAAAGACATTAACTTTTGTTATCTTAACCAATCAAACTAAAACCTCTGTTGAGCGGATGTGAACTTCTTATAGGCGGACAAAATAAAAAATGGAAAAAGGGGACTTCCCGGATAAAGTGTGATGTTTTTTCATGCACACATTTAGCAGTGATTTGTGTTGAGTTATAGTGGAAATACATACGTAATACGATGGGGAGATCAAAGTTTCGTGTGAAGGAGAAAATTCAAATTATTTCTGTCTGTCCGGGGAGTAGCCAGTAGGTAAGTTTTACTAAATAAATCTCGCAAACATAATTTTTCCAGACAAAAAATATTTAATTCAATACATTTGGTATAATGTCATCAGATGGCAACGATAATAATACGTCCACTGAAAGTATTACCGAAGAATCTTATCATATTTTCGCAAGCCGTTCCGCAAATTCAAACTTAAATTATTTTTTTAAAAGATGGTAAGCTAAGCCAATCTAAAATATATATGTAGTTTATGTAGTTGATTGACTGAAATGTAATATTTATTTTTATTTTCGTTATTACTTTATATGCATAAATAAAATATGCACTCTTGAAAAAATACCTACACATTTTTGTGCGCATGATATAAAATCAATATATTTTATTCAAAAAAGATATACTATTCAAATAATTAATAAATTAAAAAGTTCTAAAACAAGTCACCCTCTCCTTGAGCGGACATATCTCTTAGGTGGACAAAAGATTACTGACGGTGATTGACCACCCAGGGAGGTTTCACTGTATACAGGGTTTGATTGAGAAGTTATGAGCCTTCCCGCGCGGAGCGTCTGTCAACCGAATCGGCTGGTGGGGGAAAATGATCGTTGGACCTTCGCTTTCCACTAGAAACTGGTCCCAGTTCGCTGGCAACAGCGGTGCAGTCAACATCGCTCCGCGCGTGAAAGTTGTTTTAAAAGTGTGTTAGGATTTTGCAGTGGCAAAAATGCACCGATCGTTGGAGCAACGTTACTCGATCAAATTTTGTGTAAAGCTAATCAAAACGAGTACCGAAACCATTGGGCTACTCAAGGAGGCTTACGGAGACCAATCTCTTTCCAGTGCCCCGGTAAAACGGTGGCACAAGTCGTTCAAGGAAGGCCGGGAGGATGTCGAAATAAAAGGTCAAAACCATGCTGATCACCTTTTTCGACTCTCGAGGCATAGTCCACAAGGAGTTTGTACCTCCAGGAAGCCCTGTAAACGCGGGATTTTACAAAGAAGTGCTCCTTCGGCTGAAAAACCGCGTCGCCCGTGTTCGGCCCGACCTCGTCAACAATTGGACCCTTCATCACGACAATGCGCCGGCGCACACCGCCCTCCTCTGCACCTCTGCATTGGACAAGATGGGGGTTCCGGACTTCTTCTTGTTCCCACACCTGAAAAGAAAGCTGTAGGGGAGGCGTTTCGACTCCATCGAGACGATCCAAAAAACTGTGACAGCCGAATTGAACGCGATTCCGGCGGATGAGTTTAAAAAATGGTTCCTGCAGTGGAAGGACCGCTACTAGCGGTGTATTAACGCTCAAGGGTCCTATTTTGAAGAATATTAGTTGTATAAGCCAAAAGATTTAATAAAACTGCTTAAAAAAAATAAGGCTCATTACTTTTCAATCAAACCCTGTATGCATTTTTTTTTTTTTTTTTTTTGTTGCCTCTTCTTAAGTGATAACTGCCTATGAATATTTAAGTATGAATTACAGAGAGCTGCGTAACGATATATCTGGTATGTGGACAGACGGACTTTTTCAACACATAAATATCGATCGACTTTTTTTTGGAAGCAATTAACTGTTTTTAACCCAAAAACGTACGCTTTGTTTATTGAAAATCGAAATTTTAATTTGACTAGCTGCCTTTTTTACCAATTTTATGAACAATTGAAAATTCAATAAAAATACCGCAAGACTTTTTTGACAACCTTTTTTATGATTTAAAATTTTAATACAGTAACAAAACATTTTATTATAAGCTACGTAGAAGTTTTGAGAAACGCACTCCGAACTCTTATGGTACGTGACTTCACGGAAAATAAATTGAAAGTGCTTACGAATATATAAGTATGTACATATGTATGTGCTAAGATGCTTAGGTTACACACTGATATCCTCGTGTGCGTATGTGCACACAGAATTGTTGGTACAAGCGCACAAATGAATTAATAAAGGGTTGCAAACTCTGTTCACGATCTCAATAAAAATGAAATGTTGGAATTGTAGATTGGTGGAGTTTACAAGCGAGGCAAGTGATTGCAAAAAAGAGGCGCACAGCTACATCTAGGTGGACGAACAGCAACAGACTTCAAGTTGAACTGAACTAGCGAGTGTGGCGCATGTAAGCAGACCATGGTTCAACCCAATGACACCGGGAGGCAACTACCATGAAAATGTGTGTATGTGTATTTGCCTATTTGTATATATACATACATAGCTATAAACCAATGGTGGAACAACAGAGGCAAACAGTAATGAAAAAACGCATAATAAGCCAATTTCAATTTGTGCATCATGCGGGGTTAAGTTGAAGACTTTATTCGACGTACATACATATGTAATGCACACATTCTTATGACAGCGCAATGTAAGGTGCAAGGCAAATCCGTTGTAAAACTTTCTTCTCTCTGCTTTACTTGTAACCCACAGAGGGAAAGAGAAAATGAAGTGCACTGAAGCATACAAGAATTTCATGATTTTTTTCCAATACTACAACACTTTAATTGATTTATAGAATATGCACATATGACTTGTAAACACTTGTATCTGCGCATTGAATAGTACATAGATTACCCATTGACATTACATACATATTAGCGGAATTACACCAAACACTCGTGCGCTATTTAACCTAATTTCGTGCGTCAATTAGCAATTAACGAAGGGACACCATAAACTTCATACTCCAGCTCACATGAATTATGAATACATTCGGCTTCATTTACATATATTAATATATTTTAGGGCTTCGAACACACATCTTTACAACTCACTTACCCTTCTTATGATGTACTTGAGAGGAACTGTTGGAAAAATGTGCTTAATTGCCGATGCCAAATCGCTGAGTATAGCATCAGCGTTCTGTAATTAAAAATCCAAATCGCGAAGTTAATCTCCAATTTAGTACTCTTGTTGCGTTACACGGTTAGTTGAACTTACCGCACTGAAGCTGCCCGCATCAAAGCTCGTTGCAAATGAATATGGACGATCATTTGTGATGATCGAGAAGTGTGTGGATTTTTTACTTTCCACTGCCTGTATGTCCAAGTAGTGGAAATGGCATTCGATCTGGAGATGAGGAGAGATTATAAATGTTTTTTTAAAATGTGTTTCACAATAGTACTTTTGTTTTAATCACATTACACGGTGTGACAAAAAAAAAAAATTAAATATACTTTTATGGCGACCTAGCACAACTTGTAGGTATAGTAAAACTAAGAAACATGGTAGAGGAGAAATTTCCAATACACCCCCAAAATCTCATTTTATGGCCATAAAACCGTTTTTCAGTAGGTTGATGTGAACAATCACTCCTAACTTCGCCAATTTCCATCCGATTTCGAATTTGTTTTTTTAGTTCGAAAGAACAAAAACAAGCCTTTTTGACAGTGTGTTGACAATTTTTCTGAAGTGACAACTGACGAGACTGTAGACGAAAGTATTTGGATTTTTTTTATTTTTTCTCTATTTTTTCAACTTTGACATAATTTTTAAGATATTATCCGATATAGAGGATTTTTTTTAGTACACTACTGTTATAGTAAATTTAATTTGGCGTCGAATGAGCTATATTTGACTATAATTGAATTAAAATTAATAGAGTTGTGTGAGTTTTAAGATTTTAGTTTTTTTTTTTACTAATTTGGTATGTAGGTATAACTTACCCTAAATGGGAATAAGGACGTGTTTTGATGCGTTATTATAGATACATAATATTTATTGGAGTATATATGTATACATAGGAGTACACTGTACTGCATACAACAGAACTGGTTAGAACTTACGAAAATATTTGACATATTATAGCACTTTTTTTTTCAATAGAAATATGGAAAAGCTCCTAAGTGTACCAAAGTTCACACTGTACATTGATTAACAAAAGAAGTTTGTTATTATAATTTAACCTTATTAAAACGTCAAAGTTTCATTGTTTGTTTCATTGAAATTCAAGAGATATAAATCAAAACGTTGCCAGATAAGTCGAATTTCTCAATATTCTCGGATGATGTGGCATCATCACCCTTATCATAAACCAGATGATTGTTATTTTTATAAAACGGACGTAAACGGTCATCATTATAAAGCTCGAAAGCACATAAAGTATGCTGATGTTGCAACTGTTAAGAACCCCGTAGTCTTGGACGATATGATTGACTCAACTGCAGGAACTGAAGGAAGATCAACTCATTGCTGATGATGATCAAACTGATAACAATAAACCTGATGATGAAGAGTACTTTCCGTATGGTTCTAAGTCTTCAGAACGACACATTGTATCAAATTCAGATTTTCAGGATCTTTCTCGTGTTTTACTTCTATCGGGAAGACAATCTGAAACGCTCGCTTCTCGATTTAAACAATGGAATTTAGTTGATGACGACTTCAGATGAATGATGATGATCGAATTTCTTACAGAGAAGTATTCAAAACTGATGAAGAGAATGACAAATGTACCGTACCATACTAAACTCCAAAGGGCCGTTTCCAATGCATTTTTAAGTTTGGAACCAGTTCCGTTGTGTACTGCACCGTACCACACCGTACCATACCGTACAGTGCTGCACTGCACAATACTCCAATAAATATTATGTGTTTATAATGACACTTGTTATCATTTTCATGCTTCGATGCCTACATACTAAATTAGTAAAAAAAAAAAAAATCTTAAAACTCACACAACTCTATTAATTTTAATTCAATTATAGTCAAATATAGCTCATTCGACGCCAAATTAAATTTACTATAACAGTAGTGTACTAAAAAAAATCCTCACTAACGGATAATATCGTAAAAATTATGTCAAAGTTGAAAAAATAGAGAAAAAATAAAAAAAATCCAAATACTTTCGTCTACAGTCTCGTCAGTTGTCACTTCAGAAAAATTGTCAACACACTGTCAAAAAGGCTTGTTTTTGTTCTTTCGAACTAAAAAAACAAATTCGAAATCGGATGGAAATTGGCGAAGTTAGGAGTGATTGTTCACATCAACCTACTGAAAAACGGTTTTATGGCCATAAAATGAGATTTTGGGGGTGTATTGGAAATTTCTCCTATACCATGTTTCTTAGTTTTACTATACCTACAAGTTGTACTAGGTCTCTATAAAAGTATATTTTCACTGTCGCACAGTGTTATTATATAAGGGGAGATTTACCTTCGTGGGCACCTTTGCGATTAACAAATATATACGAACTGGCGTGAAAACCTGTAACAATAGAGGAAAAGTACAATAATAATAAAAAAATAATTAGTTTTACGCATATACGTGTTTATAAATCAAAATTAGAGAATTAGCTCAGAAAAGGTTGCCCGCTTTCACAACATGGAATCCACTTTAGTACTCTACAAATGAATTTTTAATTAAGATATGAACTAAAGCTAGATTTACATGGTATGAATATTCATGTCTTATGATTTGTTGGATGGTCCATA
This sequence comes from Anastrepha fraterculus, assembly GCA_037575425.1. Taxonomy (NCBI): domain Eukaryota; kingdom Metazoa; phylum Arthropoda; class Insecta; order Diptera; family Tephritidae; genus Anastrepha; species Anastrepha fraterculus. The sequence goes on from JAYXIM010049778.1 coordinate 8,790, forward strand.
TAGTGAAAGAAAATAAATTTGTTCGGTATATTATTGATTTATTCGAAACATTGTTATTATTTATGAAACATGATTTCATTCATGTGTGTGACTCGACTAGCTTCGCATCAGCGAATCCTGTAAACCCAGTTAACCCATCAATACATCGGTTTCTGGCTCTATCCAACGAATGGCTTCGCGACATTCGCCTTAAGAGCCTGAATGTTAAGGGGGGGTAAGGGATAAAAATCGATTTTTTTTTGCATGTTATTGTAGTAAAACATTTCAAAAATACCGTGTTAAAATTTTAAGTCAATCCGAGCAAAACTTTTTAAGTTATAGAGCATAAAGCCGAGCCGCCTCAAACATCTGCCGAGACGCAGCAGTGGCGCGCGTAGTCCGTTACAAACTTTAAGGGGGAAGTCTACTGTGACAAGGGAAAAAACAGGCTTATTTTCCGGATTTTATTTCTAACAAAATATTGCTCGTACATAAAATCTATTTAAACTCTTATCTTTATTATATATTTAAGTTTTTGAAAAAAAAAATTTTAAGTCAAAATATTCAAAATGGCCGCTGTGGCACTTCTGCAAGCGCAGGTCCACTTTTCTTAGGTGCCTAAACGGTGTACATGAAATCTTACGTTTCGGTGATCTAAAACAAAAAAACAAAATATTGTTATCATATACATAGTATTGACTCTCGTCTGACGTAGGATTATGTCGATAAAAAATTTTGGCGTTGAAAAAAAAATTCTTGAAATTTTTTCTTTTTTTTTTGCCTAAAATTGATGTTACTATTGTTTATAACAACTTAACAAATAACGATATCAAAAAAATCCTATGTCAGACGAGAGACACTATTACAGAGAATATATAATTAAATTTTTAAGCTGATTCATTTATCAGAACTCGAGATATCGTGTACACCGTATACAAAAACTTAGTTTCGAGAAAAATGCGTTTAAAGTTTCAGTATTAGTACAGGTACGCGCTTTGGAGCGCTTCGGGAAAAGGTCGAAATTTCAACGAAGAAAAATTTAGCCAGCTGTAACACATATTGTACCTTATTTAAGAGGGTTCAAAGTATTTTTTAAGCTAATAAAAAAAAATCGATTTTTTTAAAAATTCACAGTAGACTTCCCCCTTAAACGCGGTTTTCTCGAACCTTTTTTTTTTAAAGTGCGTAGTCATTGGCATTTGAAAACTACTCAACCGATCCTTTGGAAATTTTGCACACATATTTTACATATAAAAAACCGCCCCCCAACGTTTTTTTTCGCCATTTTTTTTTATATTAAGGTGGTTTTACACCTACAAATAAACGTCGGGGGGGGGAAGTTTAACTCATACTTTAACTAAATTATTCGATTTTTTTGATTTCAGATGATTCTACGCTGAGATATGCTGACTACTGCAAAATGTATTTTTGAAAAGACGTCTACGTAAATGTGCTCTCATTCGCTCATTTTGCAATATTTTTACATGAAAATTTTATCAAATATTCTTGAAATGTTACTTTATAATATGCAACAACTTTTAATAAACTGACTTGAACCGTTTCGCTACAATAAATTCATGAAAAAAGTGTTTTTTTTTTTTAGCGTTTATCCCTTACCCCCCTTAATGGATTATTCGCATAGAATCGGACGTTTACCGCACCCCACAAAAAAAGTCTACGAGTATTATTACCCCACCCATGCAGTTGCAGCTCTTAATGTGAAACTCGTTTTCATCAACATCTGCAGTAACATGCGATTCCAAAAGAACCATAAACTCGAGGATACACTTATCTGCTATCAACGCTAACTGATCGAAATTATGTAATAACCCTTGAATGTTAGTGTATAAACCTTTTAGTAATTTTAGTAGTAATAGCCAATTTTTCCCCCTTTAGAATTATGTTTGTTGATGTACCTATATGGGGCCTTGTCGATCAAGTACAAAATGGTTTTCGCCCAGATCCAGCTGTAATTTTTCATTTGCACTGGCACAATTTATACATCTTTTTATCGAATCTTTTTGAATTAACTTGTTCTATGATTTTTCAGACACTTAGCGCAAACTTCTCTGATTTCACAGTCAGAGACCTTATGATTAAAACCCTTGCATTAAAAACAAAATAAATTTCTGCACCATCAAACACTCGACGTCGCTCCCATCCGACACTTCGGAAACTTAATTGCAGTTAAGTATTTGGTGGAAATAGGTGGTAACATAAAACCGTCCTCAGATAATTATTTCAAACCAATAAATACACTTTTTCATTATAATAGTCTCACTTTACAACTATCTAATAAAGCTTTCGATTTGTTTTCAATGTCAAGTATTTTTTTTTTATATTTCAACACTGGGTGATATAAACATCATCATTATCAAAGGTTAGATCAAATTACAGATAGTAGAAGCTAAAAGTTGTTCACAAATATTTATACAATTCTGCTTTTAAGGTTATTCCATGCGTAAGGCGGCGTTTAAACTCTTTTATAGCACGCAACAACTATTTACTTCTATATTCACTCCTACTGAAACTCAATACTTCTAGACATTTTCCGCTTAACGGCGCAATTTTCTGCAACTTGTATTGAAAATGTCTTGGATATATACGTATGTATGAAGCGAAATTTCTTTTTCGTTTCTACCATTGTCCTGAATGCATTGACCAAGATTAAAATATTTAACGCTTGATTTACCAATTACTTGTTATTTACCGCCTTTTTTTCATATGATGAGCGAAGATATCACTTACTAAGTGAAAATGAGTGAGGAGTAGGTAACAAAGTTAGGTGAACAGCTAATAAACATGTATGTAGGGGTATATGACTATAGGGTGATTCAAGCACAAATATCTTTTTGATTCTTAAATTATTATATAATTTTGGACACTACAGCTACATATCAGCACTGAACCGAATATGCTTCAATGCGAGATAAAGGAAACGACGATGCTTCAACAGTCTTGGGATATCTTGCAAACTTACTTCCAAATACGGTTGTCCAAACCGCATATTCACAGAAAAGAAGTTTTTCTCGTATTTTTTTCTTGGGTCCAATATTTAGAATTGCTGCATCCGAGAATTTTCAAATTTGTATTTTATTAACGAGAAGTCAACGCATCAGCAAATAGTGAAGATTATGCCACTTTATCCTTTCAGAAATACCATTAACGGTGAGTGCCACGTAGGTAAGTTGAAATGTTTCCTGCCAAAGATAAAGGCTCTTTGTAATAAAACAGATTAGATTCATTTGTCCTCCTTTGCTGAACCAGCCAGCATTCTAGAAAAATTTCATCAGACTAATTAAGAGCGTAATCGAAATTTCTTTCCGAAAGAGAAGAAAAGCGAAAAACTTAACAAACGCAAAATTTGCCATCACTTACTAAGCCAGGTAAAAGATATTTCAGCACAGTTTGTTTAACAAAATTCTGTGTTGTAAATTTAAAAACGCAAATAAAAAGTCTGCAATGTAAGGACAAAGAAAGTTGGATCTAAGACAGCAGACAGAAGCGCGAAAAATACCCCGTTTCACAAAAAATAATTTTATTTGTTTGCAAAAAGCTAATATGCTTTCTGACCATTACCTTTCCTGATGGAGAATGTTTCTTGGTATCTACAATTTCTCCAGCACGACTCTCAGGCATCGAATTGTAACTTTGTTTTTGAACGATTCAGACTCTTAAAGGGATATTGTCTGAGTCGTTTGGGGATAAAGTTAGAAACTGTCGAAAAGATCTTGGAAATTTGGTTGACAGGATGTCCTGTTGTGAAACAAGTAGCGGCTACCACCACATGAATGAATTTATATTCCATAAATTACGTACATTTGTGTGTTTCTCTAACCACATTTTTTAAAATATACTTGCATTTAAACCACCCTATGTATGCATATATGTATGTAAAACGCAGACGGGCACACCCTGGAACTCTTTAAGCTTGTCAACATTATTGTGTTTCTTTAAAAACAAAAACACAAATATTGCAACAATAAATGTACATACAGTTTGTCAGGAATATCTTCGCATAGTGAAGAAAAATTTAAAATTTTAGTTTACCTTTTCACATTCCATACCATTTGCCAAAAAACCCAAATGAATGAAATTCGCGGAAAATAACTGCATTTTTTGTTGTTTTCATCAGTTATGCAAAGATTTTTTTGACTCTTTTTAAATAGAGTAAACATCTATTTTTATTGTTGTTTTTGTAATGTGTGTGTTTATTTAATAACTGTTGGCGCCTAATAGTCGTAGACAAGTACAGTAATGGAATGTGTGTAAACATTTCTTTTTTGCTTTTTTATTTGTTGTTGGAGTTCTCGCTCAAAACTAAAGTTTTATATTTTTCTTCACTATGCAAAGATATTCTTGACAAACTGTATGTATGTACAAAAAAGTTTAAAGTGCAACATACATATGTATGTAGATATCCCACTTTGGCTGGCCACTTATTCTACACTTTTTGTGCTTCATTTATTTTGCATTGCTTCGCATTGGATAAAAGGATTAATTTGTATCGAGGTAATCAACTAACAATAAAGGCAGAATGTGGGTATTCGTTTATAAGTTACTACTTTTGTTGCGTACTTATCCAGATCATTCACGACGGTCATCCTATTAACACGACATTTTATATTTTTAAGCTTAAACATATTTGTTTTTTTTTTTACAAAACATAAAAAACCTATTTTGAGCATATTGAACGAAAATAAAATGATTTAAGAAGCGGCAGCAAAATTAATAAAAAAAATTAAGTACAACTTTACATTTGTGCATGTTTACAATCATTTCTTAATCAGATATAATATTTTTTTATTTCTTTAAATTAGGGATGTGCAGAGGGAACTTAATGAAGGATACATCAAAACTTCCTAGCCAAGCTCCCTCAGTTTTTGCTGCACCATCTAAGATGTACTCATTATCCGTGGTCTGACGTTGCCAAGAAATAAATACGTCGGTCGCCTCATTATTGATCAATTTCGGAGGCTTTAGTATTGCCAGTTGTTGGCAGTAGTGAACAGAATTAACAGCTTGGTAGCAGACGGTATCAGCTCGTGTTTATTCCCGTTCAAATGTATTAAATGCACAGCCTTATGCTGAAAACAGTGAAGCCCGTAAACGCAATTCCGACTCAGCTGTTTCGATCAAACTAATGAGAACCCCATGTAATCGAAAAGTTCCTTCCTTCCGTTTCGGAAGGTGTTCTTTTATTCCATACTGGTAGCAATGCAAAACGCTTTGGAGGTGGACCAAAAAAACCGCAACAACGCCAGAAATGGTTCGAAAGTGAAGGCTCGACTTGAACGAAATCCACGTCGAAGTGGAAGAAAAATGACCAAAGAACTGAAAATATCGCAAGACAGCATTCGACGCATATGGACTATTCCATCTGGTCCATTTTGGAGAGCAAGGTGAGGACTAAAAAATATGCCAGTATGCATGCGCTGAAAAAAGCGATTATACGAGTATGGGCCAAAATACCTCAAGATTACATTCGTGCAGCATGCAACTCATTTTTCGACCGTTTAAAGGCTATAGTCAAGGCAAAAGGTGGTCATTTCGAGCTAAAGTCAATATATGTTAAAATTGTAATCATTTTTGAACAATTTGGTCTTTGAAATCAATAAAAACTAGTTTCACACAATAAAGTTATGCTGTTTTGAATAGGTAACACTTCATATCGTTCACCCTGTACATTATTCAACACTTTGTAGTATATGAATATCTTTAATAATTTGAAAAGTACAACATATTGTTGAATACTAACCCTTCAATGTAAATGAATGGTTTACAAAGTTAATTAAGTTAATTTTTTATGTGGATATTTTGAAATCAAGACTTCGCCATAACTCAGCTTTTAAAATATTTAATATATAAAATATATAAATAATAATATAAAATATTTAGTATAATAACAATATAAACTATTTGTTATACTTTAAAATAATTCAGTCTCTTCATTTCATTCTTCTACTCAAGTCAATTTCAACTCTTAATGAATTTTGAAAGGTGCTATCTACTTGAAAAAAACTTCTTCATCACTTCAACAGCATATCGTCGTTGTCATTCAGTGAGCGCTCTGTTCTATCTCCCCAGCAACGACACTGTCTTTTGTTCCACTGCTAAGATTGGAGAGCACTCGTTTTCGGCAGCACTCTTAAAACTTTGTGAATTTTGGAAGTGCATTGATGTTGACAGTTTGTAGTTGGGCTCAACAGAACAGCAGTCAACACCAGCTTCACATTACATAAATTGCTTCTTATTAAATGTGGTGTTTTTTTTTTTGTTTAAGTAGCCAAATTTTCAGCAAAACATTAGCCAAAAGTATTTCCTCATGCATTTATTTCAGCATTCAAAAAAAGGGTACGGTTTTAAAGTGCCAACTTGTGAGAACTATTGATTGCCTATCTGATTTCCCCATTCACTCGCTTATGGGAATTGCTGCTGTGTAGTTGAAGACTTTTGTTATTTCGACTGCAGCTTTTCAATCACTGGTTGGAATCGTTACTGTTAGGCTAGCATACCGGCTGTGAAGTATAATACAACAATATTCGGCGACTATGTCCTCCATTTATGACCCGCAAGGGCATCTCCCTCAAGGAGGTGACGGGTACGACGACCCCGCGGAACCTAGTCAAGATGTCCCTCGTTTCAGCGACTTTGAAGTTAGGAGACAAAATCCAGCAAATGTCTGTTCCCATATTGGGCGGTGTGTTGGTCAGTATCTGTTCACCATGTTAGGTGCGACTGTATGTAAAAAGCATGACCGGTATGCAACGGGGCGCACTGGGAGTCCCTGGATAGGTCGTTATGGCTTTCCACCTGCGACCTCAAAGGGGTGATGTGAATTCGCTCTGCCGATGTGTTAGCTCCGGTGTATATCAACCGCCTTGGACCCTGGTCAGGAAGTGTTAATTGGGCGAAAGAGAAGTAGCTTTCGTTGCTCCGGGCGATCGCCGGTCCGTCCGTGTTTTCCGGGATCAGTAAAGCGTAGGTAGGAGCATCTCCTTCGAGGGTATACCCGTTCTTGATTATTTCGGCACGCCCCCCTGCACACGATGCGCTGGTTAAATAAAAACGTATGGAGAAAATTATGGAAAAAAGACAAAAATAAGATAAACAGCAGAAGGTCATTAATGATGGAGATTTAGAGTAGACCCCTTTCGTAAGGAAACCACGATTGCTTTGTTGTTTGAGCTTAGGAAGATGAAAGCTGTTATATTGAAGAGCAGGAATACATCCACGGAAATAAAGACCGGAGTCTCAGAGCTCGATGAACTATTCGACGTCATGAAAAACTGCAGAAGACGAAAGAAATCGGAGGTGACACGCCCGCAACAGCTCGAAAAACAGGTGTTGTCCAGGAGAGTACTCCCTTAACCGCAAAACGAAATGCACCAAGTTCTGCCGCAGACGACTCTTCGAAGAAACTAAGAGTTCGAGAGCCTGAGAAATGGCAAGTGGTAAGCAGGCAAAAATCTAGGTCCAATACCGTGCCAAAAGGAAGTGATGGAGCGCAGAACGATGGAGCAAGGAAGGCTAAAGCGAATCAAAAGAAGAATGAGCGAATACCAAAACCAAAATCGGAGGCTGTGTTGGTAAAGCCGGTAGAGGACCACAGTTCTGCTAAAATCCTCAAAAACATCCGAAAAAAGACCTTGCCAGACGAAACCACAACGGTGAAAGGCATAAGAAGAACCAAAACTGGCGCTCTTTTACTTGAATTAGAAAAAGGGGAAACAGTAAACCCTGATTTTTGGCAACAATTAGAGGAAACCGTAAAAGCGGTCGATTCCATTGCAACCCTCAGACCAACTTCAACTGTAAAGAGCAGAGAATTTAATGCCGTCACGGAGAAGAAGGAAGTTGATGACGTTATAAGAAAAATGCTAGCCGGCACTAACGAATAAATCGATGTTAGGATCACAAAATCTAACCAACGACAAATACGGGCTTATGTTACTCTCGCTATTGAAAGCGCAGAAAAGCTGCTCAAGCAAAAAAATATCAAAATCGGATGAGTTAGTGCAAGGATGAGAGCTAGCACATCTCTGAAGCGGTGCTACCGTTGCTTCGGTGTCGGACACCTTCAATCAAATTGCAAAGGACCAGACAGAAACGAAAAAGGTATATGCAATCGATGTGGAGAAGCCGGGAACAAACGAGAGTCTCGAGCAACTGTCTGGCTTAGACGTCAACAACCTAATAAGGTTCCTAAACCGCACAGACTGGATATAGTCCTGCTGCAAATAACTGTTAAACAATTTGGTAACGAGGATGTGGCAACAAAATGTTGCGGAAGCGCTAGTTGGATTCTGGATGAATCACTACTCTAACCAACCAACCATATACATACATACATACAAATCATCAGCCCATAAACCATTTTAAATTTTAATTTTATATTTTAGGGTAAAAATTGATAGCATAAAAAATAATAATTGGCGCGTATATGTACTTCTGTGAGGTGTTTGACCCAGCTCTTCTTCTTATTTGCGAGGTCGTCTTAATTTTATACCACAAATGGAGGGGCCTAGTTTTAAGCCAACTCCGAACGACGAATTGTTTTTTTATAATGAAATTTTTCATAGCAGAAATGCACCTGGAGGCTTGCCACTGCCTGCCGAGGGGCAACCGCTCTTAGAAAAAACGTTTTCTATTAGTTGATGTTCATGCAAGGAGATCCGAACCTAGGCCACCTACGGCTACGGCGGTCGCATTATATTATATATTGATAGCATATACAAATAATTAAAACTGAATTGGCTTGTCGGCTAATTCTATTGACAACATTGAAATTAAGTGCACAAATCAATTAAATAGGTTTTTGATTGAGCTATTAAGCATTTTTAATAATTGACAAGAGTAACAAGAGAATACATAGATAACACTAGCTTACAATTTTTCACTTTCAAAAATGGTCCTCGACCAAAAAGCGTTTTTTAAACTATTGTTTTTGGGAATATCTCGGAAACCGTTCGTTGAAAAAAAAAAAATTCATTTTTGGTTTCAGCGACCTCAAATTAGTTTAAAAAACGCCTTTTGGTCGAGGACCATTTTTGGTGTAAACTAGTGTAATCAGAAGAGCTGTCAGTTAAAGAAAGTCCGCGCGTTACGAAAGCTTGTAAATCAAAAATTCAAGCGCTTATACGATTACGCGCACGAAAGCAGACATTTTTCACTTTTAACGAGAGAAAAAATATTCCTAGTAACTTTGAACACAATTCGAACACAGCTGACCAGAACCAATGGGATTGCAGATGACTCACTCAAAGCCGAATGATATTGTTTCGCTAGCAGCCACTCGCAACACACTGAATGTGTCAATGGCAGGCGAAGCAACAGTAGGTATGCTGGCTAAATAATGAAAACAATAATAAAAGTAAAACAATACAGTAGAGAAGAAGAGTAGCAAACCAAATAGCCGTTAACTCCCCAAGTAATCGAACCAGCCTTTCACGTGAGTACTCGTATAGGATAAGCCAAGGGAATATTTTTCGTAAAATAACGCATGCATACATGTGCATATGTAGAAAGAATGTTATAAAGAAATTCAATCTAAACAAGATATTTTACTACCAAAAGTTGAATATTTTTTCCATGTAAAACGTTGTTATGTATTACGAGTACTGTATATGACCACACGAACAATACTCGTACACTGCCCATGACAGTGATCAAAGAAAATCAAGCGAACTTTTCCGCAACGCAAAAACAATATTTTTTAATTTACGTAAAATTCGTAAGCCAAGCTTTTTTATTTTTTTATTGTCATGTAATGTCATGTCTGTTGATGGCGCATTGCAATGCAATCACTGCACAATTGTTGTCCACATGCAACCAATAACTGGAAGAGTTGGCAACCAAACTGGCAACAAAATTACAACAAACTCGCATTTTCGAAACATTAATCTGTCTATATGTATCGTGCACATACGAGTAGGTAAATGCTTGTAAAATTAACTAGGCGTTGAGTGCATGTGGAATGCAACGGTTTTAATGAATACCGTCTGCTACGCTCATTTCACCAATGACTGAAGGCGGTCCCCGTCGCCGTTTAGTTTTTGTTATTTATATTGTTGTCGGCCTCAAGTGGTCTGCAAGCCTGGTATATATGTACAAGTATACCTATTAGTTCGTTGGCACAAGTTTTGAATTCCAACATGACAGCTGCTGCATATTTTAGTAGCATCGTCGTCAGCCGAACGGACGCCGGTCAAACTTCAATTGCTATGTATTAAAGAAAATCATTAATTTCGTTCGATGCCATCATGAAGAAGTTAATAAAAAAATGGAAAACTACATTAAAAAATTAAACAAAGTTTCTTTTCGTTCTTCGCGTATTTGTTGAACCTGAAGTACAGGTGACTTATAAGTTATTTTCCTTTGTATTGTTTTAGTTATATAAAATATTAATAAAATAATCGCGCACTAATATTAAGTATATAGACTACAATTCGTCATATCTCAAAAAAAGAGTTTGATTTCTCAGAAGCAGAGTAATTTCACCGGCAATCAATTGAGAGAATAAATATAATCTTATGATTAGATTATTTATATGTATAAATAATATTAAATTTTTATTTTTTAAATTAGATTTACCTATACTGTTTATAAATGGGTCAAAACTTAACGGATGGATTACAGAAAAATTTTTTTGGTTTATTTCTTAGAAATCTGGACTCAACATAAACTGGCCTGCTAGGTGGCTCTGGAGCCGATATATTTAAAAAAGTCTGATTTATTGCCCGAGTGGGATCGTATTAAGAATATTTTGTAGATATTTGATATTTGCGAAGACATTTTTTTGCAAGAATTGCCTATATGAGGGTGATCACTACATTGGCGTGCTTTCTAAACAGTAGTATGGCCAATATGTATATAAGCACAAGGGCTGACAATTTATTTATTTTAAGGGGTCTCGCGATTCTATTATCTTGTATTAAAAATCTTGATTCTTCAATCTTCAATCTTGATTCTCTAGTCAAATATCTCGATTTCTGTTTGGAAAATTATAGCCATAATTTGGAAAACAGTCACTAAAATTTTAGCGATTCATTATATACAATGTTATGTTGTGTTTTTGCTAAACTACTATTTGGATGGTTCTTCGCAGATTAGCTGCAAAATTGACAATCTTGACAACCGACTGTTTTGAAAGGTTTTTCGTTATAGAAATTGGTTTGATGGAATATTTTAGTTGTTGTTATTGTTGTGGTAGCAGCAATACTAAACCTTATCGGTCGTAGTTGTGTCAAGGTTACGCGCGTCTCTCGGAGTACCTTGAGCTCTTCATCTGCTGTGGGTGGTGGTTGCACTCCGATTACGGCATTCGGGGGTCGGGACCTTAAGAATGGTTTCCCGATGAATGTGGTTTATTGTCTGTCTAAACACTGACCGGCCCAGTAGATATCTGTACGGTTTGTCCTGGATCTCGTCGTCGTAATTAAAGAGGTGCCTCCTCACGTGCCTGGGAGGCGGCTCTGGCTCAAGCAGGTGTCTACCAGGGTAAAACCTGCGTTTGCTAAAACGGCTGCTTCAGCTGGGAAATTGGGGCGAATGCCTCGGATCTTTCCAACAGGAATGAAGCGAGTTGCAGCAACTGTAACTGTGAGCACCTTGCAGAATGCGCTTTCGCCTATGCGCACTTCGGTGGGGATTGTAAGAGCAGCGAAGGTGTATATCCCGCGAAGCCGGCCCAATTAGCTTTGTTGAAGTTAATATATGACCGGTGATTCGCGGAAACAAAGTCGGCAGATCTCTCAATCGAGACAGTAATGGGCAAGTGGTCTGATGCAAGCGATAGTAAAGGTCGCCAGCTTGTGTTATTTATCAGACCAGCGCTAGAAATTGTTATGTTAAGGCACCTTTCTGGCCTAGAGACGTGAAAATTAAATATTGAAGCAAAACCATCGGTATCAAATTTTTTTTTTTGTAATTTTTTATTGCAACTAGTTCATAAATATTTACAAATGACTAACAAGCAACTTAATTATGATAACATTACACAATTTTCACTCTACATGACATAAAGCATTTCGATGGAGGTATGAGATCGCTAGGTTTAGTGCGTCTCAGCCTTCGTATTAATCCGTTGGTTTCAATTAAATTAAATGCTTCTTCATTGATGTGGTTTATTAGTCTTTCTTTATGGGCAACTGCAATCTTTGCGATTTCAGTGTTGACGGAGTTTATTTTAAGGTCGCGCTCAATGTCGGAACTTCTGCAGTACCATGGTGCTTTGACAATGCACCTAAGGACCTTATTTTGGAAGTGTTGAATTTGGTTTTTCGTACCATAACTTCATACTGTCCCTAGTATCTGCTTGTAAATTAACAGCTTGTTTTCTGTCGTGAGAGCTGATCTGCTACCCATGAGCCATTGCATGTTTTTGAGAAAATCGTTTTTCTTCATTAGATCAATTCTTTATTTACAAAACAAAAATTGTTCAAGGGCAATAATAAAAAAAATTGCTTCCCCTGACGTAACACATGCCACTGGCGTAACTGATTAAGCTGCTCAGGTTCGTCTGAAAAATCAAATTCGGTCGATTATTCATCAGGACATATGTCGCTATGGTGGTTTCTTGGACCGCAGCTATTGGGATTCCTTGTCAGCTCATAAAGTCGATTATCTAATTTATCTTGCTCGTGAGTCCGTTACAGTTAAATTGAAGAAGCTTGAAGCTGCTCGGGATGACTGTCGTAACGCGGGGTGTGTGGGGCGCGTGTGGTTGGACCTGCTGTGTGTTGCGCTGTTCTTGTTGTAGACGGTCACGCCACAGGTTGCGGATGCAGAGCTCTACAGCAGGGGGCAACATAGTCACGTGTCCTGTCACGGGTGGAGTGCAGGCCAGAGCTTCTCCGAAAGTGGCACCAGCCATTGAGGGACTGCATTTGACTGATGTCAGGTCCCGAGGTACTCTTGTCTGACACACGGAACAGACTGTGCGGAGGACCAAGAGCTACTGGTTTGTTCCGGTTGGTAGTGCCGGCACATTAGAAGCAACGTGTGGGCACATACAGTGTGTCACTCCCTGTGTGACTTACGGCCTGAACAGGTCTTAAGGTAGCTCCACCTGTTACCCTTGTTACACCTAACCGAGATGGAGTTCGGGTGGGGCCGTTTATGGCAGACGCAGCAATAGAATACCTCCGATCCAGGGTTGAATTTAATATCACCCCTGAAGAGAAATATTTGGAGCAAAATTGCGGCATAGGATTGCTCCTGTGACGATGGAACAGGAATGAGATACGGTACACGGACAGGGCTAGTTTACTAGGGCGGCCGCCCTTCGTCGCGAGAAACCCGAGTCATTCCAGTAACGTAGAGCCGACTGCCATGAGAATGGGAATATTTAAGTATTTTTGGTTGGTTTCATTATTATTACCGATATGAAGGAGGCAGCCGTAGCGGAATGGGTTGGTGCGTGATTACCATTCGGAATTCGGAGAGAGCGTAGCTTCTAATCTCCAAAATGAAGAAAACATTTTTTCTAATAGCGGTCGCCCCTCGGCAGGCAATGTCAAGCCTCCGAGTGTATTTCTGCCATGAAAAAGCTCCTCATAAAAAGTCATTATGCAATATAAACGAGAGACGATTGAAGCTCGGAAGACAGGATATTAATAATATGTCTTTAAATACAATTTAAAAAATATATATATTTATGTTCCAATACCGTTCGTTTCTAGTATGAACAACAATTCATGAACTACACAGATCACTGGTATGGTATATATACATAGTAAATTACAACCTCATTACATTGAGATAGGCTAACGACTACCGCTGCTGCACTCATTCTGTCACTGTATTCGGTAATGCGACTCAGATCACTGTTAGCCGCAATTACACAAATGAATAGACTCCCCCACAACTCAACCATGGCACAATTCATACCATCAGCATGGTACTTTGTATTTTAAAGCATACAGATGTATGCAAGCATTTACAATTTTTTACGTATGAGTGTCCATGCAAAATGACAACTGACATATTAAATAACTAAGCATGTGCCAACAAGTTTCCAAGTCATCTTAATGACAATTTGTTTGTGGGTTGGCTGCACAAAGTGGCATAAATATGTATATGAAAACATACCCAAATACAATATACGAGTAGATGTAGGTATAACTAGTTTATAAGAAGGGTAATTTGGGTTTATCTTGGGTTTATTTTGGAGTGATATGATTTTCACTCGAAAAAACGGCATTTTGGCATATAATAAAAACTAATACGCTAGAACGTCAGTGGCCATAGATCACTATACCTATAGATTATGTTCGCGTTAGTGTTATTTTTTTTGTTCTTTCGCTGGCAAAATGTTAAAAGTAATACAATGAGCCAGCTTATATCGCATAGCTTTTAAGCTTCCGTTAGGGGCCGGTGATCTAGCTGATACGAGCGACTGTTTTTGACGCAATGATATATCAATCCTTAATCCTTCTTCGTTAAAATTCGTTTTAAAAATGCAATAGACATAAATACTGGATCAATTTCTTTTAACAGCTACGTGATATTTTTAAGATTGTGATTTATATAAGGTCGATCGGTCATTTGCGTTGGAGTCGGCGGGCTCACATGAGTTCTTGTGTAGGAAGTACATTTACTTCGTTGTTGCAGTGTGTTTCTATCATTCCCTGGTACTTTCCGCTGACCTTTGTTATTTCTTCTTGGATTGTGGTAATGATCAGTTCTCTGTGTAAGTCGTGATTTGAGATATATCGGGGCGCACCAGTTATTATTTTTATAATTTTAGATCGCTGTTCCCCATAGTTGTATTCCGTAAGTCCAGATAGGTTTTATAATTGTTTTGTAGATTAAAACTTTATTGTACAAGGACAAAGTTGAGTTTTTGTTTCTTTATTTAATACTAATGTTGTTTATAAATAATGTATTGTACTAATGTTTTTTATTATTACTTTTAAGCATAACTTTATCTTTATTTATATCAATTTGATAGAGCTAGTCTTGTTGCAAAAGGGAAAATAATCGGGTTAGATAATCGAGTGGATTTGTGCGTGAGTACCATTAAGTTAGTGGCAAGTACTCCATATACATATGTATGTGTCGAAAGGATGCTATGGCACACAATTAGCACTTCCTAAGTAAGTAATTTTTCTTAGTCGCACTCAGAGTCAGAGTAAGCCTTCCAAAATAACGATCAGAATCAGAGTAACCATTTGCACTCACTACATTTTCTTATAGGGTAGTAAGCATATTTTTATAGTTATACATATGCTTATTACATATATGGGCATTTAACTGTAAGACAACTGAAAGGAATATGACACCTACAGTGAAATACTAGCGCCTGAGAGTGACACCGGCACATAAACAAGGCGGACAAGGTCGCGCGTTAGCGGTTACTACTTTATTTGTAAATTACATGAATCAGCATAAAATTACAGTAGTAGCAATTTAGCGAAGAATTATGAGTAGTATGCATGCATGTATGTATGTATTTCCATTGAGGTCATACTTACCAAGACGCGATTTTCGGTTTTGTCACCTTTCGTCTCCAATTTAACCATATACTTGACCAGAATTTTTGTGTGACGGCCCAGTATGGATTTAACGCCCTCTGGAAATGAGTAGAAAATGTAAAATACATTAATTAGCTAATAATACATTTTTTCATAATTTCTTAATGTAATAATTAAGGGTGACTACTAGAGTTTCAAAGTACAAACGTTTCAAGAAAATATAATTATAAAAGATTGTAAGCTAATCAGAAGTTTAAAAACTTTATTAGCTTGGGAAATGCAAGCAAGTATATTCACTTCTCGGAAGTGGATTCTGATGCAGTTTCAGCTGTTTTTGTTTTTGTGCTTTTATTATTAACCTCACGCTAGTTCCAAATTCAAGTGCCCAACAATTACGGATGCGCACACTTAGGCGACAAAAATAAGTTGTTGTTATGATTTTCAAACATAAGATAATGGTATAAAACAAATACACATAAACAGTTCATATTGTATGCAGTCATATGAAGCAATGGAGAAATCTCAGTTGACCACCACTTAAGCGAAATATTTATAAATTAATAGCATCCGTCGTTTTTGAATTGCTCACATTTTCTCTGAGCTTTCTATACAGTTCTCGTACATACGCACAACAACGTCCATACACTTTATAAATATACATATGTATATGTATATTATTTGACGCATACGTTCCAAATAAGAACCACAAGCGGTGTGCGTCTTACATATGGAGTGGACTACAATTTTGCAACCTTCGAGCGTACGGATCCAGGAGCGATCGCTACTATTCAAAAACATATGAATTTTTATATCATCGATAAATGACAATGATCATGCCCACTATGGGCAGTAAACTCATAGCTAACCGAATGATAGTCAAGCATAAACTTACTCGACTACGGCCACCGCAACGGTTTTGAGTTAAATCGCTTAGCAACCTTTAAAAAATCGCCAGACAAATAGGCAAATCAGCGCAAGAAACATCTACAGTACCGTGCAATAGTGAGCACATGTTGGGCGATTTAACTTTAAAGTCTCTGAAAAAATCTAAATGCACAACTTAATGAAACAAAACTTTCAGCATTTATTCGTTGCTTAATTCCTAAAATAACGGTTTAAAACAAAACAAAAAATACAAATGTAGGAATGAGAAGGAGGCAATAATATAAAAAAGTACGTATTTACTCAGTTTTGCACGTTTTGTTTATGTAAACCGAAAGGAGCTGTAACATTTAGTACAGTTGTAATTATATACCGTTATAATTTTTGTTTCATGTTACTATGTTTTTACTTTTGTTATTAGTAGTAGAAAGGTGTTCGAAGTTAGACAATCGCTTTCTGATTAATATTAATATCAATTATGAAGAAAATAAGTGTGGAGCTCGAAAACAGCGTCGTGGTTTTGACTAATAGTGGAAATTCCTCAAGAAAAATTGCTGAAATATTAAATATTAACCAACGCACAGTTATTAATGTACAGAAGCGAAGAAATGTAGCGCATGCACCGAATGTTGGAGGTCGACCACAACTTCTTTCGGACTCAGACGCACGCCTTATGGTACAAGAAGTACGCAAAAACAGTTTTGTGACACCAAAGAAGGCTGCAGCAATGTTAAATAAGAACGTTAGCGAGTGGACCGCGCGGAGAGCATTCCATAGAATCGGGTATAAATCAGCTGTAAAGAAGAAAAAGCCGGCGTTATCGCTCAAAAATATTAAGGCCCGTCGAGCATTTGCTCAAAAATACTGAAATTGGAATGTTGAAGACTGGAAACGGGTAATTTGGTCGGATGAAGTAAAAATTAATCGTTTTCAGTCCGACGGAATAAGCTATTGCTGCGCCGACCTATAGAAAGGATCCAAATGCATCACGTGAAGCCAACTGTTAAACATGGCGGTGGTAATTTGATGGTGGGGGGTTGCTTCACTTGGTGGCACATCGGACCACTCGTTAAAATTAATGGTATTATGAAAAAAGAAGATTACTTACAGACTAATTTCCCAGAATTTGTTGATATGAGCGCTTACCCAGAAGAGGAAGTTATCTTCCAACAAGACGGCGAACCCAAACATACCGCCAAAATTGTTAAAGAATGGCTGTCGCGACAAAATTTTCAGGTAATAGATTGACCTGCACAAAGCCCGGATCTAAATCCAATTGAAAATTTGTGGGCAATAACCAAACAGCGGCTGAGAAAATATCGCCGGGTTCCTGAGAACATGACAGAGCTATGGGACCGGGTACAGCAGGAGTGGAACCAAATTCCGCGCACATTTATCGATAATCTTGTCGAAAGTATGCCCAAACGCATTAAAAGTCTAAGAAAAAATAAAGGCCTATGGATTAACTATTAAAATTTATTAGTTTTTAGCCATGAGTGCCAGACGTGCAAAACTGAGTAAATATGTACATTTTTATATTATTGCCTCCTTCTCATTCCTACATTTGTATTTGATGTTTTTATTTAAGCCGTTATTTTAAGAATTAAGCAACGAATAAATGCTGAAAG